>JAOSBN010000178.1:22974526-22986958 GCA_027563595.1 Erythroxylum suave | reverse complement strand
ATATGGCACTAATTTCCAAAATTATATTATGTATAAAACAATTATGAATTAAATAATCCCTTATGTTCCATCCTAAAATAAATTTTTTTTTAGGGGTCAAAGTCCATAATTAATAACTAACCCATAATGTTGTCTCTTAATAGCCCACAGGCCCAAAAATCAGTCCATAAAGTCCAATTGAATTAAATAATTCATTATAATTGTGCCATAAATATCTATTAACCCAATATAACCTTTCGGGCCCAAAACTCATCAAAAAATTAGTTTAAAAGCCCACTTTTTGGGCCTTAAACCCGTCTACACGCACCAGCATCAGGTGACAAAGACGCAGCGTCTGGTGGAGATGTCTGGCGCGTGCACAGCATGTGCCAGACTTTGCAGAACGACGCCAGACGCTGTTCATCGTCTTCCTCTGCGCTTCTTCGTTTCTGGGTGTTTTTTTCTTTCCTAACCATGGGTCTACCGTTCATCCCTATTCGGTGGTCAACCTAACATCATTCGTCGTTATATTTTTCGGTGGTCAACAAATATAACTCAAACTCATGGAGTTTCTCACTCTAATCCATCACAGTGAGTTTCGTTTCTTTATATACCATAAATCATTCCATAGTACCCAAAGCATTGCTGGTTAACATGATAATCATAGAGGATACGAAAACCATTTGGAGCATTATGAAGAGCAAATCATGTTTTCGGTTTCTGTTTCATACCAAACACTCTAAGGTATTTTCGTAAACATGAAGCATCAAATTCGATTCTTTCTCAACAATAACAGTTCAAGAACATTACGTTATTATTCAACTTTTAGTTTGTGAATTATCATTATATTTCGGTTCAACAATGTATGAACATCCAAAATCAAACAGAAAACATCAAAACACAATCATGTATAAATGATACATGGTAAAACAAAAAATCATACAATACCATGCTCTGATACCAATTGTAAACTATTTATCGGATCAATTGATTTTTGCGTACCTGTATCCATGATTGGTTAGAAATGTTTTTGACAAGGATTTATTTCCTTTCTGCTTCCTACCTTTATGTGGTTCTTCAATGGTTCAGAAATTATTGAGATTTTCATACATCTCATAAGTGTTTGTTTCTAACACTTAAATACTCAATTACCAACCATCATGTTGGTTCACCAACCATCATGATGGTTCATTGTGGGAAGAGAAAGGAAAAGGGTCTTTGACCCATTTGAGATCCATTCGGTAATACCCAATAACCATTATCTCGGGTGCTTTTCATAGGACTCAAAATTATAAGTCATATGGGACATTAAATCTAACATCTATAGCTTTTGCTTCACTGCTTCTTTGGATTTCTTGATGACTGACTGACTGTGGAGAAAAAGGATCAATTGCATATTCAAAGCTGAATATAAGTTAAGGGAGCAAGTTTTCCAAAAGCTGTTCTGCTGGATAAGAGAACAAATCGTGGTCCAAAATCTCAAGGACAATGCAGTTTATTCTATACTCATGCTATTGCATATGTCCATTTTGTAATCTTAGCCTGTAATTGCTTCGAACATTGTAATCTTTCCAATTTTTGGTTTTAATATATTTAATTTCCAACAACAACTAATTATGTTTTACAAGAAACTTTTTTAAGTTTTATTTTTTATTTTCAATTTTAAATTTAGTGCTTAGTGAGTGCAAAGAGATATGCTTGTAATATAAATTATAATGAACATTTATTTTTAAAGAAATAAATCAAATATCTCCTAAACATAGTTAGTATATTTATTTTGAAAAGAAGGGAAACAGAAAGATGATTTCCAAAATAACCTATAAAGGAAAATTTCTAAACAAAAACTTTATTTGAACAAAAACATCTATTTCATTAATATTTCCTTTATTTTTATCAAATTAAATACCGAAGATAACAATATTTTTCTCATAAGAACATGAAATTCAATCCATCACCTTCTTATATATTTCCACCTTTCTTCACAACCAAAATTTGGACCATACCGATATGCTCCAAATAGATGTATATAGTGTAGGAGTAACAAATATTTGTGTTTTTAATAACAACAATAACAACAACAACAACAACAACAACAACAATAATAATGTTCATTAATACATACTTACATGTTTAGTGATAAATACATTATAAATGTATCTTACCTTATCTCCTAACATGTTTGGTGACAAATATATTTAGAATTTTATCTTACCTTATCTCCTACAAAAACATCTAACTCTGTAGGTACGAATTCATTGAACCATATAACTTGTTCCTTAAAAGCTATATGAATTGAGCTTTTAATGCTCAAAATATGAAAAGGTTCTTAGTCAAATTGGTGGATATAATAGTTTAATGATATGTTGAATTGAATCTATTTTTATTGGTTTTATTTTGATTTAAAGTTCAATTAGGTTCCAATTTTTTGGACTAAAAATCAGATTTTGTGTTAAATTTTGAATTTTGAATTAAGTCGAATTCTATTCTAATTGAGCTAGACTCTTAAACTTGAATTCTTATTTCTTTCATCAAACCCAAATTCAACTCTTATTAAGTCAAATTAAAATTAACGTATTATTTTCAAATTAATTCAAACTTAAATTGTTTTTACGAAGCATAAGCAAAATTTCACAATTTTTAGACATGTAGTAGATAGAAAAAGATGAGAATGTAAAAAGAGAAGAATTTACAATTTCATAAGTTCCAAATATTATATGAAAACCTCTAATTTGCCATAGAATATTGAAAGATCAATCCTGTATTTAATAATATCTTAAAATATTAAATATATAAAAATTCTAGATCTCTTAGATTTCTTAAGAGAATTATGAGATTGCCAAAAAGAAATTTAGAATTTCATAACCTTTAAATATTATATGAAAAACTCTAATTTTGATATAGAATATTGAAAGATGGAGGCCGCATTTAATAATATCCTAAAATATCAAATATGTAAAGATTTAAGCTCTAATGGATTTTTTAGAAGAATTTTGAGGAATTTTTGTATGTGATAGTATTTTTAAAAATAATAATGTAAAAAATATATATTTTTAATGGTAAGTATGCTTAATAGTCCTAATGTTAATTATAACTGACATTTATATGATTTTTCATATTTTTTCATTTACCTTCTTATTTTTTCAACTTATCATATATAGCCTTTAATGTTTGATAAAATTATCACAAATATTTTATTATCAATTGTTTTTATTGTCTGATTCATTGAATAAAGAATCTTAATGTAAAAATATATGTTAGTTTATATAAAGTTGAATTATTATATGGAACATTAGGTCTTTATTTTAAATGTATTTACTTGTTGAATTATATTATATGAATTCTCTGATTATAAATATAATGTTAAGTGGTCCAAATGTTAATTTGTTTCCATGAAAGCTACTACATGTTAATTTGTCTCCATGAAAACCACCACATGTTTTCTAAGATTAAAACTCCATCATGTTAGAGAATAAAATTTATAATAATTTAGTCAAGTCATAAAATTACGTGATAATTTTGGAAGTATAAATATAAATATAAAAGTGAAAAGTCATAAAAGGATAACTTTAAACAAAATTAAAAATTTGAATGTTCAACTTAGAACAAAGGTAGAAAAATAAGGAAAGATTGAATTTTATATTAAATAAGAATAATGAAATCTTATAATTTTGAACTATTGCATTCAAATTCTATAAATCTATTTAAATCTATGGATTTATATACAAATAATTCTTTAAGGATAATACACTTCTGTTCATACAAGCATAAATGAAAATAGAATGGAACACGTAAAAATTGTAAAATATTTTTAAAGTTTTAAATATATTATTGAAAAACACATGGTAGATAAGCTAAATTTGAAAAATGAATATTTTTTGGATATAAAAAGATAAACATAGTTAAAATTTTAATGTTAATAAGATCAAAATATTATAAATTTAAGTTGACTATTATTCTTAATCATTAATACCTATCAATAATAAAATAATCACATATATTACACTAGAAAAGATTATATTAATCAATTTATAAGATCGCACTTATACAAACCACAACGGTAAATTTAAGCTAAAATATTATACAAATGCTTAAATAATTAATTTAATTTGATGATTACTATATCTTGTTAAACAATAAGTATTCAATTCGTTATACTTCATTTGCTCCAGAAAAAAGAGAGAAAAAAAAAAGAATACAATGTATGGGATAGAGACTTCCAATTTTTGAACAAATTGAACATTTGACAAAGTTTAATAAAAGCATGAAAGGCATCAAAAATATGCATCGACTGCCGTGGTTGTGGGAAATAAGCTAAACCAGACGCTCGACGGCAAAGAGCCAAATGGCTAATGGCTTTAATCACATACTCTTCCTTCTCTCTTTTTTTTGACAGTATATACTTTTTGTTCGTACGGACCCAAAGAGTTTATTGGCCGTTGTTGTCTAAGCTTATCCTTTTGTCTTCCGTATTGTCTCATTAATGTTTAATCTTATTTTACTTTTATAAACCCTAATCACATAAGCTTCGAATTGGCTTCACTTTCAAAAATTTAAGATGCCCTTTTAAACATATTTTACCAAATATTTATTTTCATGTCTTAGAATTATGTTAATAAACCTATTCAATATATGTACAGACGAAGGAAGGACCACATACGAAATTTACTCTTTGTTTTTCTAATTACAAAAGAATACAGATTAAACCCTAAACCTAGAAAGAGATGTACTATACCTTCTGCTGGTCAACTTGACACTAGTAACGATACGGGGACATGGATGTGGACTTTTTGAAAATACAAACTAAAGTTCTGGACAACGACTTGGCATCAATCGGCTTAGTTTGGATACTGATGATTCTAGAGGCTATACAAGCTAGAGACTGTCTCCAGACAAGAGAGATTGATAAAATCAAAGATTAAACAACACTGGTCGTCGCAGAAGAATATCAAATGTATATTCACCAAACAAGTTTATTGATGGAGGATGACGTTAGTCTCGTGAAAATATATGGAACATATGTTAATTCTAATTGTTGATGTGAGAATTGCACTGAAAAATGAATGACATATGTTAATTCTAATTGTTGATGTGAGAATTGCACTGAAAAATGAATGAACTCACCTAAATTCAATGTTCTTTATGATCTAGACTTGATAACACTCCAAGAAATTGGATTATCAGATGATCATCATCCTTTCTCATCAAAATGAGACTCTAGCTACCAGTACCATAATTCACTCTTCGCAATCCTACTCAAAAGACCTGAAATTCCAAGCTTTGTTCCAGAAAAAGAAGCTAGATTACTTAACAATATCAACATACAAGAACCGTATCTCGTATGAATGAGAAGACGAACTGACCAATCAACTTGCTAACCAGTATTATCATGGTTAAAAAGCCTACGAATACAAATCGCTACACCTTCTGTGAAAGTCAATATGGCGGTCTCAAGTTGGTGTTATTATGTCTCCTCTCGATGGCATAATACTTGAATGGGGATGAAATTGAAGACTAGTTGTTCCGTGGCTGATTATATCTATACGAAGAGGATGGCTCCTCCTTTTGATCTTCAAGGTTGCTACTGCTAGCTTTCTCTTGATTATTAGCTTTATCACTTTCCAATTCTCTATATCTTTGAAGATACCTTTTCAGAGGCTCAACGTATTGGTCGAAACCAAGAGCTCCCATAGCCCAGCAAACGTCATCTCCATTTACTGTCTTCCTTCTTTCCTTTTTGCATATCTCTGATGCTTCACTTGTCACAAAGCTAATGAACTCTGAGACACATTCTTGCATCGTTTCCTTAGCTTCTTTCGAGACTTTCGCGTTCGATGGCAGTGTGTGCTTCATCATCCGGCAAACGTTGGCTATCGGAAGCCACTGGTCTTGCTCTTTGAGGCTTCCATCATCACTAGAAGCACTAGCTCCTGGATGATCCACCATTCTAGACGTACACCGGCAGTAACAGGCGACTATGCTGTGTATATATATATATATATATACATATTCTCTTTTTGATCACATTAATTTGTATTTACTCTTACTAATATATTTCTTCAGACCAATTGAAACTATGAGGTTCATGTTGAAACTAAAAAGAAATGATTTACTCACCTGACAAATCACACTCACCGGTGTTGTCATGTGATTAAGCCAACCAGGTTAATATTCATTAGTAGTGGATCATGACTTCCAGTTGTATATGTTGTCTGAGTAATTAATTTACGTAGCCACATCGGAAAAGCCATTTTTAAAATGAACTTGTAAGACCTTAACTTTCTTTTTTAACATTTGTCAACTACACATTGAAATTAACATTTGTCAAATACTCATTAATGTCATCCAGTCAGCTGGGATAAAGCATCTTGAAACCTGATTTGCTCAGGATCATGTCATTCTCATGTTCAACTTTTGTTTTTGGCTTATCAAACAATGTTAACTATAAATCTTGTCCGTTCCACCTACTATCAAAATAACTGAGTCAGTGTTTCACTTTGGCATTCGTTTATTTACTTGGAAATCTAGTCAAATTAACAACCCATATTTAACTTATTAGAGGACATCTTTAGAGCAGTACAAACCACTCATCAAAAGTTTCGTTTGTTTTTGTTTTCCTTCAGAGGTATATTCTTATCAGCTTGTACCTTCCCTTGACCTCAAAATTCGTTTTATCCCTTTCTTTTCTGACGAGACTCAAATTCTTTCAATCCAATAAATAACAACAATAATATTCCAATATAAATTCTAATAAACACAAAGTCTAAAAAGTTTAGTAGTAATAACAGCAACAACAACAATATTAATCCAGTAAAAATTCTTGGTAAAAACAAAATTTAAGAAGATTCAATAGTATGTAACCTTACTCCTAATTGATAGAAAAATTTCTGATAGATCTACAAACTTTTTCAATCCAGTAAAAAGAGTTAAAATTTTTTTTCTTTTGTATAGTGGTAAAATTGGATAATTTGTAGCAAACAATTAAAAAATTAAAGAAATGGATTTGCCTTTTTCAATAGAATTCAAACCCAAATGTCTAGTAACTTCTTTCATTTTTATTTCCATAGTTGATATAATAAAGCTCATTTAACTCATTTACCATGTCATCAATTTTATATTTTTGTTTGTGGGTTATTTGAAAGCACTCTTTTTATTAGTTAGGGGTACAGTTTCATACTATTAGAACTCTTCAAACTTTGTGTATCAGCAAAATTTATATCAAGTATTATTATTGTTGTTATCATATCATTAGTTGACTGAATTAAAATTGTTGAGATCCACAAATGTTCCATACCAAGGTGAACCTATATTATGAAGAAGATGACGATAAATACATGGTCCCTGGTTGACCATCAGCTAATCAATTTTTTGGATTACATGAGGGTTCCCCCTATAGTAAATTATCATTGAAGAAATATGTACACTTATATCCAGACATACACTTAATGTATATATACACGCTTCATCCATATGACCAAACATAATTTGAGACTAAACAAAATACAAAAGATTAGCAATTTATTTCAATCCATGAACTTTGAAACCTCGTTAGAGAATCTTTAAGAATACAGTTTCCCAAGATTCTCCTCTACCATGGCTTCAAAACACCTATGTCGTTAACCTTGTATCTTCTGTTCCCAACAAGATCCAACCATGCAATAATTGGGAGAGAGGAAAATTAGATGAGAGAGAGAAAAATCAACTGGGAGAGAGAAAAATTAGATGGGTTAGATCTTGTTAAGAACATAAGGCGCGACGTTAATGACACAGATGATTTGAAGCCGTCTAAACCACTTTTATTTATCAAATATCTTACCTGGTTTTTGGACTTAAATAATGATAGAATTTGTAAACAACTTACTTTTTGAGGGCAAGCTAAATAAGGGAGTCTGGGAGGAAAGAAACAAATCAGCAATTATAGTATCATACCGATTAATTTTTGCAAGTTGTCCCATGTTTGAGGTTTGCAGTGGTTAATTAGACACAAGGAACAACTTCAATTAAAAATTGACTACTATATTGTATTATAGTAGTACTGATGGTGTCTGAAATCTTTAACTAACATGTACGAACTATCTTATTGGAATTAATTAATCTGGGGCAAGAATCTCATAGAATATTCCAATCTTAAGTTTCAAATGCAATGCATTTTGGCCTTTAATGTGGGATTACATTTGATTGTTGGAATGAACCATTAAGAGAATAGCAATGAAAAAAGACGTGCATTTACAAATAGTATGTGGTATCAAGCGTCTGCATTGTGTTATCTAGCTTAGTCAGCAGATTTGTAGTATTTGACAACTTATCTGAAAGCAGGAAGGATGTACGTGTGTGTGTTAGTTTTACACTGTTCAAGAAAGAGTCCATGGCTTACACCTTAAAGTTAGGATAAATAAATGAAGAAGTAAAACGAAAAATTCGTCTTGTAGCTATATGTGTATTTAATCAAAGAAGATGTCATAAAAATGCAACTGATGAAATGAAGAAAATTTACACGATAGCTTGTTTGATAAAGACCAATGTATTTCTCAACGTTGGCTACAAGTTAATTGAAGTGGTTTTACGACTTAGAAGTCACTATATCATACTATAATCTACCTCTATACGACTTATTTCTCACCTTCATCTTTCGAACATCTTACCAACAAAGAGCTAGAATTATGCAAGCTGACTCAGTCCAATACTTCCATCGTGCTTTTGGATTGACAATCAAGTAACTTACTATTACTTTTATTTTTTGAATCTTACATTCCTAACTCATTAAAGCTCATCATGCTTCCTATTTACTTTTTCATTTTTGCTTTGAAAGTTTCATTTTTGAAATAAAATTATCTGTGTCAATTATGTAAATTTAACGTAAAATTTCAGTTACCTATTTCATTCTTGTATTTTTAATAGTAATTATTTAATAAAATTTGAATAAAAATTTTGTTAATAGAAATGTGGTAAGATGGATGATACAAATCGTCCCTTTTTTTTGTTGATTTTATAGTAGAAGTAATTGAAAGGATTAATTGAATTTTGTAAAGTATCAAAATTAAACCCAATATTTAAATAAGAAAATCAAATATAAAATAAAGTATACAAACAAATTAACATTTAAGTAATTGTAGGGTAAAAAACAGAAAATTCCCATATGACTTAATTATTTTAAAATTTTTATTTTTTATAATTTTCAATTTTTAAAAATTATTTCTCTTAGACTTTCATTAAGAAAAGAAAAACAAAACTTTATATGACATGAATAACAAACGTTGACCAACAAAATATTGTTGGTATTATAATTCAACTTCTACTAATAATTTAAGAAAATTATAATAAATTATTGCTAGTATTATAACCTAATTCAAACAAATAATTTAAGATAATTATAATAAATTATCATTATAGGTCGGGTTTAAGTAGATTGAGTCAAGTTTAAGAGTTATGTTGGGTTCTCATGTCAATAATATTTAATTGATCCATGTATAATATTAACATCAAGTATGTTTCACTATTATTTTCAATTGAGGTATAAGAGAAAGAGCCTTTTTTTAATTGAAAATATTTTTTTTTTGAGAATTTTAAAGATTAGGAAATTTTTTGAGGTTAAACTACAAAGGAGTCTCATGCCTTTTAGTTATCAAATTTTCTCCATTACACTATCCAAATAGTGGACATAAGAAATCTTGATCTCATTCTTTTATCTCCGTTCCTTCGAAACCATTTTTGATAAAAAGAATGTTTTTGTCCTTTAATATTTTTACTAAAATTTAACTTAATCCCTAACATTTGATAAGGTTTTAAAATGACCTTGACGTTATGAAAATCATCCCATTTGAACCTTAGACTAGTGGAGACCTAAATTCTTGTTAAGATTTTACAAAGTGTTACTTAACACTTTTTGTTGAGTGTGAGGGTTCATCGTTGCCACCACCGTGGCATCTTAATTAGCCTCCAAACAATATAAAACCTTCAATTTAGGAAATTAGGGATTGAAAATGTAATTTTCAAAATTATATCCCTAGAAAATTACCCTACTTTTAACTTATTATTCAATTAGAGGCAATGCTAATTGAACAACTTAAAGCTAGATTTATTTGTTATAAAGAAAATAAAAATGTGAGAGACTAGTAACTAGGAAAAAAATTAGTTTAATGATTAAGAAACTATAATGAGAATAAATAAAATAGATAAATGGCTGATATGAAAACAATCAATTAATTTGAAAAATATAACAAGTAATGAAGACGAAAAAAGTGGATTCCATGGAAAATGATTGGTAATACAAGTAACAGACCTATTGATAAGTGCCAATTACACTATTTTAAGCATGAATTTTAGAGCATTTTGCTAATATTTTGATTTTTTCAATATGATTTGGTGCCAAATTTTCTTATACTTTTTTGTGGACCTTATTTAACTCTCTAATGAAAAAAGGAAAAAATTTGAACAAGTTGGATTCACAACCATTTTGACATTATTTTAGAGGAAGGATTTCAAACACAGATCCTTAACATGGATGTGTATCTAATATATGTTTGTGGTTAGACAACACATATGTAACACATATTTATTTTAAGGATCCATGACCTAAGTTAGTGGAGATTTTTATAAAGTTGAAGATTTCTAGAGAATAAAAGTTAAGGAAACAACACATATGTTATGTGGATCCATGTTGTACTTATTTTGCTGATGATGTTTACTAAAATTTTGGAGTTTCTGATTAAAAAAGATAGACACAAGCAAATGATAGGAGCTAAACTAGAGCATCCTAAGAGATAAAGGAGTAATTTTGGTGAGAAAGAAGGGATTTCCAAAGACTCAAAATTTCAAGATCCATGAAACTGAGTTCTTATATTTTTGGTCTTTCTTAATTGTTATTGGTTTTCTTTATCTTAGTTTCAAGAAAATTGGAATAGATTTAGCTGGGATGAATTTTAAAACTATTTATTTGGATTAATTCTTTAATTAATGAAAGATCCAACTTTTTTCCTATGAATTATTCACAATTACATCTTATATTTGAACTCAAATTTACTAGCATTTTCATTCAAGTTTAGATTTCATTTATAGGAATTAAGAAATCATATGTATAAATAGATTGTGAAATGAATAATAAGAGTTACATAAAATCATAGAGACAGGACTTGATAGGTTTAGTTTATACTATGTTTTAATAGGTGTTTTAGTGTGTTTATAGGTGTTTATTAGATGATTGTTGCATGTGTAGGCTTAGAATTGTGTTAATGTGAGTGTTTATTTATATTCTAAGTGTTTATGTGGTTAAGAGCATGTTTTCATTCTTAATTATATGTTTCTTGATGTGTTTGATGTATTTGTTAGTGTTGGAAATCAAATAGGTGAAGAACAAGAAAGTTGGACATGCATGGGCAATGTCACGATCGTGACTCCCATGTCACAGTCATTACAAAAGAGAATTACCTAGTGTCACGATCATGACTCCATTGACATGATCGTGAAAGAGAGCAATTGCACAAAGTCACGATCGTAAATCTATTGTCATGATCGTGACATAGACTTCTCAGGTGTAATTTTTCCATCTATTTTAAGGTTTAGAGACATTTTTGGAACCGATCAAGGTACGCTCCCAAGACCCTCAGAGACTATTTAAGAACCTTACGAAGCCTAAAAAATAGAGCCGTCATCTTAAAAAAGTAGATCAAATGAGGGAGATCAAGAAGAATGTCCATAATTCCAGCTTTCTCGATCAAGATCAAAACTGAGTTTTTCTTTCTTTCCTTTTGTTATTTTCATCAAAATTAATGTGTAAATTGAATTCTCAGATGTTTATTACATTCATGAGTTTCTAATTTCCAGATTGGGGTTTATTCTGAATTTACTTTATGTACTTGATTATTATTGATTCAATACATATTTTGGTGTTGTAATAATTGTGCATTTCATAAGTGAGTCAAAAGTAATATGATTAAATTGTGCAATGAGAGTTGTTAGTTTAATAAGTCATGCAATTATCAAATCGACTATCATTCAAACAGAGATCTTGTGTGAGAACTTGATTACCCAACAGATAACATAAGATCCAATTGAAAACGTTAGGAAGGTTTTCTAAATTGAGAAGTTGCGAAATCTGGAAATTTTGGATTCAATTAGGGTCAATTGGTCAGATCTTAAGAGAGAGTAATTAATTCCTTACAAGGTGTTTAGTTGAATGGAATAACCATTCCATTCATGATCTATTCCCTTGTTTGGTTGAAGAAAACATATAGAGTATATAATCCAAGGGTTTGTTTATTCCTTGAGTTTGGGAAATAAGTAAACCCATCACCATCTATTTTTATCTATTCTAAGTCTATTCTAAGTAGTTGGGAACAAAATTGAGGACATGTTGAACAAACATATCCTTAAGGAATCAACCTAATAATAATAATAATAATAATAATAATAATAATAATAATAATAATCGAAAAGGATTAGTATAGGAATTTAACCAGA
>JAOSBN010000178.1:22886107-22899955 GCA_027563595.1 Erythroxylum suave | reverse complement strand
TTTATTAGTAATAAGATATTTATTTTATTTTAAAAATAAAAAAATTAAAGTTAAACTAATCACTAATTTAAAATTTTGAAAAAGGAGGGAAGGAGGAAGGTGTGGTGAGGGACGCAGGAGAGAAAATTTTAAAAAATTTTGCTTTTTTTAATTAAAAATTTTGCAATTTAGTCCCTAAACTTTTTAATTTTTTCGGTATTGGCCGATATTTAGCCGGTATTTATAATACCGGCCAGTATTTGAACCCGGTACCAAAATCGATATTTCGGTACCGTTTTTCGGCCGGTACGGTATGAAATTATAAACACTGGGCTAGATGCCTTATTTATATCGAAATGATGATCATGATGTAGGTATACATCGTTTTCACGATAATATCTTTTTTTTCGCGATCATTAAATTCAATATAGTCTGTTACATTATATTTTTTTCACATTATCATAGCGAATGGTAACCATTTTTTAGAGCACCATAATGCACATCAATATTAAATATTCTTAAATTTAGACACAAATGTAAACACGTCTAATACAATAATAATAACAACTTAATATTTGTATGACTTACAGACAAATGCTAGCCTGCCGTAATGCATCTAACCATCCTGTCTGGCATCAAACTTGTCATAAACTTTGTCGGTCATACTTGTTCATTTCATACGTGATAGATATATGATATATATTTTTTCATTATGTTTTGGCATTTTATTTATTAATTAGACATATAAGATATTAATTAGACTTGAACTTAAAGTGATGGAGTTGTTACACTTACATCTGAAAAATAACTCTTCATAAAGTGATAGTCTATCATTATCATGTTGGTGCTTCATATGTGTACTGCCAGATTTTTTGAGATATGTTTTACATTATACGTGAGTTACGAAGGTGTTTTTTTAGGTGTGAAAAAGAAAAGATGCATAGGTGTTGTGGCTGGATAGATTGCCGCAAGTTTTTTTTGTATGAATTAGAAGGGTTTGTGCCTGATGTTAGAAGTTGTTGCTGTCACATGAGATATTGAAGATATTAGACTTACGGCAGAAATATACGATGTGGTCCTTTGGTGAATAACATATAAGACTAGTAGTTTATTTTGGTGTGTATGCGTGCGAAGGTGTGCGCGCAAAGTGACTGGAGTTTGCGTGTTTCTGCTGATAATATATGTGAGTGCTGTTTTGAAAATTACATGTGATCTACGGCTTATGGTTTGTGAGTGCAGTGGGTGTGATTGTCCTGGAGTTTACGTGTTTCTGCTGTTGAGTTTATTTTGATATTATGCTTTGAAGTTATCTACGATTGATGAGTGGTTGAGTTGTATATGTGTTGAGTGCAGTGAATGTCAGTGATAGCTGATTGGGTAAGAGCTGTGCGTGTCTCTATTGTGGCAAAAGTGCATTTGTAGATATTTGTGTGAACACAGTATGCATGTATGGGATTTTTGGAAAACAACCAAATGTGTGTTCATATGTGCGTAACCTAGCTCTTGCACAAATAATCTATTATTACTTAGTGAAGATTTTGGCTGGGTATTTAATTAATGGGTTGTGAGTGATATCTATTTAGTTTTTTGGAGGTTGAATTGAGGAAGATTTGTGGAGTGGTTGTTGGGTGGATTGCTTTCCCATTGTTGTTGCGATGATTTCAGATTCATTTCAGTAGAGCTTAACTTTTTAAGAAGTTGTTCTTTTCTTTTGTCTCAAGTGTTTTCGATTTTATTTCTAGTTATTTTATTCACTTGAGTTGTTCCTTAATTATTTGATTAATTGTCTTTGATTAAGAGTGGTATAGAAAAATCCTCTGTTAAGGTTAGTACGAGGTGGTCGTACTATTGGGTGTGAAAATCTTTCACAGGAAGTGAGGTTGAGAGATAGTGTCAAGGGTTGACTGGTGTCGGCTCAGTAAAGCCTTGAGTAATTTTATTGTATTTCAGTGAACGTGATTAAGCTAGGTGAGGGCCCCGCAGACGTAGGCAAGGAGTGCCGAACTGCGTTAACAAATTTCTAGTGCTTTTATTATTTCATCTTTGCTTGGTTTTATTTTGTTTGTGTCAAAGAATTTTATGGAAAGTTTGCGAAACTATTACCCCTTTAAGGTTTTCAATTGGTATTAGAGCGAGTCACCATTTCAGAATTTGTTAGCAAGGTGGTGCATATCCTAGTTTCACGAACATGACAAATTTTGAGATGAATCTCTTAAGGGGCAAGCAAGAAAGAAGCAAAGGACTGGCGTTGCAGGTTGAGACTGGTAAAGATGTGAATGATGCAGAAGAGGAATCTGAATAAAAAGAAGACTTGGTACTACTCACAGGAACTTTGGCAAGTGGATGAAAAGAATGAAAAAGGACAAATTCGAATTCAGACAATATGGTGGAAGCTCACTGAATACTAATCTAAAGCAACAAATCAAAACTCAAAAGGATGAAAGGAAGGTGAAGAAAATCCATTGTTATGAGTATCAAGACTTTGAGCACTTTCAAGTCGAGTGTGCAAATACTTTGAAGAAAAGAAAAGGAAAATCCTTTACTAGCACTTGGAGTGAGAATGATTCCAAAAGTGAATACGGTAGCGAAGAAGAAATTGCTAATAATGCTACACTAGTTGATTTGTATAGTAAAAGTTCAGTTACTTGCTTAACAATAACTGAGAAGGAAGTAACTAAAGACGAAAAGAAGGGAATCTCGAAAAATCTCCAGAAAATGTAAGCAACTCAACTCAAGACACAATATCTGATTATGATAGTGATGGATGATAGAAAGGAGAATATTTATAAGCCTTACAAAGCTATGTATAAAAAATGGGCGAATAAATGTAGAAAGAATGACAGATTGAAGGAAGAGAATCTCTCTATGAAGAACACCATCTAAGAGTTAGAAAAGAAATTGATGGTAGCTTTAGACGAGCTCGGTAAAGTCAGACTGAAATTAGCAAGTATCAAAAAGGGGCTGAGAATGATGAATGGAGGCATGGAAAAGTTAGAAAAGTTGATCGAAATCGGTAAGGTTAAAGGGGATCTTCAAGGGATTGGCTATAAGGGTCAGTGCTCCAAGGTGAATGATGAGAAAATTGATATACCCATATCTGTCCAAGAAGAAACATCGAGAAAGAATCGAAGATTTGTACCCATATGTCATTTTTCCGGAGTTATCGAGCACATAAGGACGAGATGCTACAAGATGTTACAAATGATGTTTCAAAGGGATCAAAACTAAAAATCTAGACACTCTCCATTAAATTTCCACCAGTATCCCATAGTATCGAAGCAAGCTTGGATTAGAAAGGGTTAAGTACAAGCACAAAAACGTAGTGAAGGAAAAATAAGAAAATGCCCATATTTGCAGTTAGTTACTACTGATGAAGTAACTGCAGAAACTGATTTGCAGTTAGTTACTGCTGATGAAGTAATTGCATGAACTAAAGAACTTTTAGTTACTTTGGATGATGAACTAATCAAAACAATGGAAGCTGATTTGAACCGAGGTTCTTCATCTCGAATCCGAAGAAATCATCTAGCAAAAAATGTTATTGGAGATGTGAGCGAAAGAAGAAAAACAAGAGAAAGAAAAAGGGGATGATTATCAAGAACTTATAGGCTACTTGTATTATACATCTTCATTCGAGCCAAAGAAAAACACCAGGTTTGAGATTCTTCGAGGGACACAGGGATAGTGTGCTTTACATTTTTGAAGTATTTTTTGTGTTGTTAAAAAAAAGAAACGAAAAAGAAAAGAAAAGAAAATATTTGTTTTTTTAGTTATTTAGTTTTATGTTGCTATTGTCGTCTCATCTTTTTAGTAGTTTGTTTTGTGACTTCTTTTTGGCTCTATCGAAGACTCTTAAGCTCTCTCATCAGTATGGATCTCTCTTGGGTATCTTTCTATCTTTCAGGCATATCTCTCAGTGTTTTGAATGATGATAATTTTTGTTTTTAGCATACTTATGATTCTTCTACTGCATCTATTGGTGATTATTATGATTATTTTTTTGTCCCAAGAGGGAGATATCAGATTGTTTATAGAGAATGTTCCATTCAGAGGGAGATTTTAAGGTACATGTGTGACTATTCGTCGTACTTTTTGGCATCTTTTGTCCCAAAAGGAAGAAATTTGGATGATTGGATTATTTTGTTTCTATGGATGTTCTTTGGAACTTGATGTTGGAGTGAGGGGGAGTTCAAACGAATTGTGAATTTGATACTTATATGTCTAATTATACTATTCAGGGGGAGTTTTTTATTTGTGACAAATAATGCCAAAAAGGGGGAGATTGTTAGATATATGGTATATATCTTTTCATTTTGCTTTGGCATCTTATTTGTCAATTGGACATATAAGATATTAATTGAACTTAGACTTTAAGTGATGTGATTGTTACACTTACATATGAAAAAGAACTCTACATAAGGTGGTAGTCTATCATTACCATGTTTGTGCTTCATATGTGTACTGCTAGATATTTTGGGATAAGGATCAAGAAAATTGTTTTACATTATATGTGAGTTATGAAGGAGTTTTTTTTAGGTGTGAAAAAAGAAAAGATGCGTAGGTGTTATGGTTGGATATATTGCCGCAAGTTTTTTTTGTGAATTAGGTGCCTGATGTTAGAAGTTGTTGCTGTCACATAAGATATAGAAGATATTAGACTTATGGTTTGGTGAATAACATATAAGGCTAGCAGTTTATTTTGGTGTGTATACGTGTGAAGGTGTGCGCATAAAGTGACTGGAGTTTGCGTATTTCTACTGATAATATACGTGGGTGCTGTTTTGAAAATTACATGCGATCTACGACTGATAGTTTGTGAGTGCAGTGGGTGTGAATGTCCTGGAGTTTACGTGCTTCTGCTGTTGACTTTATTTTGACATTATGCTTTGAAGTTATGTACAGCTGATGAGTGGTTGAGTTGTATATGTGTTGAGTGCAGTGGTGTCAGTGATAGCTTATTAGGTAAGAGTTGTGCGTGTCTCTATTGTGGCAAAAGTGCATCTGTAGATATTTGTGTGAACAGGGCAATATGCATGTATGGGATTTTTGAAAAACAGCCAAAGGTGTGTTCATATATGGGAGACCCAGCTCTTGCACAAATAGTCTATTATTCCTTGGTGAAGATTTTGGCTGGGTATTTAATTAATGGGTTGTGAGTGATATCTATTTAATTTGTTGGAGGTTGAATCGAGGGAGATTTGTGGAGTGGCTGTTGAGTGGATTACTTTCCCATTATTGTTGCGACGACTTCAGATTCATTTCAGTGGAGCTTAACTTTTTAGGAAGTTGTTCTTTTCTTTTGTCTCAAGTGTTTTCGGTTTTGTTTCTAGTTATTTTATTCACTTGAATTGTTCCTTAATTATTTGATTAAGTGTCTTTGATTAAGAGTGGTATAGAAAAATCCTTTGTTGAGGTTAGTACAAGGCGATTGTACTATTGGATGTGAAAATCTTTCACGGGAAGTGAGGTTGAGATGTAGTGTCAAGGGTTAGGTGGTGTCGCCTCAGTAAAGCCTTGAATAATTTTATTGTACTTCAGTGAAAGTGATTAAGTTGGGTAAGGACCCTGCAGACGTAAGCAAGGAGTGCTGAACTGCATTAACAAATTTTTTGTGTTTTTTATGATTTCATTTTTGCTTGGTTTTATTTTGTTCGTGTCAAAGAAGTTTACAGAAAGTTTGCGAAACTATTACCCCCTTACGGTTTTTCAATACCAATCTTGGTATTTTTCTTCACTGATGAGTGTTTGAAAGATTATTCTACTACTACGACAATTCCAAGTTAATTAATTAATTGGTTGTTATGGTGGCTAGATAGTTCTACAGTATGTTCTGTTTTGTCTTGTGTATATATATCTGTTTCCTTTGGTTGTTTTGTTAGATAACAAAAAAGAGAATTCTTCAGTTCACAATACAATTATTTTTTTCTCTTCAATCTTTCATAGATGGTTATCTTTTCTCTCTTGCAACTGCCACTCTATTGGAGCTCTAGTTAATTTTTCAAGAGTTTTCTACCATGGCATTAGAGCAATGATGGTTCTGTGCTTATTTGTATAGCAGCAAATTTGTTTTCTCATTTTAATTTTGCTCTAATGGCTGCTGATTCTGTGAGGGATGAAATTGATTCTTTACGCACACTGGGGACGAGCCGTAAAAATTTCATTTTTTTTGAAAAGTTAAAAGGTATTAAATTAATTAATGAAAAAATATTTGTCTATTACATCTAAAGAGACAGCAAAACTAAAGTGCCTACAAACTTCTACAACTTATAAAGCAAAACGCCTCTGGACAAGTGATTTGGAAACGACAACCTTGGTGAAACAATGGAGAATGCTACTTAGGATAAAAAAGGATGCCTCTTATAGATGCTGCTCCAGAATGTTCCAAATTGGGTCTATGCTTGAATCGTGTTATGAAAAGGTAGTGATTTCTACCATATGCGTGTTACTATGTCTTCCTCTTTGTCAAAATAATCTCTGATTCTTAGTTTCTTTGATTCCTTCTCACTATTTAGGTTTGTCTTGACTGTGTGTGAGTCTAAACCAATGGCCAGTTTCGGTTTTTAAAAGTCGGAGGATATTAGCCTCGCATGGTAAGAGATTTTTTCTTCTCTATGGTTTCAATTAGCACTGCTCTTCTTTATGTTACTTATTACTGTTCCACTTTCCTTAGCTGGTGCTTTCGGATTCCACGGTACATGTAAGAGTCTTCTTCTCTGTTGCAGTTAGGCCTCTTCATTAAACATGTACTTTGTTTCTGTCTTGTAAATACTCCAACTCGATATTTAGTAGTTGATTCTTCATGAATGTGCTAGATTAGGGCATAAATCTTTTGACTTAGTAGAATAAAGAATTTTTTCTCTGATTCCACCTCAGAGATTTAAGAACCTCTTTCCTTGTGCATGCTTTTTGTTGGAATCACCTGTTATTTCTCTCTCCAAATCTCTTTAATGGAGGAGGCGAGAGAGATGACATATATATGCTCAGTATATTTGGAGTGTGGGTCAGCTTTAGTAGCATTCAATGGCTTCTGTAAAAGTTACCTGCATTAAAAATTACATTTAGTGCCTTTATCCCCTCCCAAATGAATTATGAAAAGGGGCATTTGAAGAATAAATGCTCCCTTGTTTCTACTTCTCTCACGTAGGATATAATCTGAATTGTTGGTCATGAAGTGTAGTTTATTTGTCGTGCTTAATCTATTGAGCACTATAAGCCATAAGATGATTGAATAGCTCAGCATTAAGGACTTATGCCATACTATAGGAAACCAGGTTTGACCTGGATTGTTGCGACTCTGTTAATTCCTGAATTTTGCAGTGTTAAAATTGTTAGGAGGCAGATTGAGGCGATGAAAACTATCCTCCCTTTGTAGGTTCAGTAGATAGCTAGGTATCAAGAGCTGTAACTCAGCTGAGGAATTCCACTAACTCCTTAGTATTAAGGAATTGACCTTTGCATTGATAGGAACATCAGACCACAATTGAAGTGCCTAAGGGTGTCTAATTAGGGATCCTTGCTTATTCTAGTTGTCAAACCACAGATAGGCCTTCTCTCCATTCCCAATCTTACATGAGACTATAAGTTCTAATATAGGTCTAAGTTTCAGTAGATGAGCCAAGGGCCATGAGAATGAAGCTTAATAGGTATAAACCATATACTTGAGCCTTTTAGAATATAGCTGTGCACCATTGGATCCAGAAAGATTTCTTGTCTGTGAGAATATTCCATAGATTCTTGGTCAATGATGCTTTATTAGAAGAGGCAATTGAAATCAATCCTAATCCCCCTTCTTTTTTCCTTTTGCAAACTTCTGTCCATTTGACCTTAGCAAAATGGCCTTTTGAATTCAGGTTTCCCCATAGAAATCTTCAGAATAGCTTTTCAATAGATTTGATAACTCCTTTAGCTAATGAAATATTTGAGGACCAATATACATGAAGGGAGTTCAGCACTGTTTTGTTGAGTTGTAGCCTCCCTCTAAACAATAGTACTCTATTAGTCCACATTCCCAGTCTTTTATGAACCTTATCAAACAATGGTTGACATTCTGACTATTAGATTCTTTTAGTGGTAATAGGAAGTCCCAAATAAGTCAGGGGGCTGGTTTTCTGCTCATCCCACTGATTTGGGAGATTCTGTTCTCCATCATGTTTGCCCCTGTAGCGAATACATACAGACTCTTACCAACATTAATCTCCAAACCTGAAAGATCCCTAAAATCAAATAGAATTGACATAAGTAGCTCAATAGACTTCCTATGCATCTTAGAGAAAAGCAGTAGATCATCCACAAAGCATAAATTGATTAGCCCTACCTTCTTACATTTAGTATGAAATTTAAAAAGATTGCTTTCCCCACCTTCTGTTGGAATAGTTAAGTAAGAACTTCCATACAGATTATAAAGAGATAAAGGGAAATATAGTCACCTTGCCAGAAGCCTCTTACACTTTTGAAAGAATATGTTGGAGCACCATTAACTAGTATGAAGTAAGTAGGAGTGGTTATGCATTCCTTAATCCAATTGACAAATACTCAAGGAACCGTAAGAGTCTTAGAGTCTGTAAGATAAAGTCCCATTCAACATGATCAAAGGCTTTCCTGAAGTCCACCTTTATGATACAATTTAGTGGATTGTTCTTCCTTTGATATCCTTTCATCAACTCCTGTACCATGGCAAAATTATCACCAGTTCTTCTACCTTGGAGGAAGGCACTTTGATTATCAGAGATTAGAAAATACAAAACTAATTTCAACCTGTTGGCTAAAATTTTGGAGATGATTTTGTAAAGAAAATTTGTACATGAAATAGGCCTATAGTTGTCCAATGTAAAGGAACAAGAGGTTTTAGGAATTAGATAAATATGTGTTTTGTTTATCTCCTTCAGTAGAACTCCATTAGTGAATAATTCCCTTTTTGCTTTTTTCACTACAGGCCCAATATCTTGCCATGTCTTTTTAAAAAAATAACCATTGAATCCATCCGAACTTGGGGACTGATTCGGATGCATCTGAAAAACCACTTCTTCTATTTCTTTGTCTTCCATTGCTTTGATATGATTTACATCTTGTTCCCGAGAGAGCTTCCTGTGTATAAAGAACTTAAGAGTGATAAAATGTGCAAGGTTTTGAGAGTATCCATAAAAATTCCTGAAGTATGATTCTGCTTCCCTAAGGAGTTCCTCTTGAGTAGTAAGTTCCCTTTTATTTTGTAGCTTAAAAGAGCAGATTTTGTTAGTATTCTTTCTAGCTAATACTGAGTTAAAAAAAATTCTTGAGCATCTTTCACTATCTTTTAGCCAATTAACTTTGGTTCTTTGCTCCTTTAGGCTATTATGATCTTAGCTTTTAAAAGATATGACAGTAGTAGGCACTTCTCAGTATGCAGTAGGTTAGACTTGGTAGGATCTAGGGCAAGGTTCTGCTAAACCTTTTCTAGTTCCTCTCTAGCTAAGGTAACTGCTTTCTATGTGGAACAAGGTCATTTACTCATTAGTGTTTTGCATTTCCCTTTTAATAGTTTTAAGCTATGAACACAAATTGTCAGACCCCATTTCCAGAGCCCAACTATCACATTCGGATATCCAAACATTTTCACGAACACTTGCATTCAAAACTAACCCCTTATTGGCTCATCTCCATTCAAGCCTAAATATGTCAAAGAATAGCATTGGTGAGTCCACAATTTGCATATGTACATGCTTCGAGACAATTAGCATAACTTCTCAACTTCTTCTTTTGTGTTTGGCCTATCTTTTGTGTTTGACTTCTTATCGTTTGTGTTTGACCTCTTATCATCTGTGTTTCACTTCATCTGTGTTTGACTTCCTATCGTCTGTGTTTGACTTCTTATAGTCTGTCTTTCGTCTATCGTGTCTGCTTTTTCATCGTCTGTGTTGTGACGTCATCACAGACGATTCCTTTCGTTTGCCTTTCTTTGCGTTTATGATGTGACGTCATCACAGGCAATTTCTTTCGTCTGTGTTTTCCTTTGCATATGTGTTGTGAGGTCAGCACAGATGATACATTTCGTCTGTGTTTTCCTTTATATCTGTGTGGTGACGTCAGCACAGACGATATACTTCATCTGTATTTTCTTTGCATCTGTATGGTGACGATTCCTTTCGTTTGTGTTTTCCCTTTTAGTTTAGATCACAATCTCTCCAATTCTAACATGCTATTCTAATACCAACAACCATTGGCGATCTCAACAAAGAAGAAAATGCACATATACGTTTCATTAGACCAAATCTTTAAATTAACAAAATCATACTTAGAAAGGAATTCAATTTCACTTTCTCAGTTTTAAGCACAATGAGAGTTTGATACATTTCAACATACACATCAAAACTTAAAACAAATTACATAAGGATGATCAATATTGATATGCTTATAAAGCTATCCAAAATCACTAACTTAATACAAAAGTCTCTATCTTGGAGTCCGAATTCCTTGCAAGGATCACTGATCTTCTCGATTTGCACTTGAGGAGGGAAAATTGAGGGTTGAGCTACACAGCTCAGTGGCTAAAATATTCATAGCCATTGGCAATGAGCCACACATTCAAGCATAATTACTTGTATATATATATATAAGCATACACAGTTCGGGAATCACCATACCAAGTCACATTTCACAATTTAATACATTTTCACATAGGACATACTTGATGAAAATTAGCGTCATCACTTAACATGTCAAAATGCAAATGCACAAATAATTGGCTCAAGGGTTCTGTGAACAAAACAAAGAAATCGAAGTTTACTCCGTGAACAAAACGAATCCATTTTCAGATCTCGTAGGCCGCAAGTGGGTAACCGGAAGAAGGCTTTACGTCGACGTGCACGTGACTACGAAACGGTTCCACTTTCGCCTAAACACAATCAAATTCTTGCTTAATTTAATCAATCACAATTTGCACTCTCGTGTTTCTTTCATTTTATCATTTTTCTTATATTTCATGCATTTTTTTCTTTACATTCAATTCTAAATGTTATAACCTTTTTCAAGATACAACATAATCACAATGTATCATGCAATTTCAGATATGCACAATTATTTCAATTTCAAATATAACAATTTCATGCAAAACACATACACACACATAGGCAAGAATTTGCCCAATTACACAATAACCATAAATATTTCACCCACCTAAGACGCTTGACAAACAAGGTTCACTGTTGTCTTTCCTCTTCATCTTGGATCGGGCTTGCTTGGTTTCCTATAACAAACCAAGTTCTCATTCAATAGAAATTCCAATGTGGAAACCCATAGAACCAAAAGTATGAAATTGAGCCTAAAATACTTAGACCCATACTTTTCCCATGCTCTTTGAACTAAAAAAACCTTCAAAACTCTTAGAGATTTAAATCAACTTACCTTGAATCTTCACCAACTAGTGAGATTCTTGACTCTAAAGAAAGCTCTTCCTTTCCTCTTTCTTTTTCCCTTCTTGAGTAACCTTAAATTCTCTCTTTAAGACTAAGAAAATCGTGACCTAGTTCAAAGTTCTATTCTTTATCAACTCCACTGAAACCTCTCTTCTTCCTTCTCTCTCTTCCTTTTTGATTCTCTCTCCTTCTTTCCTTCATTCACGTTTTTGTCTTCTTATTTACAAGACATTCTTTTCCTCTTTCCATTCTACCCTTAATGGGTGAGAGAAGTCCACCTTACCCTTCTTTTAATGCCTTAGTGCTTCTAACCTTAAGTAATCTTCCAAAAATACCTTTATGCATTCTTAATTCTACAGTTTAACTTACATCATACTATGCTCTAACTTAATCTTAATTCTTCCATTTAATACTTCAATTTCCATACATATTAATTAAGCTCCAATTAAAATGGTTTATCTAACAATACCACAAAATTTATTCAAATCATGCTTACTAAATAATGAAAAATTTTCGGGTCCCAACATTTCTCCCCCTCTTAAAAGAATTTCATCTTCAAAATTATTACCTGAGTCATCGAAAAGATGTGGATACTTCTCCTTCATAGCCCCTAGTGGCTCCCATGTTGCCTCCTCCGTCAAATGGTTCCTCCATAAGACTTTGACCAATTTAGCCGTTTTGTTCCTGAGAACTTTCTCCTTGGTGTTCAAAATCTCCACTGGAATCTCCTCATATGTCAAATCCTCCTTTAACTGAACCTCTGAAGGTTGAACTATATGCGAAGGGTCGGATCGATACCTTCTCAATATCGATACATGGAAGATATTGTGAATTTTAGACAATTCTGATGGCAAAGCTAACTTGTAGGCTAAAGGCCCGATTCTCTCAATGATCTCATAAGGGCCTATATATCTTGGACTAAGCTTGCCTTTCTTACCAAAGCTCAACACCCCTTTCCATGAAGAAGCTCTAAGAAACACCTTATCTCCAATTTCAAATTTCATCTCTTTTTTACTTGCATCTGCATAGCTCTTCATTCTGTCCTGAGCTACTTTAATCCTCTGTTTCACCAATTTAATCTTATCAGCTGTGACTTGTACCAACTTAGGCCCTAAGAGCCTCCTTTCACCTTCTTCATCCCAACAAATAAGAGTTTTGCACCTCCTACCACACAAAGCTTCATAAGGTGCCATTTGAATTCCCGAATGATAGGAATTATTGTAAGCAAACACAATTAAAGACAAATGATCATTCCATGAGCCTTTAAAATTCATAAGGCAAGCTCTCAACATTGCTTCCAAGGTATGTATTGTTCTCTCCAATTGTCCATCAGTGTGATGGAAAGCCGTACTAAAGTGCAACTTAGTTCCTAAAGCCTCCTGTAAGCTTTCCCAAAATCTGAAGGTGAACCTAGGATCTCTATCTGAAAATACCGAACTTGGAATCCCATGAAGCCT
Organism: Erythroxylum suave; assembly: GCA_027563595.1. Classification (NCBI taxonomy): domain Eukaryota; kingdom Viridiplantae; phylum Streptophyta; class Magnoliopsida; order Malpighiales; family Erythroxylaceae; genus Erythroxylum; species Erythroxylum suave. The sequence goes on along the minus strand of JAOSBN010000178.1, from coordinate 22,887,129 downwards.
GATTATTTCACCCACATATTTCTTGGCCAAAACATTCAAAGAATCTGTTTGCTTAATTGGCAAGAAATGTGCTGACTTAGTTAGCCTATCTACTATCACCCATATTGCATCATGCTTTCTACTAGTTCTCGGTAATCCCATCAAGAAATCCATCGTAATCTTCTCCTGCTTCCATTCCAGAATAGACAAAGGTTTAAGCTTGCCTGAAGGTGCCTGGTGTTCAGCCTTCACTTGCTGACACACTAAGCATCTCTTAGTATACTCCGCAATATCCTTCTTCATTCCTTTCCACCAGAAAGCTCCTTCAAATCTCTATACATTCTCGTACTTCCTGGGTGCATAGCATAAGGCGCATTGTGTGCCTCGTCAAGAATTTCATCTTTCAGCTCTTGCATATCAGGAATACATAATCTGTTCCCTACCACCATCAATCCATCTTCTCTTACTTCGATTTCAGAAGGTTTACCATTTTTAATCTCTTCTCTAAGATTGCTCAAGTACCTATCCTATGCCTACAATTCCTTAATCTTCTCACTCAGTATTAGCCTTACTATAAAATTAGCTAAACACAACCAAATTCAGCTTGCCTCAATGTCACCCAAAGTTTGGGTAATTCCTTCAACAAAGGAATATATACTGTCTCTACATGTGCCATAGTTGATTTTCTACTCAATGTATCTGCTACTACATTAGCTTTCCCCGGGTGGTAATCTATCATTAAGTCATAGTCTTTCAATAACTCTAAACATCTTCTTTGTCTCAAGTTCAATTATTTTTGACTCGTCAAATACTTAAGACTTTTATTATCTGTAAATACCTTAGTAGTAACTCCATACAAGTAATGTCTCTATATCTTCAATACAAAGATTATAGCAGCTAACTCCAAGTCATGCGTAGGATAATTTGTTGGGTCCCAAAATTTTTTTTATTTTTTTTATTTATTTAAATTAATTATTTATTGACTTATGAATTTATTCGTTAATTATTTTTATTTTTATTTTGCCTTAATTGATTTAATTATG
>JAOSBN010000178.1:22794849-22860036 GCA_027563595.1 Erythroxylum suave | reverse complement strand
GACACCAAAATCATTCAATTCGGTTCAGTGATTCGAAAGATATACTTCAAACATTTTTGGACTGCTCTTGTCCAAATTAGTATACTATACACAACATCTATCTGAAAGTTAAACATCTTAAAAACTGAATTAGATTCCAATTTCTTCATGCCATTTGTAGCTCCATGTCTCTAGTTTACGAAAAATCAGAAATCATCTCATTTGGAGCTCTACAAATCCAGAAATCATCAAAAATACTGAAGTATGTTCAGTGGAATAACACCATTTCATAGTATTTAAGAACACACACACTATACCCATCCCACGTTTTTCACTCAATCTTCTCACATCATTTCAGATGGATATGGTGTTTTTTATAGATGTAGAACAATGTCTTACGAGTCCAATGGTTCAAGAATCAAGTCATTTGAGTGTCTAGAGAAGAAGCTATGGCCAAAAGAATCAAGCATGTTTTTGTCCTCAATCATACTGAACCTGTTTCATGGAAACAGCCATAACTTTCTCTATAAATATTTTCTTAAGGATTTCTTTAGATGCATAGAAAGAAGACTTCAATATCTACAACTTTTATCAAGACTACAAAGACATATTTTATCGTCTGAAGGGTCAAAAATGGAACAGAAGATAGGCCAGGCGAAAAAGCCGAAGAAGGAAAACATAGAAGAAGATGATGTCATCACAGACCATGTGACGTCATCACAGAAGAAGCGAAAACATAGATATGCAAAAAGCAGAAGAAGATGATATCATCATAGACCATGTGACATTATCATAGAAGAAGTGAAAACATAGAAGAAGCAAAACATAGAAGAAGATGATGTCATCACAGAAGAAGCGAAAACATAGAAGAAGCAAAACATAGAAGAAGATGACGTCATCACAGAAGAAGAGAAAACATAGAAGAAGCAAAAAGCAAAAAAAAGCAAAACACAGAAGAAGCAAAAAGCAGAAGAAACAAAACACGAAAGATATGATGTCATCACAAAAGAAGCAAAAAGGCAGAAGAAGCAAAACATAGAAGAAGATGACGTCATCTCAAAAGAAGCAAAAATATAGAAGATACAACTTCACTCTTGAACATCTTCCCTTATAAGGATCATAAATTTCAGGTCAGAAGTCCAAAAATTTCATGCTATATATCTTTGAAAAGCTAAAAGAAAGATCTACAACTATCTAGAAGAAACATTTTCCCCAATCAGCCTAGATTAATTAACATTTTTCCTCGAATACAGAATATGAATTTTTACGTTCATCCCCCCAATGTACTGCACCCAATTCTCAACTTCATGTCAAAATTTGAGATTCTTAAAGACATAATTTAAATTCAATGCCTTCATAAGAAATGTATCCATATGTTTCTATTTTAATCCAAACAAAGAATCGTCTCATTTAGGTAGCTAGAGAAAAAGTTATGGCTAACAGACCGAAGCACACTTAGTTCATATTTTCCAGATCAACCACCACTTTTGTTTCCAAATCTTTCCTTATCACAAATCATACCAAGATCACTCTTTCTACTCCATATACTTCTCATTTCCAATAAAAAAATCACATTTAAAAACAATCATATTCGGAAGTTGTCAATGAATGCATGTATACTTATTTTTGTATGTGCAAAGATTGAAATTCACATGCATGTATGCTGACATCCTGCTGGGCATGAAATGAAAATTTTTCTAGCTCACATTGCTATTCTCTCCATTATTGAAATCTGGGTTCTAACCCTTAATATGGGGACGGGATATTACAGACCACATGCAGGAAATATTTTTCCTATTTCTGATAGTGTGTGGATTAGTCCAATGCAAGTGGTGCCTAAAAATGGTAGGATGATTGTAGTACAAAATGAGAATAATAAATTAACTCCCACTAGGACTGTAACTAGTTGGCGAGTATTTATTGATTATAGGAAATTGAATAGCACTACCTGAAAAGATCATTTTCTATTACCTTTTCTTGAGCAAATTCTTGAAAGAATTGTTGGGTATGATTTTTATTGTTTTCTTGATGGGTATTCTGGCTATAATCAAATTCCTATTGCTCCTGAAGATCAGAAAAAGACTGCTTTTACATGTCCTTATGGTATACTTTTGCATTTTGTAGGATGCTATTTGGTTTGTGTAATGCTCCTACTACTTTTCAGCGTTGTATGATGGAAATATTTCTGATTTTGTTGAGAAGATCATGGAAGTTTTTATGGATGATTTTTCTATTTTTGGATCTTCTTTAATGATTGTTTGAATAATATTTTGAAGGTCTCGCAGTGTTATGAAGAAACTAACCTTATTTTGAATTGGGAGAAGTGTCAGTATATGGTACAGGAAGGTCTAGTTTTGGGGCATAAAATTTCTTTCAAGGGCATTGAGCTGGATCATGCTAAATAGAAACTATTGAGAAATTACCTCCACCTATATCAATTAAAGGAATTAGAAGTTTTCTTGGTCATGTGGGATTCTATCGACACTTTATCAAGGATTTTTCTAAAATTTCTAAACCTCTATGAAATTTGTTAAATAAGGATGTGATTTTTTATTTTACTGCCAAATGTTTGAATTCTTTCAATATTTTGAAACAGACTTTGATTTCAGTGCCAATTCTGGCAGCACCTGATTGGAGTTTACCATTTGAGATGATGTGCAATGCTAGTGATTATGCATTGGGAGCTATTCTTAGTCAACAAAAAGACAGGAAGTTGCATGTTATTTATTATGCTAGTAGACTGATGAATGATGCTCAATTAAATTATGCAACTACTGAGAAAGAATTGCTTGCTGTTGTTTTTGCTTTTGATAAAATTCACTCTTATCTTGTCGGTTTAAAAGTGATTATGTATACTGATCATGTAGCAATTAAATATTTATTGGCCAAAAAGGATGCAAAACCAAGGTTAATTTGTTAGGTTTTGTTATTGCATGAATTTGATCTAGAGATAAGAGATAAGAAAGGGCTTATAAATTCTATAACTGATCATCTATCTAGGATCATTCTGCCAATGCAAGAAGAAGAGTTGTCAATCAATGAAAATTTTCCAGATGAAAGATTATTGGCTCTTTCTTCCATTCCATAGTTTGTAGATTTGGTTAACTATTTGGTTAGTGTAATTATTCCCAAGGATTTCAGTTATCAGCAGAAGAAGAGATTTTTTATGGGATGTCAAGCATTATTTTTGGGAAGCGCCACTACTTTTCAAGTTCTGTGCTGTTGGAATCATTCGGAGATGTGTTCCTGAGGAAGAGTTTCATGATATTCTAACCAATTGCCATTCTTTAAATTGTGGAGGTCACTTAGCTCGTCTAAAATGGTTGCTAAAGTATGGCAATCTGGCTTTTATTGACCTACTATGTATCAGGATGCCAGAAAGTTCATGGAGAGATGTGATAAGTGTCAAAGAGTCGGTAATATTTCCAAGCACAATGAGATGCCTTTGACTAACATCTTAGAAGTTGAGCTTTTTGATATTTGGGGTATCGATTTTATGGTGCCTTTTCCTTCTTCTTTCAACAATTAGTATATTTTGGTTGTGGTAGATTATAGCTCCAAATGGGTAGAAGCTATTGCGACTCAGACTAATGATTCTCGTGTGGTGATGAAGTTCATTAAAAAGAATATATTCTCAAGATTTGGTGTTCCCTGTGCAATAATTAGTGATGAAGGTATACACTTTTACAACTACAATTTGGATGCTTTGTTGAAGAAGTGTGGTGTTATTCACAAGGTTGCACTTGCTTATCATCCTCAAACTAATAGGCAAGTGGAATTGGCTAATCAGGAGCTAAAGAAGATATTAGAGAAAAATGTGAGCAACTCAGAAAGGATTGGGCCAATAAATTAGATGATGCACTTTGGGCCTATCGAACAACTTTTAAGACACCTTTGGGAATGTATCCTTACCTTTCGGTTTTTGGAAAATCCTATCATCTTCCAGTTAAGTTAGAGCATAAAGCATATTGGGCAATCAAAGAACTCAACATGAGTTTGAAGGATGCTGGGATAAGAGGTTATTGCAATTAAGTGAGTTGTAAGAATTTCGATTGGATGCTTATGAGAGTGCTAGAATCTAAAAGGAAAAAACCAAATAGTGGCATGATAAGCATATCCAGAAGAAGGAATTTGAAGTTGGACAACAAGTTCTACTCTTTAATTCACGTTTGAAGTTATTTCCTGGCAAGCTTCATTCAAGATGGTCTAGTCCATTTACAGTTACTAAGGTGTTCCCATATGGAGCAGTGGAGGTTCATAGTGATGAGTATGGATTTTTCAAAGTTAATGGTCAACGATTGAAACCCTACTTTGCTGGAGATGTCATGCCTTGAGGAGTGTCTTACTCTTTGAGTAATCCTGCGATGAACTGATTTCAAGCATAGTCAAGCTAATGACTATAAAGAAGCGCTTTTTGGGAAGCAACCCAAACATTTTTACTTTCTTACCTTTTGTCTTTTGTTTATTTGCATTTTTTGTTTGTCATGTCTAATTTTTGTGTGTTTTGTAAGAAAGTTGGTTAAACTTTGAATGCTAAGCACCTTTTGAAGGAGATGTTGCTCCATTTCAGCCAAACCTCTTCTTCTAATTAGAGAAGCTTTTTTTTTATCCCTTGTTCCTTATTTTCTTTTAACATTGAGGACAATGTTAAGTTTAAGTGGGGTGGCGGGGTTTTCAATTTTTTAATTTTTTTTAACTTGCAAATTCTTCTTTAGTATTTTTAATTGTTTCACTTTTAGTTGTTGTCTTTTATACTTTAAAAGAAAAGAACAAAAAATTGCATAAAAATTAGAAAATTTTTGAAATATCATAAAAATTTGTTATGTCAAGATGTGGATTAGTTGTTTGTGGACGATGATGAGAGTTGGTTCTAATGTTATAGGTTGTAAAAGATGAAGTACATTTTAGTGTGTTATTCAATTCTCTTGTTCAATTTCTTGTTGTTTAGAACTACTTCAAAAAAATTTGAGCACTTTTTTCATGATCTTCTGGCTATTTCTATGTAAAGATGGTGTGCATAAGTTTGCATGTCTTTGAGCCTTAAAATTAATGATTTTTTACTTGTTTGATTGTCATTCGAGGCAAAATTTGAGATTATACCTGACTAAAGAAATGATTTCAGCCATCTTTGGAACATTTGTGCCTTTTGAGCCTACATTAATACCCTTTTTCTTTGTTTTACCCGACATTAAATTAACCTTTGCCTTTTCTTTTATTTTTCTCTTTTTAGTCCCTCATTCTTAAGCACTTGTTAACTATTGCTGAATTTATGGAGTTGTGCAATTTTGAATTTGGGCTTTCAAGAGAAGGTGTTAAATGCATATTTGTGGCTTATTGAGAAAGTGATATTTGATGAGCCTGAATATGTTTGAGCTATAATTGAAAAGCTGGTTGATGTTGAGAGAGAAGTATTGTGAAAAAAAAAAAGAAAGAAATGTTCAAAAGAAAAAAATTGAAAAAACAAAAAATATATGAAAATGAAAAAAAAAGTTTGTTGCGAAGGATGAAATGAAGAGAATGGTGGAAATTCCAAGTTGGGGTGCTTAGCAAGGATGAAGAAGGCCATGTTTCAAGCTTTCTATGTTCATAACTTTCAAGTGCTTAGGGTGATTTTTAGCCATTTACATTTCCTTTCTATTATCCTACCCTAACCTAAGCCTACGTTACAAGCTTATAAAGTCCTACATGATCTTTGGTTTGTGTATGATGTCCATTAGTGGAGAGTGTCATGAAAGACAAGTTTGTGCAAATTTGTTTTTCTCTCAAAGGTTTTTGAGACAATTGGTTTATGTGTATTTTTTTGAACTATGGATAGTTGGTTGGGATTGACTTATCACACACACATTCGAGTGGATTTAACTGGACACGAAAATGACTTTTGAATTGTCTTTACACAGGAACATAGTGTGTGGATTTTTCTATTAATTTATTGCTAAAGAATCTTTGAGGCTAATTTGACAACTTAATCTTCGTTTTGTCAGTTTTAGTGCTATTTTTTTTGTTTTGTGTCTTGTTTTGTTTGGGGGCAAATAAAATGTCAAGTTTGACAATATTTGATAGTTAGAAAAATTACTAGTTATTAGTTCTCTTTATTTTATAGTTTTTAGTTAATTTCATATAATTTTAGGAATTATTTATGTATTTTTATTTTATGTTTTAGGAATGTCAATTTTTAGAAGAATTTCAAATTTGCAGAATGAAAGTCAAATTTAAAGTCAAAGAAAAAAAAGAAAAAATAGCAATGGACTTGGCTTAGGGCGTGATCACGACTTAACTTAAAGTCATTACTAGAGTTTGATAAATTGGAAAGGAAAGATGGCTTTATATATTCATGGGACCTATATCAAAATGTCAAATAAAAGCAAAAACAGAATGAAAGCTTGGTACCTCACGTGTAATCGGGCTCAAGGGAGTATATTTTGTATTATGGGGCTCAAGAAACCTGAGTTAATTGAGTCAAAATCATTTGTGGGATCCGCAACTAGTTGAATTGAGAAAGAAAACCAAGAATTCACACCCTTACCATTGGGATTGAAGAAATAGTGCGTGCAGTCCATTCTTGGGTGGAGTCTGTCAGCCAGCAACAGTGACGGGTGTAGGGTCCAGCTCCATTCCTTTTCCAACTTTCTTTATTATCAAATTTTCTTCTCATTTTCCTTTTGGTATTTAATTTTAGTTTCGATCACTCTAGAAATAGATAACAATACATAGGATTTTTAGAAAGGAACCTTTGGAGAGACTTTTCAAAGCTGTCAGTGTTCAAGAAAAAGGGATTCTTCTAGAGTTTTTCTGACTTGTTCTCTTTTCTCTTCTTTTAATTATTTTTTTAGTTCTTATATGTTCGTTTTTAATTTTATTTTGTTGCTTTTAAATATGTTTCTAGGCTAAATAAATTTTCTAGGACTTGGATGTAGCTATCAATATATTGATTAATTCGTATGATTTTGTGTGATTAGTTTATTCGTCAATATTTGACATTTTCGTATTTAATGTCTTGTGAGTGCCTGATCAACACTTGCATGTCTAAGGTGTTGGATGAAGGAACGACAACTGAAGTTTGACACTTGTTGATGAAAATATTAAACTTTAATTGTGGGCTTCGATAGTAAGAACTCAATTATTCCAACTTATAATTCTTATGTTCTTAACGTGTTTATAATAATAAATGTAGTCACGACAGTAGTCACAAGATTATTATGAATAAGAGGGTTATACCTCGACAGAGGATAACACTTAATTGAGAGAATTGTTGTGAGATGAATAAACATAATAATCATGCAACTAAATATTGAATTGGTTAATATTTGACTGGTGAACCCCAATGTCCTGGAATTTCAATTAATTGTATTTTCCTTATTATTCCCATAGTTTTATTTAATGTTTTCTTTAATTTAGTTATTTGAGTTTTAATAATTATTAGTTTAAAAAGTAAAAGACCATTAATTAGTTATCCAAATAATAAAGGAAGTTGACTTTTTGGTACTTGGCTACCCTTCTTGTGGGACGATATCTGCCACTCTGTTCTACTGTTTACGATCCATATGGTTGTGGTAGCAATTTAGCGGTCAAGAGTCTGATACAAATATGTTCTTTTAATGTGAGTTTACTACATGTATATAGTGGAATATTCAAGATCATATCAGTTTTAAGCAACTTCCCCAAACTATATACAAATCATAAAAGGGATAAATGAAGATAGAACAATCCCCAAACTAGAATCAAAATTCTATGTGATAAGCCTTAGAGCATACACGTAAAAGATTTGGGTAGAAAGAAATACAAAATGCTTTATAGGGAAGGAAAAAACCAATGCACGCTTATAAGAAGAAACCGTCTACTGGATTAGAGAACAACTGTACTGTAATGATGAAATGAGGAGGAACACCACTAAAGTAGGTAGATTTTGACGTATTCTTAGTAATAGTTATTGAAGTTCTGAGCCCCTAATGTATCTTACTACACAACTGTACTGTACATGCAGAAATGATTCTTGTGGAGGAAAGTTACGGAGCCAATAAGAACATACGTTACTTTTGATACTCAAGCATGCAACACAGGTGAAGGACGTGTATCCTTAAAGTGAGGTTATTAGTGTTAATGGTCCAACCTGGGTCAAACTCCTAGTTAGCAACCTATCTTCTGGTGATTATAATATTTTTGCCCTGTAAACTAACAATTTCCCTTTTATTAATACACCATTTTAATTTCTTAAAAAACTATTGTCAAAGATACTACTACATGAGAGCTTTTCTAAGAATAGAATTCAACTCTACTCACATTTATCATATTTGCAAGTTAACAGTGAGAAATCAACTCTTATGTGTTGGCTATGTCATATGCTCATTATAAATTTCCAAGGTTAACAATTTAAAGGGCAACTCAATCTCCTTTCTAAGTCTTTTAAAACAAGAATAAGTAAATATGATTTTGGTATTGTAAAACTATAAGAAGGAAATTACTCACTATAACACTCCTTGATCTCCTTAAGTTCTCCAATATGATCATTAGATATTGAATCCTTAAGTTATTATTCGAATGCCAATGTATTGTCAGGCCATTCTTGACATATAATCAATGTTATAGAAAGGCATCCTTGGAGAGATACACCATTGGTATCACAGAAGAGTCCCATCTAGTAACAACTTATTTTTTAAGAGCCATTCCGTCTGTCCAAACCCATCATCATAACTTATATTGACTTAATTACCTATATATAAATATATATATTACAAGTTATTTTTCAATATATAATTATAAAATAGTTAATATTGATTATGGTAATCATTAAAGCTTATCAACTCTTAACAAAATTTTAGATAATTTGTTGGTCGTTATAAGCAAGGTCAACAGTCCATACAAATATTATATATGTATAGTAGCTACAATAGTAATATTCTCTAATGACATCATTCATTTTATTAAACTATTTTCTAAAGTACACAAAAATTTTGGAACTCATTTATGCAACAATATTCAATTTCTACTGTGAACAAAAAGTTTGATTTCAATCATAAGAGCAAAATTTTCTTTTGATTCAACATAAAGAAATTACTCCCATTCATTAAAATGCGTAATGTCAAGCAACGAATAAGGATGGTAATAAGCCAATTCTACTACTGACCAAGCCCAATTGGACCCCCTTTACAGTCCAGCCCGACCTAAGTATGTCGTTTTAATAATGAATAATCATATCAAAACAATGTTACTCGGATGTAAAAGATTTAGATCATCAAACCTTTTAAGTTGAATTCAAGCCGAGCCCCATACTCGAACCAAACTAAAACTTGATCAATTTGCGCTGGACAATGATTCTCATTCTTAATTACGAAAAATATTCCATGTTACGAAAGACCCAAACCTGACCCATCGAATTTGAGCGGGACCAAAATTACCTTTGCCAGTTACGAAAAGATCTGCTGATTAAATGACTGAATAACCCAACACGCTATCATTCGGCACTGCAGCAGCCTTACCCATTAAAACTCGTATCGTTTGCTCTAAACTATAGCAAAGCCAAAGAATACCCAAGAGGACTGTAAAAATTGGTCTTGCGATTATAAGCAAATATTGTCCAAAACATGGAAATCTTGTGAAAGGGAAGGACAAATTGTTGTACTCACAGTCAATATTACTGTAGTATTCAAAGTTGCATCTTTACATGTTGCCGCCCGATCTGCGTGTTAACCTTTAACCCAATCCAATACCTGAAATAACTAATTTGAAGGGAGTAACAATTATTCCCTTTTCCTCCTATAAGTGCTATCTAATCCTCATCAGAGGGCTGCAAAAAATGGGATGGCCAAAGTGAAGATTCCCGAAGAGAAAATTCTACAAACAAAAAGATAGTTCCAAGATATCAAGTCCAAATAGATCCTAGCCAATCATGCGCAATTTCATAAGCTACAAATGTTACAGCTCCTGCTGGTGCAGCCTTTATCGTTGAAGGGACAATACCCTTATAAAGACCAGCCCAACCTTCAGCTTCTAAAATTCTTATAAAAGCATCAAACATATTTTTATAAGCTTGGTGCTCAACTCTAGCACCATATTTTGGATGCCTCTGTAGCCCTTCAATCTGCAAATTAAAACCAAGAAATTCAATATACATGCTAACCTATGGGCAAAGAATTTTCGTACACCTAACCATGCTGCTAAGGAAATTGATAGACCCCTATGAAGGAAAAACAATATACATATATATGAGGAGAAGAGTATCATTAGACGGCCCTGATGTTTTGGTCTTTTGAATCAGAAAATAATTATGGCTAACAGACGTTAAAATATGTAAACTTACTGACTTCCAAGTGTTTCAGACATCGACGAATAAAAAGATTCTGTAAAGCGAAACCTCAGGGAGGCTGGAAACCTACCTGGAATCTTTTCTTAACCACATCAAGAGGATGACAGACAAGTTTGGCACATGTTCCAGCAGCAAAACCACATAAGAAATACTCAAAGCTTGAAAGTTCAGCATGCATTGAGCTTCCTTGAGATGACCTGTTACGATTCCATGCCTACAATCAATGCAGTAAAATACATCAAATCCAAAATGCCTAAGCATATATGTGCAAAAAGCAGAATAAAATATCACTAACATTTAAAAGTACATAAAAAACATGTGGAGAATTCAACATGTTTTTCATAAGTTTTTGCTTCAGCTTCATCTGCTTGTTTTTGGGTTTACTGGAGGTTGTTGGTGCTTGGGTAATTTGTCGAAGAGTTATAGGTATAGGAGTGGATACGGTTATGGATGAAGTAGGCGTGGTTTGGCTAGTATTTGGAGTACTTGGTTCGGTTTTGAGGTTTTGTTTTAAAACTTGAATGTTGGTTTTTAATTGATTGATATCTCTAGTAATGGCTCTTTTGAAAGAGCAAATCATTTCATAGCAAGAAATCTATTAGTATCTGTAAAGTGATTGCGAATTTGAAACTTGAAAAGGTGCCAGAGAAAATGGTAATAAGTAATAAATCTAAAAGGAGTAAATGTGTCATCCATTTCTTCCAGATAGTTCATCCTATCAGACCAATGCTATCAGGTGAAGTATCAATTTGATTGCTTCCTTACTCCAAAAACCAAGTTTTCTTGACAGACATCTTAAAAAGAAAGATATCCAAAATTCATACCATGGTCCACCGCTTGAACATATCATAGGTACCAAACTGAAGGCCAGCATAAGGAACAATCTCAACTAATGTTGGTGACAATCCAGAATATAATCCCCTGATTCCACGAGTTCTGATAATATCAGCAAATGCAGACCTCATTGTTGGATAAACCTAATGCAGGCACTTTTTTGTCAAACAGTAATGTACCAATGCACATGTTTGCTCTAAACTAAACACAAAACAATGTGAAGCTTGACTTAGGCAACTTTACCTACTAAAATTATAACACCCACTTACCAATACATTTTTTTTTCTCAGTTTATTTACCAAGACTAACACTTCATAAACAAGCTTATGACTGGAATATAAGAAAAAGAGACACTAGCAAGGCCTCTCAAGAATCATACAATTGCTAAGAGGGACAAATATAGACTTATATCTTGAACTAGCAAGGTCCACAGTACGAAATAGCCTTAAGGCAACATGCCATGCCAAAGACAGAGCAAGCATTCACAAAAGCTATCTTATGTTCAGAAGAATTTTATAATGGAAAAAGGGAAATAGTAAAATAAAAGAACCAAAGGTGTCCCTTTGAGATGCTCACTAGCCAATGTTAATTTTAACTGAACTAAAAAACGATGATGCTAAACTGGACTAAAAGGGACTTTGCAAGTGGAATATGATTATTCTAATTTGTATAGCCAGCATTGCATCCTTCCAAAGAACAAGAAACCCATGGCTTCCAAGGAAAACAACAAATGAAATACTGTGATTGCAAAGTGATTATCAAAAGTATGAAACTAAGTGTCAAAGATTAAGTTAACTACAACAATATCAATAGCTAATTCATATTTAAAGCTCTTGATGTATTTAAGATTCTTATGACTGAAGCTTCATCAGAGGATATCAACAGAAAAAAATTTGAGGCAGTATAGCATGGCATTCAAAATGCCCCTAACCAAAGGATGGCTTCAGATAACACATCCTCCAAACTAGTTTAATGTCATATAAAACTAGTTTAATGTCGTATACTTTAAAGCCAAAAGGTAAATAAAAAATAACTAAAATTGACCACAACAGATGCAGAGAAAGGTTTACAGCAACATTTTCAACAAAATGGGCTGGAATTGGGGTAATTTGTGGCTGGAACAGAAATCAGAGAGAATTTGAAGAAAAACCTGTATTTAAAATAACATGGCATAAAGAGTGCTGTGTTTGTGCAGGAGCTAATTATTTATACTATTTCATATTCAACTCTTAACTGCACCAGGAAATACAACTCCTTGAAACCATAGCCGATAGACTATATAGTACTTATATAGGAAAAGTAGCATAAGCAAGCTAAATAGAAATACTTAATAAAAGTAACTAAATTTATGGAATGCTACTGCATCAGTAAGTAAGGGAATAAAGAAAACAAGTAAAATGAAAGGAAAAACAATCTGAGAATACATGGTGGAACACAGCCATATATGTTACCTTAGGTTCACCTTGTGAAGCTAATATTGTTCGGACAAGATCAAATGGGTATGATCCAAGTGTAGCCATACAGCCTGCCAATGATCCACTGAGATATGAAATATAATGATTCAACTTTTCATGATCCTCTGCAAGACAACAAGTCAGTCATATAAGAAACTGATACAGTAGCAATCCACATACCTAAGAATAGAAAAGGTAAGATCACAAAATAAAATTTTAAAAAGCTCTCAATCTCCAATACCTTTCCTAGAAGAACCGGCAAGAAAAGTTTTCAATTTCTGTAGCACCACAAATTGAATGGAAGTGTAGGGCATAACCATGAGTAAAGCTGGGACATTACCACGCCAGAATCCCTATGGGTAACATCTATGGAATGTAAAAGGCATAGTAGGGAGAAGATATTTGCAAATGAAGCTATAAAAATAATCTACAAGAAGAACAAGTATCTCAGAAGCATCACTGCAGGAAACTAGAGTTCATGAAATAATATTTCCTCACCCCTCCATACACACACACTTAAAGCAGGTTAGTATGGGAACAATTGGAATCAGAAAAGAAAGATATAACTGAGAGGCATTGGATAAGAAATGGAGATATGCAGATTGTTTGTTGGAAAAAGCTGTCAGCGTTTGCCTCCCTTCCCAGAAGTTAAATTCAGAAGGAACAGGTTGTTTAGTATCCCCCCTAATGTGAAAGAATGTATAAACCAGCAATCAATTAAAAAATAGGACAGGACTCTACTGTTCAGCAAATCAATAATACATACATCAGATAATAACCAGAAGAGAGTGCATTATACCCGCAATCCTTCTTCTCTGAATATATCTTTTGTTGCTTGCAACATTCCAGTGTACTTGGATGGTCCATGCATGTTTCTATGAAGCAAAGCCCATGAAGATGTGGGTTCCAGTTGAACCTGTATCAAACATACATATCAATATGTTTGTCAACTACAACTAGAAACAACAATTGAGATACAAAACACCTAACTTAGTTAAAATGAAAGATCATATAAGTTTGTTATGTAACTGCATCAAGCTGAACCTAACCTCATCCTTCAAGCACGCACTCTTAGATGATATATGATTAGTTTTGCAAAAGTCAGTATATGTACTAATGACCGCCACATAAATATAAAAACTTTCCCACCTTCTGTACCCAATTTTTATGTCGTCAAAATCCTATCATCCTTAATTCTACTCTTGCTTAATCATCGATGACCTGTAATTAGAATAAACTTATAAAGAAACCACCAAATGCCGAAAGAAGGCATACAAACACAAAAATCACGCACTTAGTACACGTGAAGTACAAATGAAAAGATACAAATTTATAGGTAGAACCAAATGGGGACACACATGCTAATCAAACAAGTTATAAAAAAAGAAGGCAGGAAATAAAGTGAAAAATTATGTGGTATCTTTTAAGGCGTAGAAGGGGGCAACAACCTGGAATCTGATCTTAATAACATCAAGGGGAGAAGTAACGGTACGCGAAACGCCACCGGCAACGGCTCCAGCAGTTGCCTCAATCAACGCCTGTTTAAGGTGGCCTGGTTCCTCCATGCCAATCAAACACCACCTCTCTTTCTCTCTCTCTCTCACCTACTTCACTCAAACAAACCCAACAAAATATCAAAATAATCCAATAACAATCAGATATTGAGAAAACAATAACAAAAGTTCCCAAAGTTTAGGGTTTTAGTTTTACAACAAGAATGTGAGAGAGTGGTACCTGGAAAAAAGAAAGGAGAGGGGTGAAGGAGAAGGAGAATCAAAGGTATTCCTGGAAATGGAAATCTTTACTACTCTCCTCTGTTCCGCCGCCGCTGTCGCTGTCGCTGCCGCTTCCGCCACTGTCACCCCGCCGCTGCCGCTTACTTTCTCTTTCTTCTGATTTTTAGACAAAATTTACGAGAAAAGATATGTCTGAAGAAGAGGCGACGAAGCGAGAGACAAGGGCGAAAAATCTAACTATTTACGGCCGCTTAGCTTCAGTTTATTTTCAGTTTTATTTTTAAACTTTAAATCGTTTAATTTTTAATATTAATATAGTTATTTAAATATTATTTAATATAGCTCCACATAGTTATATTGTTAATACTAATAATATTAATAATATTGGACAAAATTTAAAAATGAAATAATTTGTTAAATAAATTTATTTTAATCTCTCATATAATACTTATTAATAAATTATCAATAAAATTATTATATTTTATTAAAATAAATAATTAAATAATTAAATTTATTTATAAATTAATGTTTATTTAGTAATAAATTTTATTTTAATAAATTTTATTTTAAATTTACATATTTTGGAGATATTTTTAATTTAAATTATATTTATTAATTAATTATTCATAATTTTGTTAGCATTAAATAATATATTTTGTTAATGATAAATCAAATTATGACAAAAAAAACTAATTTTATAGTTATTATAAATTACGATAAGAAAAAAAAGATAACAACTCTTTCAAAAGAAAACAAAAAATCAAAAATTAAAGTGAAAATAAATAGAATTTTCTTCTTTCCTTTCTTTCTTCCATATTTTGTCCTTTCTTTAAAATCAATGTTACGAACATCATATTAGACCCGATGCCAAATTTAATTCTAGTACAGTACAATATTAGTATCAGTCAATATCATAAGTTGTTTCAAGTAATTTTTAAAATTACAAAATAATCATTAAACTTTACGAAAGCACAAAATATGCTCTCAATATCAATGTCATGGATGTCCTTTAAATGGTCAAATGCAATAGTTAACTTGTCATTGTGCTAATATAGGGCACTCTCTTTATTCTCTTTTACATTTAGAAACACTTCTGAAATATCAAGTGAATAACCAACCAGTTTCAAGTCATCTATCATTTTCTCTTTTAACTTAAGATAAATTTGTTTAGTTTAAGGATGTGATTGGTAGCCATTTAAAAATTCATTGACAACATCATTTTTCTCTATCAAGCATCAACTTTAAATTTTCTTGATTCTTTTATCCATCATCACTTATCTTAACTCCTTCAAATTCTTCCATTTTTTTACAAGTTGCACATATGTTACAAAGTAAAAGATAAACAACCCCATTATTAGGCTATAATTTAAATATTTGTTTAACTACTATTCTATATAATGTTGAGTCTTTATGAATTTTGCAAGCACTAAAAAGAGCTATCTAAACAATAGAATTTGCTTTAATAGGCATTGTCTAAAGTTTGATGTGTATACTTTTTAATAAATACCCTCGATAATTCGCAATCACATAATTCATTAGCGTAGTACTTATGGTGTCGATCCCACAATGAAGGATTATCTAGTCCTAAAATCTAAGGCCGGAACAATTCGCAAAAATTCAAAATGTAAAGAAACTAAAATGATAATTCAATTCAATCAATCAAATCAAATTAAGAATCAATCATGAAAATATTAATACTTCAGTAAGTGCAACACCCAAGAATCAACCTAAGAAATTACCAATTAAGAGAAAGGAAATTTTACCTATCATCAATGCTAACCTAACTGATTATGAATTACCGAATTGTTGGTTCTATACGATCCTAAGTTGATTACTCTCTCTTGAGTTATAACCATTAACCCTAAATTATAAACCCTAATCAGATTATGGAAGTTGCAATCTCTCAATTAACAACCTATTCAAAACCCTAATTAGTTTTGAATTTGTCTAAAAAAACTATCGAAAACCTATATAAGATCTCTCTTTGCACAATTTACCGATTTGATTTAATTCTTGTTATATTAAATCACCTAACTTAGCCCAATTTGTTTATTTTTTATTCGATTCACCCTCTCAGTTTATTATCGAATTATGAACTTGCATAATTAAACCACAACAAATTCAATAAACACATAAACATTCAAATTTCATTAATTCAAAGATAAAACTCCGAATGTGAGTTTAGAACGTCTCAAAATTCAAAAATCCTATCATCAAACTATTATTCCCAATTCTATACAATAATAAAATTGAAAATAAACAGGAAATACGATCTAAACGGATGATGGGAGGTAGCGACATCGGAAAACTCCTGATCTAGGAAGTACGTCGAGTTAGCTTCTTTTCAACTTCTCTCTTCCTTCTTCTCTTTCTCAATCTCTCGATGAATTCTCTCTAGAGTTTTTCAAAAGGGGTTGATGCAAAAGCTCCTATGTGCCTCTTTGTCTTGTTCTTTAAATATCCTTTGTGTTCTAAGCAACTCTTGGGTTTTTATGGGTTCTGAAAGGTCTGAAAAAATCCCTCAAAACTTGATGTTTTTTAGTGTCTGTGCATTTACCCGATGCGGGCTACGATTATGGGCCACATCTAAGCCCTTTGATATGATCGTCGCATGAAAGCCATCGTGTACCATGTCCTATGCTTCTGTCACAGTCTTGGCATATGAGCTATGATTATAGGCTAACTCTGGTGCTTCTGTCACGATTGCGGCTTGTTGTGCCACGATCATTGTTTTAGCCCTAATGTCTCTGAAACTTCTCTGTTCTTCAACGTTGACCCTAAAACACTAACAAACATGTCAAGGTATCTTAAAAACATAATATTTAAGCTCAAAGACTTATACTAAACCATATAACACTTAAAAAGCAAATAATTAACAAGCTAACACAATTCTAACCAAAACACATACTAAATGATTGAATTAATAGCTAAACATATATCAAACTAAGCCCTAAAATATTATGCAATTTACACTTATCAATATCCCCACACTTAAATGTTTGCTTGTCCTCAAGCAAACAAAACAACAAACACACAAAAAATCACAAAGCACATAATGCAGTAATGAGATAATGGCTTCAACTTCATGAAATAAATTTAATTTTAAACACAATCATTCAAGTTATTTCAAATCATTAACATGCAAAATCAGCATTTAGGAGCTCTGGACTAAACATACATATTAATCAAAAACTCAAATGTCAAGTTATTCCCCTTTTTCAATTATACACACACATTAATAATTCTTTGGTCATTCAAACTCTGTAACTACTCCCAAATACATTTTCATAAAAAGTCAAGCTATTTACAAGTTTGGAAGGTTTTATTAGAAAACATTTTTATTTTTTTATGGAAATGGACCTAGTCTTTTTCTCGGAGGCAAACATTGGTGATGAATGTCGATCTAGTAACTCAACTAAGTCATGTTTTTATTAAGTTGTTTGGTTGAAACATAATTATAGCCTTTTGATACGGAGGCACACATTTGTGATGCATGTTGATCCGGTTACTCAGTTACCTCACGTTCTCAACTGGCTACTAGCTCTATTTATAACCCAAAAGCCAATATAATAGTTATTTGTTTAAAATTAACAAACACTTTTTTTATTGCCTACCTTGTTGCTTAAGCTACTTGTTTTCATGAAAAATACTAGCAAAGCTACTTTTAGTCGAAAGACCTAAAATTATGAATGTGAAAATTTAGAGGGTAATAAACTAATACTAAATCCTATTTAACTTGCATATTTAGCCAAAGAACCCAATTCACTAATTTTGCGAGCTAATGAATATTCACATCCTTATAGACTATATTCAAAATTAAATCAATTTCAATCCACCTAAACCATTGACACATTCACACAATTCACAAAATGCAACCTAACAAACTATCATACAATATGCAACATTTACACTTAAAGCAAAACACATAACCCTCTCCACACTTGAACAACACATTGTCCTCAATGTGAGAAGGAGGCACACAACATGTATGGAAAGAAGAAACATAAATTAAAGTAAAACAAAAATAAAATGAAGACTAAATTTAAAAATAAATAGGGTTATAAACAAAGCCTCAAGGTGATGGAGGCGGGGATGGTGTTGAAGATGGCAATTGGACATGTTGAGCCTCGAAGTATCGATGAATATGACATATATCCTGGCTCTGATGTCGTTGAGTTCGGGCCATCTCCTTCATTCTTCTAGAGTTCTTCACAATTGTATCTGTAATTACCTTGGTGTTTGCGGAGATTGTATCGAGCACTTTCTTTTAGCCCAGTTCCTTGGTATCTTCTCCTTCTTTGAACTCCTCATTAGTTAAGTCATCTTTTGTCTACTGAGCTGGCGCTGTGCTCAAACTCAGCTGACTAGCCCTGATTTTCACATGAATCTTTTAGCTGATATCCTGAAGTTCCATGTTATGGGACTTAAGGATTTTGGCACTCCATAGATGATGATCATTTAGAAAATCTAGGAGGTGGACGGTTAAACCACTGCAATCTACGCCATAATACTCATCAATGATGGAAACCAAAATACCCTATACCTAAATTATTGCTTCTCTTACGTAGAGTTACAACAATAGCGTTCAGCACATATGTGGAGGTGTATACTGGGATGTTGTGATCTATGCACCACAATAGGAAAAGTTCCTTGGCTGAGAACTTATTGGTTTCCATTTTGTCAAAAATAATTTGACACATGAATTTGTTCAACAACAAATGTTCGTGGCTCTTGGTGATGTTGTTGTGTGCATTCTTAGCATCGAAATGCTCTAATCCAATTAGTTCAATCCCGTAGGAGATGACACGGAAATCATCGTGTTGATCCACTACAAACGATTCAGGGAAACCACAAATTTCAAACAAAGTCTCATAATTAAGCTCATAATGTTGTCCCCGTAACCTAAACCATAATTCCCTAGGTTTATTGGATTCAAACTAAAGGGATGTAAAGAATTCTAAGGTAAGTTCTTCGTAAACTAGGGATTCAAATTGAATAAACTGTCCCAATTGAATTCTTTTTGCTAAATTTTCGACCTTGTTTAACAATTCTAGTATATCTAAAGTCTTAAAATGAAAATACTTGGGAACCGTAATTTTCTTATTGTGAAGAGAGTGAAAGGAGTTACCTTCCTCATTTGAGAAGATCAAGAAAGGTGCTCCGTAATTAGCTACCTTGTCTCTTTTTCCATGGCTTGACACTTTATTTCTTTCCCGATGATTAGTTACAGTTTGCTGACTACTTAACACACAACATAATGGATTTCAAATAGGTAGAAATTGGAAGAGACTGGAAGTTTGGAATTTGTTTAGAGAGAAATGAGAGCTTTTGAAGATTCTAACTTAGAGAGATAAAGTTAAAATAAAAGTGAGTGAAAAAATGAAGTGTGACATGAATATATAGGGGAACGAGGGGTAAAATGGTAAAAGTTAGCTGAAATTCGGGTAAAATATTTTACCCTGCCGCAGGCCATGAATATTTCTACCAATTTCTAATTTTTCTTCTTTTGTCCTTCTGTACTTTCCCGAGATCACTTCTTAACTCTTTATCACTCTTTCACCTCTCTTTTGCTTACTTCCTTGATCATCTAATTCATGTTGAAGACCTATGCCTTCCTGATTTTATTTGGAAATGAGACAGCCTAACTATAGAATTCAACTATCTAAAAATCAAAGTAAATAATCATGGAATTAATAATCCATGGGTTGCCTCCCATACAATGCCTCTTTTAATGTCAATAGCTCGACGCTTTTCTTTCATTGCAAACTTAGTCTGGATCAACTATAAGCAGCTTGCTTCCACCCATTTCGTTCAACATCAGTTTTGTAGCTTATAAGTAAACTATAAATTGCAAAATAGTCAGATGGACAATATTGATGACATTACGAAAACCAATTAAGCTTAATAATGTCCTTTTTGTAAACTGTCAACAAAACAAGGAATAAGAAAATTCCCTAAATCATCCATCGAATCCAACAGTTTCTCATGTAAAAATGTGAGTTGCTCTTTTTCTTCCTTAATCACCTTCGTATCCTTTGTTTCTTTCGCTTCACGAACAGAAACTTTCATAGCTTCTTCAAACTCAATGTTTGTTGTCATTTGTTCTTCATCATTTTATTCTTTAGAAGATTCGAACACATCAATTATCTTGAATGAACTACTATCCTTCAGATTCTTTAATATATCATTCATGTTAAATGTCACTTGGTCTTCATTAATCGGAAGGATAAGGTTCTTTTCATGGACATCTACCCAAGATTTTTCGATGTTCACATATAGTATATTAAGAACTCGTGAATAATAAGGAAGGTTGGCATTCTTTTCTTCATCCTCTTTCTTCATCTCTTGGTTTTCAATAAGGTAGGGCTCAGCTTGGTTTTCCACTAGTCCTTTTGGCTCTCCCCCATTCTTAACTGCTATAGCCTCGTATTACTCTCTTTGACGTATTTTCATATTATTTAGAGAGTCTTCCACACTTCTCTTACAAAATTTACAGGAAAGCTGTTACTCTCTTTGATGTATTCACTCGAATCTCTGGGTTGTGAATAAACGAGGCATGATTTTTTGTTACTTCCTTAATTTTCTCTTCTAGTCTCTTCTGTCCCACTTCCATGTCTGTGAGTTTATCCAAGACCTTGTCTAAAATGGAATTCCATGAACTGGACTCATCTTGCTGAAATTTAAATAGGTTTTGAGGTCCTATGTTAGGGTCGAGTCTTGAAACTTAATTTGTGGCTATAATATGCCAAAATTTTAGGGACTTTTAAAATAAAGAAGTAAAAATAAAAATAAAAAATAAAACTAGTATAAAAAAAAGTGCACAGCCGTGCACGCCTATGCTTTAAGTGCATAGCCGTGCACATTTATGCATGCCCGTGCTTCTCCTCCATCGTGATTGTGCTCAAGCACGATCATGAATTTAGGGAAAACTAACTTTTGTACAATCGTGCACAATCCGAAATTTAAGGGGTTGGTCGCGATCGTGCACCCCTAACATTGCCACTCCAAC
Organism: Erythroxylum suave; assembly: GCA_027563595.1. Lineage (NCBI taxonomy): Eukaryota > Viridiplantae > Streptophyta > Magnoliopsida > Malpighiales > Erythroxylaceae > Erythroxylum > Erythroxylum suave. The sequence goes on along the minus strand of JAOSBN010000178.1, from coordinate 22,838,724 downwards.
TACTAATCCTCATAACTCTCAACTCAAATGTCCAAAAATTTCAAACTTTATCTCGTTAGAAAGCTAAGAGAATAAGCTACAAATTTTATGAAGACAAGTTTGTCTAATTTGTCCTATATCAATATAGTTTAATCATTTAAAAATAGAACACAATTTTATGCCAGAATTAGTGCTACAGCCTCCACCAACACCAATAATACTATCTTATAAAGGCCATATCTTCTTCATCTAAAGTACAACAATTTCAAACTTTATATCATTAGAAAACTAATAGAATAAGGTACAACTTTCGTGAAGACATCTTTGTCAAATTTTTTCTGTATCAATACAGTTTATTTATTGAAGTCACGACAAAATTTCTATTTCCCTTTTTCCTCTATTGCCTATATGAACTTTTACACATTTCAAAAGACCCGAAACTAACAACACAAACTGTACATACAAAAGTCCCAATACATTAATTTACTTGAGAAAGTTTGATCTAAAAGCCATCAAACAATATACCATTTTATTCTCAACCACAATTGACAACTTAACAGAGAAGAAACTTTGAACATGTACAAAGGAAACTTCATCAACTCTTTCATTCGTTTCTCAAACAAAAGAGAGTTTATACTTTAGTTTAATTACATATAAAAAGTTAAAATAGTAGCATAATCTGAAAATACAACATGTATGCTCATGTTTAACATGCTTGTAAAGCTACCAAAATTGTTCAAACTAACTTAGTTACAAGAGATTTTTTTTTTAGTTTGTCGAAGTTTGCAACGATTAATGATCTACTTGTTCTACACCTGAGCAGTGAAAAATAATGGGGTGAGTTGTGAAGCTCAGTGGCTAATATGTTTATAGCCACCAATAACGGGCTATACATACAGCCAAGCATATACATATATTTATATCACATTTTATTATAGCAATCAGATTATCCATAATTCAAGCTCATAAACAATAGATTATCACATAAATCAAATCATGTATTTTTCAACCATCAAAACATAACATTCAATTGTATATCATGTTCCACAAATCAAATTGAAATGCATACATATAATGGCTTAAGAGAATCCCATGGAATGAAGTGACGAAATCGAATTTTACACCATGAATGAAATGAGTCCATTTTTTGGAGCTCATATGCCACAAGCGGGCAACTTGGAGAAGGCTTTAGGTCAATGTGCACGTGAAGAATGAAATGGTATCTCTCTTGCCCATACAAACAAATTTTTTATGCTCACACTTTTCATAACATATTAATTCTTTCATGCTTCTTACACTTTTCTGTTTTTCATCAATTCAAAATGCAGTAAAATCTTTCAAGTATAACAAGTTATCGAATCACAGTGTATTTCTCCCACATTCACAATGATTCAAAGACAAGCATTTAAGCACAAACAATCATGTAAGAAATCAGCCCATCATCACAATAACCATAAATATATTACCCATTTATTTACTTGTACCTCCAAACTTAAGATTGTCTCTCCTTTTGCTCTTTCCTTCGACTTTCTTGGTTTCCCCCAAACAATCAAACTTTCATTCAAACAAATATACAAGTAGAAAATCTATAGAACTTTAATACTTCAACGTTGAGATTGGACTTAAACTACTCTTGATATAAGTAAACTAAAATAACTAATATCTAGCAAAAAATCCATGAAAATCTAAGAAAATGAATTTCTTGGTTCTCTTCTTTCTCTCTTCATTTTCAGCACATAAAACCTATTTTCTCTACTTCCTTCTTCTATCAAAACAAGAAGAACAGATAAAGGATACCTAGAAATTCAGCTGAATTTTTTCCTTCCTCTTCTTTCTCCTTTCTTTTTCTTTCCTTCTTCTTCTTTTCTGTTTCAGTTTTCTACTTCTCTTCTTCTATTTTCTTCTATGACTTTCTCTCTTTTTCTTTCTTACTTCTACACGACTCTCATGCACTCTTCTTTTCTTATAAATTTTTAAGATAAGTTCTACTCTTTCCAATTTTACCCTTCCATTTGTAAGCTATTGCCTACTTACTCCTTAACTTAATTATAACATTTCCATTTAATCCATGTAAACACGTATAAATAAAATATATTCATAACTAACTCCAAAAATTTCTAAATTGAACTTGCTAATTTAATAGAATAAATTCTAAGAAAAATTTTAAGGTCTAACATCCCAAGTGAATCCTTACATTATTGGACCAATAGGAATTTGGGTGGTTTTGCCACCCCAGAGTGTACATGTTATAATAAGGATCATTACTTCCCCAACCACACTATGCCTCACTGTAGTTTGCAAAATTTCCTTGCTCCCTATATATCTATCCCTATATATCCATCTTCCATCATTGTTCTTTCCATTTCTTCTTGGCATCTAGCTCTTCAAATGTCTCATTTTCACTTTAAGATGTCTAACTATACCTCTACTTTGCACTCGAAACTTCTTCTTTTTTTAAATATTATTAAAAACAAAAGATAGTGAAAAGCCTTAGACTAAAGAACTAAAATAATCGCCTCCCCAATAACGGTGCCAAAAACTTGATCGGGAGTTTGATGTGTGTAAGTTTTAATAAATACCTTCGATAATCCATAAGTGCACGGTTCAAGTATAGTACCTAAGGTGTCGATCCTATAAGGAGGGATAATCTAATTCTAAAATCTTAGTTATGAAGTTTTCTAATAGTTGTGCATTAGTTTGTGTTTTTCTAAGTATTTGGCATCTGTTTCTTACATAATAGGTTATTATTGTTTTGTTTTAGGATTTATTTTGTATGTTTTTATTCAGTTTGATTTTTATTGTGTTCTTTTATGTTTGGTGTTGTTTTAGAGTAAGAATTCGTCATTTTTATGTAGCAATAGAGGTTAGCCACATTTGTGATTTAGCTAGAGACCAAAAGAGGAGAAGATAAGAGGAAGAATCATAACATAAGAACCCATAATCGTGGATTTTATGCCAATTCTCATGATCTTGGGATGTCTAACCCGAAGATACACACGGGGTTCAAATATTTTTAGGTTTTCTGGACTATATAAGGTTATAAACCCCTATGGACGAGAGAGCTTCATGTGAGACTTGCCTCCTTGAGTAAAAAAGTAGGTTTAAAGCTTCAAGAGAGGTAAAGATTCAAGTGTTTTCATTCATGATTGGGAAAAGAGCATACCAACATTAGATTTTCCATATTCAGGCCAAGAAGAGTAGGAGTTTGATTTATCTAGTTTCTTTCATTTTTCTCTTCTAGCATTTGTATGATGGATTATTTGATTGTTGGTGATGCTATAGACATCATGAGTGGCTAATTTAATTGTGGAGATTACTTTTGAACTTCTTGTTAAACTCTTATTTTGTTGATTTAAGTAAATGAAGGTTTTGATAAATGGTGAAATTATACCTCGCTATATATTGAGAGATTGAGTTAGGTTATTTGTGTAGAATTGTACATTAAGAGTTGGCATTATATAAACCTATATTCATCAAGTTAATTGAATAGTTAAAAGAGAGATCTTGGCTAATTTAATTGATCAACTATAGGGTAACTTCATGATTAGTTAAATTAGTGGATTGTTTTGTAGATTGAGAGATTGCTTAATCATCTCCATTTAATTTGGCTAGGGACAATTAATTACACCTTGAGAGAGGGTAGTTAATACATTAGGACATCTTAGGTGAGGTAAAATTCAATTAACAAAATAGAAGGGAGACAAGATAGGGAAAAAATGATCTTTAATTGTGAAAATCTTAAATTTCAAGTTTTAACATTTTTTATTTGTCATTTATGTTTTGTTAATTGTTTAATTTAGTTTAATTTTCCAGTTTATTTCCATAAAAGATTTCTGGCTTTTAAACAAAGATTAATCTTGATTAAACTTTGTCTAAGCACAATCCTCGTAGGATTGATATCTGATTATTACTATAAGTCACGACCCGTATACTTGTAGTTTTGAGCATAACACTAGGAGTGTTTTCCAATCAACAATTTTTTGACGCCATTGTCGGGGATTGTTTGTTTAGCATTTTTTTAGTTTATATTACTTTTATTTAAGAGTTTTTGATACTTTTCTTTGTGCATTTCTAAGTGCAAGAACACAAGGAGCATGCGAAGATCAATAGAGTTTAACGATAAAGGGTTATCTGATATCACAAGACACGAACGAGAGTTAAGAAGAGCAAATTATCGAGATATTATACGAAAAAATAAGGCTAAAGAAGGAGAGCGAGGAGGAGCTAAGAGGACATTGATGGACTTTATGAGGCTAGGATTTAGTCCTCAAGGAGTTACAAGGCCAGTTATTCAAGCTAACAATTTCAAGATCAAGTCGACACTCCTCAATATACTTTAGAATAGTGCACAATTTTATAAGCTGTCCAATGAAGATCCAAATGGCTATATTGTAAATTTTTTTGAGATTTGTGACACCTTCCGATTTAATGGGATGTCTGACAATGCTGTAACGTTATGACTTTTTTCTTTCACTTTGAAAGATCGGGCGAAGGTGTGGTACAACTCGGTAAATTCAGGGCAGATCACCACTTTGGAGTAACTAGTCCAAGCATTCCTCGCAAAATATTTTCCGTTGACCAAGATGACAAAGATCAAAAAGGAGATTACAAATTTTCAGCTGAGTGATGGGGAGTCTTTATACGAAGCTTAAGAGAGGTTTAAAGAATTACGGAGAAGTTTTCCCCACCACAACCTTCCGAGGAAGTTCCTATTATAGACATTCTACAACGATGTAAATCAGAGCATAAGAAGAACCATAGATACAGCGGCTGGAGGTTCTTTGATGAGAAAGACTATTGATGCGGCTCATGACCTTCTGGAAGAATTGGTGAGCAACAATTGTATGTGGTCAAGTGAGAGGAGTAGATAAAGGCAAAAGGAACAAAAAGGCATGATTCTGATTGACTCTGTTATAGCTTTGCAGGCTCAAATGATAAGTGTGATTTGCATCATGTTTTAGGGTTTAGTTTGTTATGTAATTAAGTGTTAATTTATTTGTTTAGTAGGTGCTTAGGTTAGAATTGTGTTTTTTTGTTAATTAATTTTGTTCAAATGCTTTTTTAGGGTTAGTTAAGTTTTTAAGCTTAAATGTTATGTTTTTGAGGTACCTTGATGTGTTTGTTAATGTTTTAGGGTCAACATCAAAGAATGGAGAAGTTTCAGAGATATTCGGGCTGAAACAACGACATACGATCATGGTACAAACAATCATGATAGAAACACTGAAACCAACCCATGATCATGACATATAGGCCAAGATTGTAAAAGAAGACTATGACACAACCTACGATCATGGCGTGCATCGGGCAAATGTGGAAACAAGTAAAAACGTTGAGTTTCGAGATATTTTTCGAACTATTTTGACCCCAAAAAAATCCTAGGGCTACCAAAGTATTTAAAGAACAAGAAGAATACAGAGAATGGAGCTTTTGTATCAGCCACAATTTCGAAACCTTAGAGAGTTTTATTGAGAGATTGAGAAAGAAATGAAGGAAGAGAGACGTAGAGAAGAAGCCTATGCAAAGTACTTCCCAGAACAAGAGGTTTCCCGCTGTTGCTGCCTCTGTCATCCATTCTGAGTCTATTTTCAGTATATTTTCAAATTTTATGATTGTATAAAATTTAGGATAGCCGTTGATGATAGATTTGTGAATGTTGAGAATTGTCTAAACTCACCTTCGAGATATTTTATCTTTGATATTAATAAAATTTGATTGTTGCGTATTTATTGAAATTTTCGCAATTTAAATTCTACACTTCATAATTTGGTAATAAACTGAGAGGGTGAACTGAATGAAAATCATTAAATTGGGCTTACGGGAGTTAGGTAATTTAATAAAATAAGAATTAAATCAAACCAATAAATTTGTTTAAAGAGAGATATTTCATAGGTTTTTGGTAGTTTTTTTGGATAACTTCGGATTTAATTTAGGTTTTGGATAAATTGTAAATTGAGAGAATGCATTTTCTTTAATCTAATTAAGGTTAACAATTAGGGTTAATGGATATAACTCGAGAGAGAGAGTAATCAACCCTAAGACCATCTAGAACTAGTAATCCATTAAATTCATAATTAGTTAGTTTCATTAAAGTCAGATAAAATTCTCCTCTCTCTCAATTGTTAATTCTGAGGTCGATTTTTAATTAGGTATTGCATTTGCTATCTTGTTTATATATTCAAAATTGATTCTTGGAATTGATTGCGTGATTGAAATAATTTCTTGCTTTAGTTTTGTTCGTTTTAAGTTTTTGCAAATTGTTTTTCACCTTAGATTTTAGGATTAGATTAACCTCCTCATAGGCTCAACAACTTAGTTCCTACACGAAGGACCCATTCACTTGTGAAATATCAAGGTTAAATTATTAAAGCTTTTTTATATCGGAAACCTGCCATCAATAGATCACAGCCCTTACCCAGCAATTGAGCAACATGTAAGGAGCATCTTCATCTATGACAAAAGTGATGCAAATATAGTGTGAGCTATGTGGGAAAAACAATCATGACTCAGCTAAATGCCTTTTATTGGGAGCCAATGGTACGTAATAGATAAATTACTTGGGCTAGCCATAAAGAGGTAATAATCTTTTACTTGAACACTTATAATTTAGGGTGAAAAAGCCACCCAATTTTTTCGTGGCATACTAACAATACAAGTGGCTAACCAAGACCACAAGTACCTCTTCAATTTCAGTAAGATCGAATTGGATTTATAAGGAGCAAAATGGAAATTTTGATGGATGTTTTGGGGTCCAAACTGGTAACTCAAGAAGAGAACCAGAAGAGGATGTTTGTCAGCTAGGAGGAAAGTCAAAGGAGGATGGAGGGAAAGTTTGATCAGCTTGTGAAGAACCATGCCTCATCTATCCACAAATTGGAGGTTTAGGTAGGTCAACTTGCTAATGCTTTGTCTTCTAGAAGTGCAGGTAGTCTACCAAGCAATACCGAGTCTAACCCAAAGGAACGGATCATGGCCATCACTCGGACCTAGGAAAAGAAAATTTAGCATATGAAGGAAGATGGAGACAAGAGAGAAAGGCAAGTCATTATGGAATTCCTTCCAAGTGAACTCGTGATTGAGCCAACCGAGGAGCCTCAATCTGAAATTCCATACCCTATTCTAGCTCAGCGGAAGTTAAGTTCAAGTAGGGCAATGAGGAACTTTAAGGAGGTTGAATCAAACAAGGTTGAGGACATAACGGAACAATTATAAACAAGGCTCACGTTAAAGGAACCAGTCAAAAAGAAGGTGAAGGAGCATATAGTGGAAGGAAACCCCAACATAACACAAAAAAAGAGGACCTAGGGGATTTTTACATTCCTTACAGTATCAATGGAGTCAACATAGATAGGTCATTCGTAGATTTGGGAGCAAGTATCAATATGATGCCCTACACCTTTACTCAGAAGTTGTAAGAGAGTTAGAATCTATAAAGATATTAGTAAAAATGGCCAACATAACAGTTTATCAACCAAAGGGGATTATTAAGAATAGGCAAGTACAAATCAATAAATTTATCTTTCCCACAGATTTCTATATATAGGATATTAGAGAAGATGTGGAAACTCCTATGGTCCTTGGACGACCATCCTAGCCACTGCTTGGTCAATAACTGACACTGATGGGGGTGAACTAACTTTGAGGGTAGGAAAGCAGCAAATAACCTTCAAGGAATCAAAGAAAGACATCAGTTCTCCTCTACCTCCAACTAATCTTAAGGAAACTGAACCTCGAGGACAATAGGAAGATATTGAGCATCATAGGAATGCATTAAGAACGAAACGGTTGCATAGAAGGAGGCGAAGGAAAGAGAATCACAAGGAAGGTAGAATCTATAACAGGGTAGCTCGCATGCAGATTTTGAGATCAGTGACTACACTACCACTGCATCGTTCATTTGAACCACCTTAAGCATAAGGAGAGCATTGAGGTACCAACATTAAAAGAAACACTAACGGGAGGCAACCCATGAAATTTTATTTTTCCTTTGATTGTTTTTGGTTTACTTATTTTTTTGATTTATTTAGTTATGATTAGGTTTGATTTGAGTTTGTTTGGATTTTGTTTGAGTTTTAACTTGTTTTCTCTTTAAATTGTTGTTGATTAGATAATTTGGATGTGTTTGTAGGTTGCGTGAATATTGAGAATGCAAGCGAAGCTTGGAAAAGGGTTCAAAAGTGAAAATTTTGGAATAACCCATGACCATGGGAACTGGTAAATTTCCCACAGCCGTAGGAAGGTTCTCTAGAAATTTTTTGGACTATTAACCCATAATCGTGGGAATGAGGGTATTTCCCACGACTATGGGAAGGCTCTCCAAAAATTTTCTAGAGAGTTAACCCACGATCATGGGAATGATAGGGATTCTCATGATTGTGGGAAGCCTAATTAGAAAAATTTTTAAATTTCACGCTCTTCTTCTTCTTTCTTCATTCTTCAAAATTTTCACAACCTCTCTCTCTAAAACCATGAAACCCACTCTCCCATCCTCTCTAATCCTTCATCTTACACTCAAATCTTGGTATTCTCTTCACTTCTTCTATCAGTCTTTCAATCCTTTACACTTATTTCACATTAATCATTCAAAAATCTAAGGATTTGGTAAGATTTTCTCTCTTTCTCTTTAAAAAACGTGCTCAACTCTCTCTTCCTTATTTTTGCAGATTTTAATCATCCAATGGCTCCAAAGAAGCAAGTCGCCCGAAAACCAATAGATAAACTATTCCTTCAAGTCTCCAGAGGAGATAAACCAAATATGGTAGCCACTTTTCGTACCCCATTTCCTATTTATTTGAAAGACGAAGGAATGTGATTTCGGGAATTTAAAGATAGAGATTTAATGCCTCCTAGATACTTTGATTTTGAACTATTATAAAATCTAGGATTAAGGCAAAAAATTAAGAGATTAGTTACAAATATTGGTTAAAGTAGGTTAATTCATTGTGATGTGCCCATATATCCTATGATGACAGTCAAAATTTTCACCACTGTGCACTACAATCCTAAAATGAATATATTCTGGTTTAGGATAGGTGGTCATGTTTATAAACTTGATTATACTGTCATTCATGCACTTTTTGATTTATCAAACACTAAAGTTTTAGATGATCACTGTGACTTTTATGTGGATGATTAGTGGAAAATTCTAACGGGTGAAACTAATCTTAACTCTATGAATGCACAAAATACTTTAATTTGTAGCACTGAGCATTTACTTCTTTATAAATTTATGTGCTTAATGGTTTTTAACAAAACTAGAAGTACTAAGTTCTCGGTTAAGGAACTTTTCTTCCTATGGTGCATGGATCAAAAAATCAAAATAAATACTTCTTATAGGATTTTTTGATCTATTGTGAGTTATGTTAATAAAAAGAGCTCTTATTTTGGAATGTCATGCATTATTACTACTTTGGCTTTATTTTACAGCCTTGATGTGGATTATGTGTGTACGACTAGATATGATTTTTTTTATGTCCCTTGTTTGAGATGCTTTGAAAGTTTGGAGCCCTATTCTACGGAGCTCTAAAATCCTCAGACGCGCAGAGCCGTTACGAATAGGAAAGGCCAGGATGCAACCACTTCCTACCCATCTATATCTCAAGCACCCCTGGAGCCACAAGAAGAAGCAGTTGAAGAGGAACCAACCGCAGCAGCAGAGGACAACAGATTCCAACAAATCCTAGACTAGATAGCCTATAGCCATCAACAAATGATGATGCAAATTAATGAGCTCAGCACCCAAATGAGATAAGTACATAAGCAATAGTGGTACATGAAGACGAAAATCCTGAAGTTCATTTAGAGGAATAATATTGAAGTACCTTCACCAACGCTGTCACCACTGCAATCTCCATGAGTCTTCTTACCCTAAACTTTTTACATTGATTCATTTCTTCTATTTTGTTTAATGTCATTTGTTTGGTTTGATTTCATTTAACCTTATTTTGTGGTTTCCTTGTCACATTGAGGACAATATGTTCTTTAAGTGTGTGGATGTGACACTTGCTTTGTCAATTGTATTGTTTTAGTCACTATTTGTATTTTGTTAAATAGAATGCATGTTTTAAGCATATTATGTTCTTTGTTGATAAGCAATGGAATCGTACTTAAAACATTTTGATTTATTTTGCCATGAGATTTTGTCATGCTAGTTGGAATGAGATTGAATGCATCCTTGAACTTGGATTCAACCATTTAAGTAGAGAGTGAAACATGTTGAGTGATGACAAGTAGTTGGTTACATAAGCTTACTCATAATTTAACTCTTAAGCAATGAGGTAGTGTACAGATGCATAATCAATGTAAGGACTAAGCCTATATGACTCCATCTATAGTCATTTTATTTCTTTGTTTGTGTGATGCTTCCTTAGGTTATTACCTTTAGAACTTGCTTTGAATTGGTTTGATTCTACTGGATGCATACTTAATAGAGATGATTAAGGCCTTTTCTGTGTTAACCCTTAGTTTAAGTGACTTACCTTTTATTATCCCTTGCTACCCTCATTGATCCTTAACCATTTTGTTTCTTGAAAAAACCTAAAATTTTAAAGCTCTAAACCCTATTAACCTACCCATTCACAAGTTAGAAGAGTATTGAGTGATGTATAGTTTGGGATTTTAGCTACAATTTTTTTCGAGATGAGTTGAGTGATACTCCTACTCTTGAATCACATTGTATTTAATTGCTATTTTATTCATTTTTTATTCCATATATTAAAATAAAAAATGAAAAAGAAAAGAAAAAGGAAGAGCATTTGAGTAGCATCAATGAGTTCAGAGTAGTAGTATATTTACACCTGTGTATCTCATAATTATGAGTTTTTATCCCTTTTATCCACTTTTATTTTATGAATGCTTGTGCTAAACCCTTTAACCTTTTTATGCACCTTAACCTTTATCACATTACAACTATAAGCAAGTCCTTTTGATCTATCTACTGATGCAATCATTGCAGAGGAGAATTGGTGTATTAGCAAGTCTATAGTAATGTAGTTTCCTATAAGGAGCTTGAGCGAAACACTAACCATCAAACACTTAAGAGAAATGGGTGAAACTGTGAGGGAGATTCATTTTGCATCTATACTTATCTTTGAGTGATGGTTTCATATATTGAGTTTATGTACACTAATGAAAAGTAGTTATGATATGTGTAGTAGCTTGATATTTGAGTTAGCCAAAATTTAAGGGATTGCATGTTTTCATCTTTGTGAAAATGAAGTGATAGAATTGATTAGTTTTGTTTGATTTTGCTTAAGGACAAGCAAAGATTTAAGTATGGGGAAGTTGATAGTTGTGCATTAGTTTGTGTTTTTCTAAGTATTTGGCATGTGCTTCTTGCATAATAGGTTATTATTGTTGTGTTTTAGTTTGATCTTCATTGTGTTCTTTTATGTTTGATGTTTATTTAGGGTAAGAATTGATCATTTTGATGCAGGAATGGAGGTTGGCCACATTTGCGATTGGGCTAGAGACTAAGAGAAGAGGAAGAATCATAACATAAAAACCCACAATCATGGGTTTTATGCTAATTCCCACGATCGTGGGATGTTTAACCTGAAGATACACACAGGGTTTAATTATTTTTAGGTTTTCTAGACTATATAAGGTTATAAACCCTGATGGACTAGAGAGCTTCATGTGAGACTTGCCTCTTTAAGTAAAAACGCAGATTTAGAGCTTCGAAAAAGGTAGAGATTCAAGTGTTTTTATTCACAATTAGGAAAAGAGCATACCAACGTTAGATTTTCCATATTCGGGTCAAGAAAAGGAGGAGTTTGATTCATTTAGTTTCTTTTGTTTTTCTCTTCTAGCATTTGTATGATGGATTATTTGATTATTGGGGATGCTATAGACATCATGAGTGTTAATTTAATTGTAAAGATTACTTTTGAACTTCTTGTTAAACTCTCATTTTATTGATTCGAAATGAATGGTGAAATTATACCTTGCAATATATTGAGAGATCGAGTTAGGTTATTTGTGCAAAATTGTACAATGAGAGTTGGCATTCTATGGACCTACATTCATCAAGTTAATTATTTAGTTAAAAGAGAGATCTTAGCTAATTTAATTGATTATCCATAGGGTAACTTCATAATTAGTTAAATTGATGGATTGATTTTATAGATTGAGAGTTTATTGAATCGTCTCCATTTAATTTGGATAGGGACAATTAGTTACACCTTGAGAGAGGGTAGTTAATACATTAAGACATCTTAGGTGAGGCAAAATTCAATTAACTAAATAGGAGGGAGACAAGATAAAGAAAAAAATTATCTCTAATTGTGAAAATCTTGAATTCCAAGTTCTGCATTTTTGAGTTGTCATTTATGTTTTGTTAGTTATTTAATTTAGTTTAATTTTCCAGTTTATTTCCACAATAAATTTCTAGTTCTTAAACAAAGATTAATCTAACTTAAGTGGTGGCTAAGCACAATCCTCATAGGATTGATATCTACTAATTACTACAAGTCATAACCCGTATACTTGCGGTTTCCAACATAAAACTAGGAGACTATTTTCTAATCAACATTGTCTAATAAACTATCAGAACCTATGCAAGATCTCTCTTCGCATAATTTACCGATTTAATTTAATTCTTGTTTTATTAAATCACCTAACTCTTGTTAACCCAATATAATTATTTTGCATTCAATTCACCCTCTTAGTTAGTTATTAAATTATCCACTTGTAGAATTAAACCACAATAAATCTAATAAACACATAAACATTAAGATTTCATTAATTCAAAGATAAAACTCTGAAGGTGAGTTTAGAATATCTCAACATTCAAAAATCCTATCGATAAATTGTTATTCCCAATTCTATACAATAATAAAATTAAAAATAAATAGGAAATAAGATCTGAACAAATGATGGGAGGCAGCGACATCGGGAAACTTCTGATCCAGGAAATACGTCAAGTCAACTTCTTCTCAACTTCTTTCTTCCTTCCTTTCTTTCTCAATCTCTCAATGAGTTGTCTCTAGGGTTTCACAAAATTGGCTGATGCAAAAAATCCTCTGTGCCTCTTTATCTTGTTCTTTAAATATCCTTTGTGTTCTAAGCCGCCCTAGGGTTTTTTTAGGGCCGAAAGGTTAAACAAATCCCTCAAAACTAGACATTTTTTAGTGGTTACACATTTGCCCAATGTAGACCACAATCATGACCCTGCAGGCTATGATCGTGGCCACGTTTGAGCCTTCTGACACAATCGTGGCATGCAAGCCACAATTATGGGCCATGTCTTAAGCTTCCGTCACGATTGTGACATGTTGACCACAATCGTGGGCCAATTTTGATGCTTCTGTCACAATCATGGTCCGTTGTACCACGATCATGGGTCATTATTTCAGCTTGAATGTCTCTAAAACTTCTCCATTCTTCAAAATTGACCCTAAAACACTAATAAACACTTCAAAGTACCTTAAAAACATAATATTTAAGCTCAAAGACCTATACTAACCTGTAAAACACTTAAAACAAAAATAATTAACAAACTAACTCAATTCTAACCTAAACACTTTCTAAATGATTGAATTAATAGCTAAACACATGTCAAACTAAACCCTAAGACATGATGCAATTTACACTTATCAAGCATATTTTTTATAAGTTGAAGATCATTTGTGAGATGTCCTGCTTAGCCAAGAAGATCAATCACGTGTCTATAATAAGTTACATTTAGCTTAATTCTATAAAGGGTGGTCATGGCAGCAAAAATTTTCATCTTTTATTAATCATTATAATGTGAGGGAAAGCATAGCACACTCCAATATAGGTTACTTCATTAGGAATGTATAAAGTTTTCAGTATTAGGAAAAACACAATAAGACCTTCTTCACCATATCCATTCACTACAAGGCCAACAATCATGGCTGTCCACATAAATTTTTCATAATTAGATAAATTGTTAATAACGACCTCTACCTTCTCAACATTGCCACATTTGAAGTACATGTCTATCAAGCCACTCCCCATATAGGCATGAATTTTGACCTTGTTTTTATACATGTATGTTTTGATCCACTCTCCAAGCTCTAATGTCTTAAATTGTGCACATACTATAAACATAAGGACCATGATGAATTCAATGTTATGGACACATATGCTAACAACAATTGTTTCCTTGTTTCTATATCGTTGACAGTAGTACAAGATCTAAGAAAATTCCTTTTAAAAATAAAACTAATGTCGTTGAATTTAAACCAATAAGGAGAACTTAAATTTGAATTGGGTAGGTCTCAACTTGACACCCCCAATATACTAAATGATGAGCTATATTCAACTTCTTAAGTAAAGGAAACTAAGAGAATCTCAAGTCTTAAATGTGCTTTAAACAAAAGCTTAACTGATATGAAGAATAATATGTATGGCCATTATTAAGCCAATCACATCCATAATACATTAAACCCAAATTGAGAGGTAGTTATACTATCCTTCCACACAAGCAAGGAACCTAAACCTTAAAACCAATAAATAAAATAAGTAAAATAAAAAATCTCAAAAGAAACTAAAAGAATTATATGTCTTGTTGGATACATATCGTCAATAGACACTACAACAGAAAAAGAAGATGTAGATGATGAAGTAAATGACAGAGTTAGCAACAAAACAGTGATGGAGATAAAGCAACAATGGTAATGGGGAAGCGAAAATAACGAGAGAGCGGAGTTGGGGGACTATCATTTGAGTTAGAATTTAGGAAGGCAAAGTCTGGCAGATGTCTTCTTCAAGTAGGGTTGAATTTTTCTTTAATTTAATCCTTAAACATTTAGTATTTACAAATTTTACCCAATAACTTATCAATATTTATCATATTAATTTGTATTGGTCGATACTACTCCAAATAGTCGATACCAATCAGTACCTAAACCTAGTAAAGTATTGCACTATTTAGCATCATTTTCTGGTTGAGACCATACCTATTGGAATGGTACGAAATCCATGGCATTGTTTAAAGTCCAATAATATGGTATTTCCTTCAAAATCAAATACTAGGAATTTTGATATTTTACTCAAAATGAAAAAAAAGAAATATATCTTGCTAAACCATTTAACTTGCACCGATTTGTAATAATAAGAATAATAGTCTCCATATCTTCAATAACAGTAGATATAATAAATAAAAGTAATATAGAAAGAACTAACTCCATATTTTATATATTTTATAAGATAATAATACCTTAATAGTCACTAAAATTAATTATAATAATGTCTCACATTATTCATATATGTTTGGTTCTCATTTCTCAATAGTCATACAACAATTTGTATGACAACACAAACTATTGAAGAGTTTCAATGATTTTATTAATCCTTGCAGCTAGTCTTAGCCTATTTTCTAGTTAGTAAATTTGAATCAATTAAGCAAAATAATCTAATAATTAATTAGAGTAAAAGTATCATCATATTTTTCTCATTTTAAAGATATAATTTAAAAGGATAGAATATTATCAAGGTAACAATTATGTAAATTTGCCTTTTAAATTTATTATTAAAAGCAATATAAAAAGGAAATTAATTATTTTAAAATATCACCCATTTTGTGTTTTGATCAATCTAATTTCTTGTAAAATAATATGAATAGAGAATAGTAAATCTTAAGTATCTTTTTTTACAGTATTTTTTAGGTGCATTTGTAACATATTTCACTGTATAATATCATTATGCTAGTTTTGTAAATGAAAACTAGTAATAGTTACTTCCTTTGACTTTTAAAACTTTATTCTTTTTTATTAAATTCAATTGTTTTGGAGTAAAGCTAAAAAATTAAAAGAGACATTCTTTGCAAATATTTTTTTACTAGTTCTTCTTATCTATCTTTTTCTTAAACATTTTTTAACAATATTAGTTTAATGTAATTGTTAAGATTATTTGAATTGAAAAGAATATAATATGCATTAACCAAATAAAATACCAACTTATCTATAGGAGTAAAAGCAAGAATATGTAGATCATCTGTCATTATCACCTCCTCACTTAATCTTGTTTCAGACTAAGTTTAATAAAATTTTACAAATGAATGATTAATAAATCTATTCGAACCAATTAATAAAGAAATGTAGTTTAATGACTTATGGTTGAGGTTGGTATTCTAGGCCTTCTTATGAATTTGTTTAGACATTTCAATTGATTATGATTTTCTTAAAAATATAACTTTCAAGTCATCACTTTTCTTTTCCTTAAAAGTGAACATATCCTCTGAGTTATTTTCCCTAATTTTTTGTATTCATTTCTTTTTTGATCTTCCTATCATTATCTTAATTGGTGGTGACTTAATGGTTGTCTTTCCCATTTTTGGCTAGATAGGTTCTCCTTGCATTGGATTCATAATATTTGCATAAGTAACTAAGTCTTTGAACTTGGAAAACATCACTAAAATAATTCTCCACCTTCCCTTTTCTATGCTATATGGCATTTGAAGCATGAAAACAAGGTTTCTCTAAAATGTTTCATGCTTAATAATTATATCTTGTGTCTTTTAAGTTCACAATTTATATAAAGCCACTTTATTGTTTTTTTATTTTCATAGCTTTCTGTCATTCCATGTAGCACGTTAATAAAATTCAATTTGAATGTTTTTAGGAATATTCTTCCTTCTTCCTAATCCTCTAGTCGAAATCATTCTCCCATTTCCCAACGAAATCCCTATTAAATTGTAGTTTTTTTAATAATACGAGTCCAAATGTCTTCAAATACAGAAGCTACATCCTTAGCACTTACATTTTTTATTAAATGTTTTACATAAATTGTTGTCAACTGTATCCCACTTAATCCGATGATCTAAAATAACATACACAAATTTTCTCATGGTAGCTCCTTGAAAGTCTCCCATGCTTTCTGGGTTTGTATTTTAAATATTTTTTCCTTAGAAATAGGAATGTTAGTTGACTTCGTAAATCCAAAAATAAATTAGATAGCGTTATATCTCTATAATTCTTTCTTCACTTGACAAATATATGCATCACATAAAATATGTGCTCTGCCTTTTAAATTATTTCCTTAATTTCTTGAATTAGTCTTTAATAAAATAAAAAAAATTCATTCTCTCTAATTATGTCAAAACAAATTATAACTAATAATCATACAAAAAGTTTTCTATTGTTTGTTAACTTTCTCTTTTTCACTCATAATAGCCCATATAATTATGTCTCTAATAAAAAGATTAACTTCCATTAACTTTAAGAATCAAACTTATGTATTTCTTATCTCCAAATACATTAATGTCTAACATGCATTTAAAAAAATCTAATTGTTTGCATTTTTACCTAAAATAGTAAGAACCACTACTTTTAAAGCTCCTTTTAAGAATGTTTCATTAATACCTAAAATTCTTCTAAAACCATTGATCATCTCCTTATTACCACAATCAAAAGTTATAAAAAAATTTTCAAAATTATAGGTATTCCTAATTGCCAAAGACCTCTCCACTTTAACTTTAATAGTAATACATGAATTAGACCTGTCAAACTCCACTACATAATCATAGTTTTGCAAACTCTTCTTTCATATGCCCTTCCCTTTTCTTATTTAATATATGCAATAATGGTAGATTAGCGTATGAAATGTATTGTTTCATATTCATTATGTGCATATCCATAAAAGAAATTGAACACGTATACTTCAAATCATGAAAGACATTATTAACTAACCATTGCTTCCTAATCCTTTCATTTTTATACATTTTAACAAATTTATGGCCATTAGTACTTTTTTAAACAACTGAATGACATAACTCTCAATAATGGAATACTTGATTTATGCCCTTTTAATTATGCTTCATTAATAAGCGTCATTCATTCCTCATCAGAAGAAAAGTAATATGTATCATAACTTAGCTTGTTAACAGATTTAACTTTAATTATTGATGACTTAATAGCGGTTGCATGTTGTTAATTTAAATTAAGAATTTAATCTTCCCCTATTACCTCAAGTTTGTTACATCTTAATCTCCACTCTTTTTTTCCGTACATAAGTTTACTTGCCTCTTATAATTTATCGTCATAATTAGAATCATCTTCTATGACTACTTTTAATATAAATTATTATTCATCACCGTTTTCTTAAATGTTTTAGTCATCATTTTAAGATTCCAATGGACTAATGTCTTTTGTTTTAACTTCTATACCGCCCCTGTGATTTCAAATATTAACTTTAATTTGTATGCAGGTTATTTTCTAGTATGAATGTTGCCTTTATTGCCACTATTTTCCTCTTTTCATTCTTTAGAATTTCTTCTTTGCTTGCTATAACAAAATTTGCCATGTGTATAACTACTTTCCCTTCATACCCTTCTTACCTTTCTGAACTTCCTACCTAATTACATAAATGTTCTCCCCAATTTTTATACTTCACATATACATGTAATATTTTACCTTTATCTTACAATTTATGATATCATGATTTAAAGGTTTGTTAGCTATTACCAAATTCTATTAAGCCATCCGGAGACTTTCCTTAGAATGCTATAATATAAACATTCAATGTCATCTTAACCCTTCGACACTTTAACTTCATCAAAAACATCCTAATGGAAAAACCTATCTACATCAGTAACATCAATTACTTTATTTGTCGACTGATATATTTATTATTGAGTCCCCTGTAAAAATACCATCACAATGTTTGTGCAGTGACCCTTTTTTATCACCATATTGACTAGTTAATAAAAATGTTCTTAAAAATAATTAAATTAAATATTAATTAAAAATTTAGAATTTAAACTAAAAGTCAAAAGTTCAAGCATATAATCAAAAGTTCAAGTAAACATCAAAAATTTAATTAAGTTTGGAAATAGAAAAGGTAAAAAAAAAAGCTCATGGATGTACATGTATAACTAATATAAATGTGTCATATATTTTTTAAGTGGATCAGTTTAGTAGTTTCCCAATTTACTAAGATGCCAATAGTAATAAAAAGTGATATATCACTAATGTGAGAAGCTCCTCCTTCTCTATACCTTAGCTGCCTACTTTTCATGTCACCTTCCTTACTTGTCTTCATACTTTTGGTTTCTAACTAGATTTTAATTCTCAAACTTCCATTTCCTTGGTTCTGTGCTTCCTTCCCTTTCTTTTTCTTACTATTCACTACTATTCCTTGTGCTTATCAACATTTCCTATACACCTTGAGGGAAACCTTATAATTTTATTTTCCCCTCCACTGTAAGTTACTTTTTATGGAAACCACTATGTTAACACTTTCTTATTATGTCAACCAACGTGTCTCCTGCTAGTAAGTTAGTCAGTCTTGAGCAATACACCCCTGCTAACTTTCTATCCCTACCCTCGAACCTTTAGGTCCTTTAGACAAGAGAATACTTCAAAACTTCCAGAATTCTTCCCTCTCCTCTAACTAGCCCCCAATTTTTGAATACTTTTTTGTCAACCCCCACATTACACCTGAAGTTAACAAATCCATCTCAGTTGGTCCTACAAAAGGTTTTAGACTCAAGTCATTGGTGAATCCAACCATAATCTCAAACTTTCTTATCTTCCTCTAGGAAATTCCAGCACTCATATTGTTACACCACCTTCGGAAACTCTCAAAGCTAGAGCTAAACTTTGGAGTGCTACTTTAATTATTTGTTTTTTTTCCAAAAAAGGAATTCATTCCTACTATGAAAACATGGGTTTGGAACAACTAAAAAGCCTTAGGATTTAAACAACTGCTTGTCAGTGACCAAGATATCTTTCCTTTTAAGTTCCATAACAAATTTGACGCCTTAAAAGTCCTCGAGTCTGGTCGATCCTTGGAATGTGAACAACAAGCCACTACTCCTCTAAAACTGGGGACCAAGAGTTGATTTTCAAGAAATTAAATAATCAAACATCCCCTTATGGATGTGTATTCATGGAATTCCCCTTAAATATTGGACAACCACTAAATTGAGTCACTTACCTAGCTTTGTAGGCACCCATATATAGATTAAGCTAAAAACTGAAGCGAGCATAATCAATTATGCTAGAGTATGTGTGGTAGCTAATGCAATGACACAGTTACCAAAGGAAATTCCACTAATTAGGCTAAATGAAAAATAAAGTAGGTTAAAGACGTAGTCAAAGCCGCCTATGCTTGGAAGCCTCCAACTACCTTAATTACTAAAAACCAGAGAGCCACTAGTAGATTATTTAAATCTAGATTATCTTAAAACTTTGATGGAAATGACAACATGTGGACTTAGTTTAGAAAGGGTCTTAATTCCCTTGAGAAAAAACTTTTATTAAAAGACTTCATCATGGATAATAAGCCTATACTATTACGCATACTAGTATCTCCAATAAAGCAAAACAACTTTAACCTTCTGGAATTTTTACCAAAAGAATGGATGTTAGTTCATAACGATGATGATCATTCGAATGGAAAACTATTAATAGTGTACACTTCTACCAAAATTTCAATTATCAACTCCAATAATACAGATCAAATGACATTTAGAAGCTCACTTGTTAGAGCTAAAGATTAGCATTCACATTTCTTTCATCTATGCTTTTAATTACCTTTTTTAAAGGATTGCATTATGGACGAGACTAAAAAATCTAGCTTCTAAAATAAAGGATCTTTGGCTAATCCTAGGTGATTTCAATGCTACAATATGTTTTGAGGAGTTTGAAGGCAAAAAAACTCACAAACACTACTGTGAGACCTTAAGAAGTGTCTTAATGACATTCAAGTTTCAAATCTTCCTTATAATGAAAATTTCTTCACTTTGAGCAACAAACATAATGGAAACTCTTTCATCAGAAGGAAACTAGAGATATTTTTAGCCAACTTAGAGTGGTTGCAAATTTTCCCTCACTCTTAAGCTTTTTTTCCTTATACTAATCTCTCTAATCACTCCCTAATCCTAACATCCCAAAATAACCACTCAACTTCCTTTGAATTTTAACAATTTCCTTACTGGTCTTCCAGGTTTTGGTGAAAAATGACTTTAATGTCTCCTTTACTAATAATATGCAATTCATACTCATGAGGAAGCTCCAGTCCATAAAAGAATAAGTCAATATTTTCCATAAGCAAAACTTAGGAAATACACAGCATCTAGTCTCCACTGCAAGAAAGGCTCTAGAATATGACCAATCTCCTATCTATTGTAATGTCGCTTATAAACTTCTTATTAGGATAAACAAGCTTTGGAAGCTTCCTAGGCCTTGATCTTCCATTAGTCCCTATTGAAGCAAAGATCCATAGTGAATTGTCTTTAGCATGGAGACAAGAATTCATCTTTTTTTTCACAAATCAACAACATCCAGACACTATTTTAATAGAATTGTTTTTGTCTGTTACTCAAGTTCCACTCTAGAATCTTAGACTTTGATTATCAAATTCAATAAGGATCACTTCACCATCTGTTATGAATAGTATAGAACTCTATATCCCTTACTAGAATAATTAAACAAATCATCCAAAACCAGTTATCCTCGTATGAAGCCAGAATTCTTTCTGCACTAATCTCCATCTAGGAAATCAATCAAGCCTTTAAACACTACATCATAAGAAAACTCTAGGTCTAAATGGCTTTAATGCCAACTTTTTCTTCAAAACTTGGCACATTGCTAAAAAAATGGTGGTGGAGACTATGATGGTATTCTTCAATAAATAAAATTATTAAAAGAAATCAATAACACCATGATCACAGTAGTTCTTAAGGGTATTAATCCTAGCAACTTTAGAGATTTTCGAATCGTAACTTCTTGCATCATAGTTTATAAAGCCATTTCAAAAGTGCTATCACTAAGATTGAAAGTTATACTTTCTAATCATATAGATCACAGTCAAGGAGCTTACATTCCTGGAAAGGTCCATTGATGACAACATTTCTATTGTTTAAGAACTACTCTAACATTACATAAGAAGAAAGGTCTAAAAAATTATCTTATGAAAGTCAACTTTCAAAAAGCATATGTCATGTTGGACTGGTCTTTCTTAATTAATGTATTACATACTTATGGATTTCCAGCACATTTTATTACTTAGATATAACAATGCACAAGTATTGTTACCTTCAAAATTTTAATTAATGAAGAGGCAACCAAAAGGGCAATGTGAACCTGATAAGGGGATCATCTTTCCCCTTATATGTTCTCTCTTGTAGTGGAAGTACTCAATAAGCTCCTTGTCATAGTGGTGGATAAAGATCCCAGATTTAACTTCCATGGTAAATGTAGAAATTTGAAGATCATTAGACTAAGTTTTGTAGATGATGTTTTCTTATTCTCCAAATCTGATTACAATTTAGTCTCCTCTCTTAGTACTGCTCTCAAACTCTTTAACAAGATGTTAGGATTATCTATCAACAGTAGCAAGAATGCTTTATACATATCTAGAAGTGCAACCAACATTGCACATTTCCTTGCTTCAATTATTGGTTTCAAAATCTAACAACTTCCTTTCTATTATCTAGGAATTCCCATATCTTCAGATAATCCATCCTCTAGTGACTATAAGTTCTTGATTTACATAATCCTCAATAGGATTCAGAGCTATAGTAATAGAAAACTCTCCATTACAGGTAGATATCAACTAACTAGATAAATCCTATCTTCCATGGCTATTCATTGGGTATCCTAGCTAGTGTTTCCTAGATACATCTTTATGAAAATTAGCAAAATATTTAAGAAATGCCTTTGGCATGGTTATAAGATGGATTATAAAGTTGGCAAAATCAAATGAACTAAAACATGCCTACCATAAAAGTAAGGAGGACTTGGTATCATAACCTCTAAACTAATGAATCTATCGATTCTAACCAACAAGATATGGAGATTGATACAAGACAAACAATCTTTATAGTGAAATGGGTTAATGTATACTACATAAAGGAAAAATCCATATGGTGCTTCAAGATTCCTAATAATTCATATGCTTTGATAAGGCATATTGGAACAACCAGACATAAACTCAAACCACAATGTGCTTACCAACTTGGTAATGGGGAGACATTCAACTTCTAGTTTGATCCATGTTCCATTTATGACTTTCGTAACCTTAGCCATAAACTCCAGATTTTCAAAAATTTCGTAAGTCAAAATGCTAATGTATCTTTTGGCTTAACCATACTAAAGCAGCACTCAAATAGGAATTCCAATTTGAGTGTGGTTTAATTGTTATCCAACTTCAACTTAACAAGGCAGATAGTGAATTGGTATTAAGTTATATGGTGTAAACGTAATAGTCCTAAGCATGCACATATACTATAGCAAAGTTTTTAACTAAAACTAGCCATATTAGATAGACTTGGAAAGTTCCTGCACTTTCCTAATTGGTGCTCTCTATACAAAAGTCAACCTAAATCCTATAGTCACCTATTCTTCTTATGCTCTTACTCAAACAAAATCTAGAAAACCATAATGGCTTTATGTGGGATAAACAATCCTCTTATTGTTTGGTATGATATTATGAAGTGGAATGCTCACTTCAAACACACAAATGAAGGAGATGGGTGAATAGTTTTCATAACTTTATCTTATCTTGCAGCAGGTATCTAGACTGAAAGGAATAATAAAATTTTTAAGTCTCTTATGAATACTCCTCAAGAAACCTAAAGGATCGTTATAAACAAGATTAAACTACAAATCAATCTATACAAATGCAAGCATAAATTTAGCAACAAGGTATTATTGAATTGGAACATATGCTAAGCTAGATTCCTTACTAACTACACTTATAACAAGACAAGCATTTGATAACTTATTACACAAGTAGTGCTGAAGTAACCATAAAAGTCTCACCTATAGACATTACTTGTAGTTCCATGATTTTGTAATAGTTGATCTTATAGGGTGTATTATAGGGCTAAATTCCTTAGAAAACGTTGTTGGCAAAGTGAATCATGAGTGTACATTACTCACTTCATTGAATGAATTACCAATTCTTCAAAAAAAAAAAGGTGAAGAAAGAAAACCAAGATATTTTACAATAAATATTTTAACTAAAAGAAACTTGTGGAAATAAGATAACAAATGAAAAGATATAGAGGTAAGGTCTATCTAATTTTTATACCTTACTATAGAATAATATTTTAATTTATTTTAAGTTATCATAAAGTCCAAAACCCGAACATTATTTATAGTCAAAAACAATAAGTATTCTCTTTATTCCAATTTCAGGACAAGATAAGAGATAAAGCATTCTTTATTGTCTTTATCATCCAAATTTCATGCCCAAATTTATTCTAATAATTATGAACTAGCATTGCATATCTAAAAGTCTTCACTATACTTACAATATTAAAATTCAAATACAATTAATAAACAAATATAATATATAGTCTAAAGTTTAAAAATCTAACATTAGTTTCAAAATTATCATACATTAAGATACATTATAAACTCAAGATTATATTCACTAATGTGAATCAAAATAATAAACTTTTATGATAATACAGGTTAGGGTAATACAGGTTTAGAATAGTGTAACCTTACGTCCAAGCACCGTTTGTCTTCCTTATAAGAAAATCCTAACAAGTTTAGGTAACCCTAACTACTAACTAATATTTCATTGCCAGGCCACTAGTCATTGTCGATACATCATCGTCGCTAGCAACAATAAGAGACAACCATAAGAAGCCATCTTACGTCACCTTTAACCATCACTTGACTAATAATTATGACCAAAGATGACAACTAACATAATAGTTTCAACTCACCATTGATAAAGATCTCCATTATTTTTTTCATACATTAATCAAAGAATTGGTAGAGTTCATCAATGCTGGCTTATAACTGTGGGTTTCTAAAACCCAGATCTAAGAAAACAAATTTTGATTTATTTTTTCAAAAGTCAACCTCATCTAACTACTGACAAAAGTATCACAAATCCTATTAGACGTGGAGTCTAATTAGGAATATTGTTAGACGTGAGTCTAATTAAGAAGTGGAGTAGGAGTAGGATTAGGAGGCAGTTTATTATTCCTATAGAATTTGTTATTCCTATGTAGTTTCCTAATATTTTATAGTTTCCTATTCCTATTTGATTTCCTATTGTTGTTCTAGCTCTTCTTAGTACAAATAGGAGTGGTTGCTCTTCCTGGTGTACTTACAGAAAACACAGTGATAATATAAAATTCCTAGCAGCTGGTGGATGTAGGCAAATTGTTGAACCACGTTAAATATATGTGTTCTTATTCTTGCCTACTTTCTATCTATTTTCACTATTGTATGTGTGATCAATCCCTAATAATTGGTATCAAAGTCTAGTTGGGTAAATCACACGGTTTATAGCGATGGAAGACAAGAAGGTGAAGATTGAGAAATTCGATGGAAAGGATTTCATGTTCTAGAAGATGCAGATTGAGGATCATCTATACCAGAAAAATCTACACTAACCCCTAACTGGACAGAAGTCGGAAAAGATGGAGAATCCCGAGTAGGAATGCTTGGATCACCAAACGCTAGGTGTAATCAGATTGATGTTGGCCAGAAACATTGCGTTCAATATCATAAATGAGAAAATGACAGTAAGATTGTTAAAGGCTTTAACAAATATGTATGAGAAACAATCTGCCATTAACAAGGTATTTTTGATGCGTCATTTGTTTAATCTTAAGTTCTTGTAATATGATCACTAGTCAATTAAGTTCAGTGAAGATAACCTTTAATGATGAAATTAAAGCCCTAGTTATGTTATCTTCTTTACCTGATTCGTGGGGTAGACTTACAGCTACGGTTAGTAGTTCTCGTGGATCTAGATTTGATAAAGTCTGGGATATAATTATTAGTAAAAGGATTCGCAAGAAGGAATCAAGGGAATCATAAGGTAGCGCTTTGAGTGCAGAAGGTAGAGGAAGAGGTAAACAACAAGTTCAGAATACTCACGGGAAGTTAAAGGTGTAGGGAAAGTCAAAGGAGAGAACTAATGTTATTTGTTGGAACTACAGGGATGAGGGACATATTAAGAATGATTGTTCAAAATGGAAGAAGAAGAAGAATTTGCAGCCTCAATATGATGACAATGATTATGTGAATTCCACCACAGATGATATTAATGATGCACTAATCTTGGGTGTGGATAGCCCTATAGAATCTTGGATATTGGACTCTGGAGCATCGTTTCCTCTTCTCTGTGTGGAGAATTATTCTAGAATTTTGTCTCTGGAAAATATGGTAAGGTGTATGTTATTGATGACAAGCCTTTGGAGAAGGGGGATATCTACATTGGACTTCCATTAGGAGTCCGTGGAAATTGCAAGATGTCAGGTTTATGTCTAACCTGAAGAAGAAGCTGATCTCAATGAGTTAGCTAGATAGAACTGGCTACAGAATGGTATTCGGGGACAGTTTTTAGAAGATTATCAAGGGTGCTATGGTAGTAGCATAGCATGTGTTGACAGGGACATTGTACACAACAACAGGATGCTCAAACATGGTAGCTGTTGCTACAAATGCAAATAATTCAAGTTCATGGTATAACAAACTTGGTCATATGAGTAAGAAAGGGATGAAGATTTTACAATAAAAGGGTTCTTTGCTGGGTTTGAAGTCATTTGATTTGGGTCTTTGTGAAAGCTGTGTTCTGGGTAAAAAGAAGAGGGTCAACTTCTCAAAGATTGGATGGGAACCGAAGGCAGATAGGTTGGAGCTAGTGTACACAAATGTGTGGGGACCAGCATCATTTTCATCCCTTGGTGGCTCAAGATACTATGTCACCTTCATTGATGACTTCAACAGAAAGGTATAGGTTTATGTTATGAAAAATAAATCTGATGTATTTGTTTTTTTAAAAGGTGGAAAGCTGAAGTTGAAAATCAGACTGGTTTTCAACTTCAGCTTTCCACCTTTTAAAAAAACAAATACATCAAACTGGTTTAAAAATCAAGTGCCTAAGGTATGATAATGGAGGTGAATATGACAAGACAGAATTCAAGCAGTTATGTGTCGATAGTGGGATCAGATTGACCAGGACAGTTCCTGGTAAAGCAAGACAGAATGGTGTTGCTGAAAGAATGAACAGAACATTGAATGAGCGAGCAAGAAGCATGAGATTGTAGGAGAGGATGCCAAAAACGTTCTAGGTAGATGCAGTGAATACAGTAGCCTTCTTGATTAATAGAGGGCCTTCAATTCCTTTGAATTTCAGGATTCCAGAGGATGTATGGTCAGGAAGGGAGGTAAATCTCTTTCATCTTAGGACTTTTGGATATACTACCTATATAATTATTGATCATGAAAAGAGAGATAAATTAGATCCTAAGGCTGTTAAATTTTATTTCATTGGATATGGTTCTAATAAGTTTGGTTATAGATTTTGGGATGATAAGAATAGAAAATTTTTGAGACACTATGTAACCTTCGATGAGAATGTTCTATACAAGGACAAGATTTTGGTGGTTTCTGGTAATACAGGAAAGTAGAAACAAGTCTGAAATGATAGAATTGCAGGAAATCATGTCCACTGATGTTGCAGCAAGATCTCAAGGGTGTCCTGAAAACGTTCTAGTTCCTAAAACTGCTATAGGTGAGCCAGGATAAGTTATGCCAAAGTCTGCGGTAAAAAGGACTACTAGAGTGTCAAGGCCACCAAAACGGTATGCTCCTTCCTTGCATTATCTATTGTTAACTGATGTTGGCAAACTAGAGTCCTTTTATGAAGTTGTTCAGGTGGATGATTAGAGTCACATTAATTCCAATACTGGATTTGTCAGTTCTATTGCTTGGAGTAGATAGTTAATTGAGAAGGAATAACTACCTATCTTGCTAGCGGATGGATGTGGAACTGAAGACAGATGTGGAACTGGAGAATGAATCTTCAACTGAATCAGACCAATATGCTAACAAATGTTGTTCTCTAAGAAAAAAAGGTGCTTAGACACAGGTGTTTTCACCTTTGCTAATGCTCTCATGCTTTCAAAATAGGTGGCTTTCTTTCGCTTCTTTCTAAGAGCTGGAGACTAACCGGCTAGTCTCTTTCTGGGCTGACCCTCTTGACTTATGATTATCAAAAATCATGTCAAGTGCAAGCTGGGGTTGAAAGCCCAAGGCTGTTGGTTTGGAATGATCATTTGAAATTGCATAAGAGAAATAGCTACAGTCTCCTCCCCTATTCCCACTACTAATAAGTAAGAAGCGCTAGTACTAGCCAGTAAGAGATTATGCAAAAAGTAGCTAGTTGGATAGTTTGATATTTCAATGCTCGTATGACAAGTGGGAGCAAGCCATGGATGAGAAGATGAACTCCTTTGAAAAGAATCAAAACTGGGTGTTGTCTGAACTACCTGCCGAGAAGAAGGCCTTACTCAATAAGTGGATGTACTGGATCAAGCATGAACCTGATAGTAGGCAGCGGTACAAAGCCAGATTGGTGGTTAAAAGGTACCCACAAAGGAAGGGTGTTGATTATAATGAAATTTTCTCTCCTGTTGTGAAACTAACTACTATTAGAATCTTGTTGGGTATTGTTACAGCTGAAGAATTACACCTTGAGTAGATGGATGTAAAAACGGCGTTTTTATATGGTGACCTGGAGGAGGACATATATATCCAACAACCTGAGGGTTATATGGTTCCTAATAAGGAACACATGGTGGGCAAGCTTACTAAAAGCTTGTATGAGTTGAAGTAGGCTCCGAGACGGTAGTACAAGAAGTTTGATGCTTTCATGTGCAATAGCTTCCATAGGAGTGATAAGGATCACTATTTTTATTTCAAGAATTTTAGTGATTCTTATATTATTTTGCTCTTATATGTGGATGATATGCTGATTGCAGGTTTATGCATGAAAGAGATCAACAATCTAAAGAAAAAGTTATCAGAAAATTTTTATATGAAGGATTTTGGGTGTTTCAAAGCAAATTCTTGGTATGAGAATTTATAGGGACAAATCAGTTAGGATATAAAACTATCACAAGAACAGTACATTGAGAAAGTGCTAAGCAGGTTCAAATTTGATGTGCAAAGTCCAGAAATACACCTTTGGCAAGTCATCTCAAATTGTCCAAGGAGCAGTCTCCCAAGACAGTTGAAGAGCGAGATTACATGTCTAAGGTACCGTATGCCTCAGCAGTTAGTAATTTGATGTATGCTATGATCTGCACTATACCTGACATAGCATATGCAGTGGGAGCAATTAGCAAGTATATGTCAAATCCAGGACAAGCTCATTGGGAAGCCGTAAAGTGGCTTTTGAGATACTTGAAGGGTACATCTAATATTGCACTTTGTTTTAGGAAAGGCAAGGTAGTGCAAAAGTGGTTCATTGATGCTGACCTTATTGGAGATGTGTATAGTAGCAAGAACACATCCGGGTATGTCTTCACTATTGGTGGAACAACGGTTAACTGGATGTCAAAACTTCAGAAGTATGTCTCTATGTTAACTATAGAAGCTGAGTATGTGGCTATGTCTGAAGCCGACAAGGAGATGGTTTGGTTGAAAGACTTTCTGGAGGAAATTGGCAAAAAGCAGCGGGATTGTGTACTCTTTAGTGATAGTCAGAGTGCCATTCAATTGGCTAAGAATCCTATGTTCCATTCCAGAACTTAGCACATCCGCAGGAGATATTAATTCACAAGGAGTTTGTTGGAAGATGGTGTGATACAGTTAGAGAAGGATCTAAGGAGCAAGAATCCAGTAGACATGCTTACCAAGGTTGTTGATGCTGGCAAACTGGGGTTGTGCAAGACCTCAATTGGCCTCCATGATTAGTGTTACGGAGTTTAAGCAGCTAGGTGGCTCGTGAAACTGTTGAAGTGCATTGGATAGGAAAAAATGGTTGGTTCATACATTAGTCTTCAGGTGGGAGATTGTAAGACGTGGAGTCTAATTAGGAATATTATTAGATGTGGAGTCTAATTAAGAAGTGGGGTAAGAGTAGGATTAGGGGGCAGTTTCCTATTCCTGTAGAGTTTGTTATTCCTATGCAGTTTCCTAATGTTGTATAGTTTCCTATTCCTATTTGATTTGCTATTGTTGCTCTGGCTCATATTTGTATAAATAGGAGTGATTGTTCTTCCTGGTGTACTTACAGAAAACAAAGTGATAATACAAAATTCCTAGCAGTGAGTGGACATTGGAAAATTGTCAAACCATGTTAAATCTGTGTGTTCTTATTCTTTCCTAATTTTTGTCTATTTTCACTATTGTGTGTATGATCAATCCCTAACAAATCCAACTATCTTGCTTATTACAACTTCATCAATCCACATCCAACAAAAAAAGGAAGTCTTTAGGATTATGTATGCTAGAATTTAATGTCTCAAGTTTAATGATTTTCCTACGTGGGCAAATAAAATCTCAATTGTTAACATTAGCTTTGAAGATTTTGGGTTATGACATTTATAATGCTTAAACCATTCTTGTTTTTCATATATGATTGTGATTGAATTTAAATGTTTCAGATTTCATAATTAGTCCTAATTCAATTTTAGGCTTTCAATTTACTGTTGCCATCTTAAGCTTTCAAATTTAGGAACATTTAACTAGATTCAAATCTAATTTTTAAGGCTAGGGTTTAAAACACTTACAATTTTGATTCCAGTTATTATCAATACCAATTAAATACGAAATCTTAGCTACAAAATAAATACTTATCTAATACTATTATTAGGATATCAGCACATGATCTGATCTTATGTATATAATTTATTAAATGTCAAAATTACTTTAATTTATAACTTGACTTGTTGATAAAGTATAAATATCCACATAAGCATATTGAGAAAACTCTACAATTAGTGTAAAGAGGGGAAATAGGGAGTTCTATCTCTTAAATAGCCTATGCCTATTTATAATAGAATTTGAAACTTATAAAAATTAAATAGAAATATAATTATAATTTTAGTTAAATTAATTATAATTAAATATTAATTAGGCTCAAATAAGATCCAATATCTAATATTAGTCCTTATTTATCAAATATGCTTTATTTAATCCTGAAGTTTCTCAAACTTTACAATCTATTAAAATTTAAATAAATTATCTTTTTCTCTTTTCATCAATTTTATATGTATGACTCATTAAGTTCCTAAATACTTTAGTAATTGATATAAATTATAACCTTAAACTATATTTAGGATTAGATAAATAAACTTTACAACAAAATCTAACTTGATTGCGCCTTTTTATCTTTTCAACTATTTTAGATTTGTGACTTGTTAACTTTTTAAGAATGTATAAATTATAATCCTGAATTATTTTTAGGATTATATAAAATATACATCTTTAATTCTCCAATTAAATATTTTATATCTGAAGATCAAGATCGACGTCCAGTAACATATCATGACCACCTACATATTAGAAATGTTAAAATAGTTTTGAATAACCTTTTTGTACATAATTTTTCATACAATTCAATTTTTTTATCATACGATATTTTGATTAGACATAGAGCAAAAAACTAATGTCTATTTTATTTTAGATAAATTATATTAGTTATTCATTATTAGTAATTAATTCTTTAATAATATTTGAAAATATTTTCAATTCCATCTTAGCTAAGGATTTCTAAATTAATACTAATAATTTAAGGGAAAAGAATCTTATATCATTCACTCAACTACTTTTATATAGTTTATGCTATATCTAATGACGACCCAATTAACTATTCTTGAATAGGATATTATAAGTAATATCAAAACACATCAATCCCTATTTATGACACTTTGGAGACTTTAAGTCAAAACATGAGTTATTGACAATGAGAAGTTTTAGAACTATAAGTAGTGTTCGAAATAAAACTCCATATCAGTCAATTTAGTGGACTTGCTTTCTACCCATATATTTATTTAAGTATCTTCATACTTTAGTTTGTGAAATAGACTACTTCCTTCATAAGAAAAAACATAATGTATTCTAGTTTTTTTGCTCTATTAGTGTCCAAGCCAAATTATTTGACTCCTTGATACTCAATCAAATTCTCTTTTGTGACGATTGAATGCACCCCCACGTCGACAAATTTAGTAATTCCTAAAGAGTTTCTTCGATAGTAAGGATCTTTAAAATAAGCAAAAATATTATTTCTACGGAAAATACCTATAAGTATTTCAATCGAGATATCAGAGTAGGGCATTAATTCTTTACCTGGCATTAAATTAGAACCACGCGCATCTAAAGCGCCTTTTACTAAGATCAATGTAGTTGTGTGTAAACAAGGGAGGTTTGGCTGGGCAATTTCAGCCAATGCTGGCACTTGCGGCAACACCTCTTAAGCTACCTTTGTGGAAGGGACTAGATTTGCAGGACGTACAAGCATAACCGCCTACTAATTCACCGACATGCCCTCTCTTGATGTGCCTGTGCCAAAATATGGAGCCAAATATTGCAGAGGAGCAAGATCAAAAGCAGTGGCTGCTACAAGAATGGAATATTCCAAAGCATTTGCTTCTGAAAGAATTTGAACTAATTTTTTAACAAAACAAAAAAAAGAACAACTTAGAAATAATACATAAATTTAATATAAATTTAATAACTATAACTTTATCATAATTTTATTTGTAAAATATATACTTAATTAATTAAATAAATAAATATGAGATATATTATTTATTGATTCAAATGATTAGTTGTAATATATAAACCAATAAATTCTAACTTCTTTGTGCATAAGCACGACCTTATCGACAATTTTATGCACTTGAACATAGATATTACCCAACACAAGAACGAGATAAATGTACTAACCTTTTCATATATTTGGTGATCTTCCATGCATATATGTATGATATATATAGCTAATGCTTTACTCCAATTTGCTTGTGACTTAGATTTCAAATACCCTTTTGGAGAGGTTCCATCAATCTCTATTCGATAAATAGTACGGTTTAGAAGTTTCTTTATATCGAGTAAGGAAGCATATATGATTCTCTATACTTGATGTTTATTAAAGTATTTTCTCATTACCAAGGCGTGATGCTTGAGCTCGAGCTACTTATCGTGACCAGTGGTTTTATTTAGACATTGGAGCAGTGGTAGCCTGGTGCAGAGTCAAAAGCAATAACATGATATTTAAAAATTCCACACTAACTCGAAATGGCATAATGAAACTAAGTACTACACAAGAACATGGGAGGTTACAAGTTAAGTTCTCATCTGCAGATTTCACCAATGTCCCATAATTGTATTATCTTGCTATCGTGCTAGTGCGTGATCATCCAATATTTCATCGAGACAAGCTTGTTTTCAAGTTGAAAACTTATTTTAAAATAATGTAGTTTATGGCCCCATTTGGTTGTTCACTGATCAGCTTTTTTTAGCTAATTTACCAAAATCAGTTAATTGATTTTATCAAAAAGCTATTCAATTTGTTTGGATATCAAAAGCTCCTTGTAAGGAGCATTTTGGGCAATCAACTGATAACCCTTTACTTTAATGTCGATTTTGCCCTTACTCACCACCGTCTCATTTCTCGTTTTCTCTACATTCTTCTTCCTTTCCTTGGCTCTTATCTTGAATCTCTCACATGATACAATGGCGTAGTGGAAGGATACCTGCACATCCTTCATCAGTATATATATATATATACACTTAATAAGATCTATTCCTAAAACGTGGTCGTAGCAAATGTAGTGGAATGAGATGAGTCAAGGTCACCCTCATGCACAAGCACGATCGTGCACTCCCATAAGTGAAGGGCTCTATCACAATCGTGATATCCTGGATCTGTCATGATCGTGCACTCCTATGAGTGAACGGCTCTGTCATGATCGGGCTAGTCCACGATTGTGCACTCCTAATGAGACACTCAAAGTTATAAAAATCATATCTCTCAATTATGATGTCCAAAAATTACAAACTTTATGCGATTAGAAAGCTAAGAAAATAAGCTACAACTTTTATGAAGACAAATTTGTCTAATTCGGCCTACATCAATACAATTTAATCATTGAAATCAGGATACAATTTCTATCAGGGATAGTGCTACAGCCTTCGCCATCACCAGTGACGTTATCGTGTGAAGGCCATATCTCTTTCATCTGAAGTCCAAAAATTTAATGTGATATAATGTTGGAAAGTTAAAAGAACGAACTAAAATTTTATTGAATGCAACTTTGCTCAATTCTGCCTAGATTAATACAGTTTATTTATGGAAGTTAGAGTCACTACTTCTGTCCAAGTTAGTACTGCAGCTGTGTTCCCCCTTTTTCTTCTTTTTCCTATGATGAGCTTTTACATAACTCTATATATATTAGACTCTGCCTATTATACTTATACTTTATATATAATTAATTAATAGTTGCATGTCACGGGTATGACATGTTAAGTCACACCCCATGACATGCAAGCATATATCATCATCATCATCATCCAGTCTAAAGTCCCGCAATAAAGCGGGATCTGGAGAGGCCCGATAGTATGCAGTCTTATCCCTACATAGTAGAGAGGCTGTTTCCGGTGGACTCACTTGTAAATGAGACAATATACGAATGATACAGGTAACAGAAATAGAAACTGAAAATACATGGAAAAAATAAGGAATGATGAATACCTGAAGGGGGCCAGGCTGTATATATATATATATATATAACGTTGGAAAGTTAAAAGGATGAACTACAATTTTCTTGAATGCAACTTTGCTCAATTCTGCCTAAATTAATACAGTTTATTCATGGAAGTTAGAGTCACTCCTTTTGTCCAAGATAGTATTGCAAGTGTGTTCCCCCTTTTTCTTCTTTTGCCTGTTATGAGCTTTTACATAACTCTATATATATTAGACTCTGCCTATTTTACTTAATACTTTATATATAATTAATTACTAGTTGCATGTTGCAGGTGTGACATGTTAAGTCACACCCGTATATATATATATATAGTATATACTTAATAAGATCTATTCCTAAAACATGGTCATAGCAAACGTAGAGGAATGAGATAAGTCATGGTCACCCTCGTACATCAATAAAGTTTAATCATTAAAATCAGGACACAATTTCTTTTACACAGTTGCACATTATTAATTCTTTGTAACATAGTAATAATATGATCTTAATTATAAATAAATTAACATAGTGATAATATTGTTTCTAGTTTAATAGAAATTAGAAGTCATTCTTGAATTGTTATGAACCTTTGCTTTAAATGATGGTGTTCATTTTTTTTGATCTATTTGAATTGTTTTGTTAAACTTCATTTGGATTATTATATTTTATGTTTGAATGTATCATCATGATCATCATAATCATCATCATCATCATCATCATCATCATCATCATCATCATTATTATTATTATTATTATATGTTCTATGTTTTTTTTTAGAGTTATAAACTTAATTTTTGTAGAATTAAATATCTAAAATCTAAATTCGTATAAGAATATTCAACGAAATACTAAAATATATAATATTCATACCCTTATAATTTTTTTAAAGTCATATCCTCATAAGTCATTTTACATATGTTGATAGAATCAGCTGATTGTCAAACGGATTCTGTATATTTTAATATAACCCAACCTTATGCATCAATGATTGCTTGCGAAGAAATATGAAAGAGTAAATTATTTGATGAACAAAACTTATTTAAAATTAACTAACTGCAATTTATAATTTGCATACAACATATAAAATTACGTGTCACATGAAAATCAGTAAAAAATCAACTAACAACGGCATTATTCATGATAATAAACATGTAAGATTGAATGAAATGTTGAATAAGAAAACCAGCATTGTTTTTTCATTTTTCGATAATGGATAAGGCTCATTTAGCCCAACCGTAACCTAATTAGTCTGATGAGCCCTCTTTTCTATTACGTAATTTGCTAAAGCCCATTAGTCCGACGAGCCCTTTTCTTCCTTGCGTAATTTGCTATCAGATAAACCCTAATTCAGGGTATAACCCAGAGGAATCACCGCCAACGTTCAATAGCCGCGGGAATCCTCCTCTTCCTGTCGTTATAATCACAATGAGGCCATTGGACGAGAGCGAAACAACCGCCGTGTTTGATAAAATCTTCAAGTTTACAGGCAATAATCTCAAGAACATAATTGAGAACCCGTCACACGAAGGACCCGACCCCAACCCGGGTCGATACTGTTTCAGGCTTCACAGGAACAAGGTCTACTATGTCAGCGACTCCTTGCTGAAGCGAGCCACGAACGTGGGTCGAGACAAATTGGTTTCGTTGGGAACTTGTATAGGCAAATTCACACACGGAGGTAACTTTCATTTGACCATCCAAAGCTTGAATCTCTTGGCTGCCAACGCAAAGCACAAAGTTTGGCTGAAACCCACATCGGAGATGTCGTTTTTGTACGGGAATCATGTGTTGAAAGGTGGTTTGGGGAGGATTACTGATAGTATTAAGGCTAATGACGGAGTTGTTGTGTTTTCTATGTCCGATGTTCCGTTGGGTTTTGGGTCTGCCGCGAAATCGACTCAAGATTGTAGGAAGATGGACCCTAATGGGATTGTTGTGTACCACCAGGCTGATATTGGCGAGTTTTTGAGAATGGAAGATGAGCTGTGAAGGGGTTGGACATTGTTATAGGGGTTAGGGGGGTTTCATGCAAGTGTGTTTTATGCGCTTTTTTTTTTCTTTCCTGATTTTGAGTACTATGAGGTTGCAGTGATGGTGGGTTTCTTGAACTGAAGTGTATGCAGGCATTACGCATTTCATGGTAATGCTATATATAGTTATCTTTGTGATTCAGTTTTAAGTGTTCCTCAACACTATTTGGTTAAGCTGCTAATACTCTTTGTGATGGCTAGATAAGTATCAAAGTTTTGATGACAGTTTCTTTTTATACATAAACCTTTGGGATAGCCATATAACTGTTGCAAGGAAAATTTTGCAGGTTTTCTGTTATAAAATTCCAAATTTATATGTTTTGCGGGAAGAAATTGTGTCATTACTGCGTTTGCAATTCTAATTTCTATTGGTAGATTAAGTCTGATCCCTACACGAGTAATAGATAAAGCGATTTCTTTCAATTCTGAAGCTGAACAATTCAATGCTGGGTCAGTATACAAAGGTTTAAGATCTTCTTCAATGTTACGTACCAAATCAATTTCTGCCGTGAGGTTCAATTCAAGTTTTGTTACATATTCGTGTATAGTTTCTTGAATAATTTTGCAACCGATGTACTGGTTTGGATTCTTGTAGGAAAAATGAATCATGTTCCTTGGTGTTTGCTAAATGAGTAGTCCTGTTTTTCATTGAATACGTACATTTCCTGATGTATATTCCGAATGAAAAGCCGTTAAATCTGTCCTGAGCAGTGGTAAGATGGAACAAGATGCTTCCCCCTTGACCATTTCTGAACTGTGATTGCGTAGTTGGGAAGCACACACAAATTGCTCTTTATATGCATATGCTTTGTCTTCTCTTCTTCTGCTGAAATTGCTGAGGTCAATTCTTTCCGTCTTTCTATATATATATATATATATATATATGAGTCTTTGGTTCATGTTTAAATGCCATACACGGTGAAGAAGTGCAGAGATACTATGGATTTACGTAGATGCGTGTTATTTCAAAGTTTCAGGAGGGTATCATTCCAAAGTGCGGAGTCACGGGGGCCTGAACACATTTTTTCATAACATGGAATGGAATGAAGACTGTCTTTTCTGGATTCCAAGGTATTTTAGAGCTTTTGGAATTTAAAACTCTCCCAACCACCGAGACAAGTGTGTTGGAGCAAATGTTAATGAAACAATAAGTGGACACAGATCCACTGATTTTATAATTTTTCCTGAAAAGCAAGAATGAATAAGTCCAAAAACTAAAGAGCAAAAACACTGCGCATCTGGGGAATCGAACCCCGGTCAGTACCGTGGGAGGGTACTATGATACCACTACACCAGATGCGCTTGGGTAGCAAAGCTTGTTTAAAATAAAATTGACGGAAAGCTTGGAAGGGGGAAGTTCCTAATTAATTAGAATCCATAAATATACCAGATGGACAAGAAGGCATACATCCTTATTTTACAAATGGATAAAGGTATACAGGAAGAAGCTAAAAGACACATGTCATAAGTGTCAAATATGGCATGAGAACATAGGGAATGAAAAAAGCATTAGAGATCTTAATTCTTGGAAAAAGGGTATGCCTGGAATTCCTTTTTAATTTAAAATGATCCAAGAACATAATGTTACCAATTCTAATCTGTCATGTCATTGTATGCATTTTCATGGAATTATGGAATATTAGTTGAGCAGGGTACAATTTCCCCTCCCCCTGTAAACGTAATCCCATCCTTAATTGACAAATACTTAACCAGCGCATTGATCCTAAATTCTGTATGTTTTAACACTTTATTCTTTATACCTTCTCATTTTAATCAAAATTCAAAGTTAGGCATAACCTAATCAAAGCTAAGCATATCATTCTCTGTCAACTTTAACTAAATATAATATTATTATTACGCACAGCCAATTAATCCATCTTTCTTCATACTAAAATTCCAAATATCACATCAGTTATATTCACTTACCTTCTGGATGTTTAAATCCTGTATTTCTCGTAGCAATTTTAAAAGAAATAATGTTCTGGAGAATAAGTTGGTGTTCTAAAAGTACCCAATCCTTGATTGAAATGGAAACTATTTTTCTAGACTAGATGTGACCTCTAATGGCGAACTGTTGCTTTAATTTGCATTTGCATACAAGCCAAGAATTCATCAGCGCCCCTTCTGCCTAGTGTAGTGGCTTCCAGTTGTTCCCCCGGGACAGAATAAATGAATTATATATATCTTTTAATTTCTTCCTTTAAACAGTTGGCTAGGAAGTTTGGACCAATACGTATTAAAAGTAAATTAATATGCTCCAACCTTGTTTTCACCTCAAAACGAAGTAGTGTTAGATTTGTTTATGAGGCAGAGAATCTGATGCTATTAAAAATACCAACGCCTAAGTTGTAACTTAAAAAATTGTTAGCTATTAGTCACGACTCATTAAAATTAGATCAGTTTCTTAGCCACTAAACTTACACTTACTATCTTTATTTATGAAGTCTTAACGAACACAAATTGTTTGAAACTTTCTTAAACATATATATTCATGCCTTATAGCCAAAAAAAAAAAAAAAGTTATTATTTTTGCTTTTATGTCCTATTAATATACCCAAAAAACAGAAATGTGATGGTCCTGTCAATGAAGAAGTAATTAATTGATGAGACCTTAAGTTTTTGGTCTTTTTACTTTTGTTCCTTTCTTTGTCCTCAAACTGCTGTTTGCAAAGTATAAATTTTAGCAAAACTTATATGGAGGTGGTAGTAGAGAAACGTGTCTCTAAATATCCATAAAGAATAATTTTGCACCAACAAATCATAAAATTGAATGTGCTTTCTTTTTAAGAAAAAGCCTGCCTCCATACTTAGACATCTTTTTTTTATTTTTAATTTAACACTATTACATTAATAAAGTTAAAAAATAATAGTATA
Organism: Erythroxylum suave; assembly: GCA_027563595.1. Lineage (NCBI taxonomy): Eukaryota > Viridiplantae > Streptophyta > Magnoliopsida > Malpighiales > Erythroxylaceae > Erythroxylum > Erythroxylum suave. The sequence continues at coordinate 22,799,427 of JAOSBN010000178.1, read as the reverse complement.
TATAATTGCTTTGCACCAATTTTCATAGCACTTTTATCCCTTATATATTTAAGAAATAAGTTAAATCTGTTTAAATGAGGTGATATAACAATTGACATTGAAAAAGCTGCTAGGAATGCTTTTAAATTAGCTGGTCTGGTCCGTAAAAATTATTTCTTCAAATTCATGCTCGGACGAGGCACCATAGAATACAAGATCCTAGATTATATAAGGGCATTGTTCATTATGAACCAATATATATGGTTATTTGCTGCGTAATCTAGAGAATGGAAAACATTATTAATCTTTATAAATTCTATTGATAGATAGACCTATATATTAAAAAAGTATCAATAATAAACCAAATTAAGCTAATTTTCAACTAAAATTAAATCGAATTATATTTTAGTTCAATCAAATTAAATGTTATTGTGATTGAGTTCAATAATCAAATTAATCCCACTACTCAACTCAAGTTAAACATTGTACATGTTCTAATACCCATGTAATTAATTTCTGGTTTAACCCCGACCGAGTCTACTTAACCCCTTAGCTTGACCTAATATGAAATCAATGAGAAAAACAAAAGATGAATTGGAGCCGATTTGGGGTCAAAAGTTTGGTTAGGACTATTGCAAAAGGGAAACAAACCAAGAATTAAGATTATTCTCTCCCATGCTAATTGGTCCACACATGAGCCGCTCCAGCCCTCCAATTCATCTTGATCTTTTTTTTTTCCCACCGCGTGAGCATTCACAAATTTGTTAAATGAAAACAAAGATACTAGAACTTTAATTACCTTGAACATCCCTCCTTTCCACCATTGGAAATACCAACTCCGTAAGCAATTCAGTCTCATCCGTTCATCTATTTTTTAATCCTTGCATTTTCTTTTTCTTGTTCTTGTAAAATGTAAAAACGAAACAAACAAGTCAATTACATGTATGTACACCATTGCAATTATCTAATTTCAATGACATTAATAAATGATTACCTTTCACTTATCAATATTTAAATCCAATATTGAATTGCTAAATTTATTATGAACCTGCGGAAGGAATCAAACTCATCTGAACAAGTAGTATGTATATATGAATTGTCCTTCATATAACAACATTTTGTTATATTATGCACAAACTTCCAATGTTCTGTGAATGTGATCACTTATATTTAGCAGACAGGAATATTGGGGGTGCTAATTAGTAAGAGGACAAAAAATAACTCTTATAATAGATACACACACGCTCACGTCAACTTTGTTCACAGTCTCTTTCCTTTAGAACAGTTCTCAGGCATCCGTAATATAGTTTCTTTGAAGAACAAAAACAAAAGATTCCCCTGCATGCTAAAAGATTTTCAAAAGAAAACACACACCCTGGATTCTCTTCAATCCTGTTAATGCAATGCCCACACTAGACTTATGCTACAATGTATTGGCCCCAAAAATCCATGACCCAGAAAAAAAGAAAAGAAAAGAAAACCCAAACAAAGATTGCATATTTAGACCCTTTCTCTTCAAATGGGACCGACCTTAGCTAAACACTTACACCCCCAAACATGCCCATAATGTCCCAACCCCACTTCTCATTTGTATAAATAGACCTCATTATACTATTGCCAAGTCCATCTCCGAGCTTTTCCAAGTACATTACCTACACACACATACATACCTCACTGACAACACAAAACCCCCTTCCCTTCACTTCCTTATTAGCTACCCAACTAGCTAAAATACTAGTCGAGAATGTCTGGAGTTTGGGTCTTCAAGAACAACGGTGTGGTTCGGTTGGTGGAGAACCCAGGTGCAGAGTCGTTGGACGGTGGCAGGTCCAGTGCTCCTCGGAAAGTTCTAGTTCACACACCCACCAACGAAGTAATCACCTCCTATTCTGATCTTGAACGCAAGCTATCTTCACTAGGTTGGGAGAGATACTATGATGACCCTGACCTCCTTCAGTTTCACAAGAGGTCCACAGTTCACCTCATCTCTCTCCCCAGAGACTTTGGCAAGTTCAAGTCCATGCACATGTACGATATTGTTGTTAAAAACCGTAACATGTTTGAAGTTAGGGACATGCAATAATTCGTACAACATAAGTAACTACAGGCCTACAGCCACTGGTTGGTCTACGTTCTGGGATGTCTTTAGTAATTTTCTACTTATATAGTCTTTCTAGTGATGCTTTGGGTCCTTATGTATCAAAGTTCATCTGATCTTATTCTAAACTATGTTGTTTTCTTAATCCGGGATGTGGTGTTTTGGTCTAAAGTGGCGTGCTTTTAGGTTAGGGAAAGGAAAAGATGCATGCATGTAGCTAGGTTTGCTTGCTTTCGTTGAGCAGTTGGTGACGTTTGAGTACTGTCATTGTCTTGTGTAAAACGTTGTAGCTTCGATATTGAAGAATGGAAATTGTGCTTTTGCGAGTGATATTCGTTATTCTTAATTGTTCTAAAAATCATTCTGTTCCAAGCACGCACATGACAGATCTAGTGTTCATGGCAATATTATTTTGACTGCTTAACTAGTTATTGTTGATGGATAAAAAGGGGGAAAGCAGCTCAAGGGTAATCAAACAAACACACCCTAAGGCCAAGATCGCTTTTTATGTTTAAGGGATTAAAAGTTTTTCAATTTTACATGTCACTTCACTTAAAATTTATTAATTAACGAGTACCAATTAAGTTGGATTTAATTTAAACTTGTAACGACAAATAGGTTCTGGCAACTAAGAAAAGGGTATTAAGCAAGACTTGATCGCATACCAATAATTTGGCAAGTCCTATGTGATCACTTGAAGATGGTTACTGATCATAGACTTTGACAAGAGAATAAACCACGTTTCTTTTTTCTTTTTACGTACGTTCATGTGATAAAGTTACAACTTACAAGGTGTTATTTCTTGGTGATGTCAGTCAAAAGTGAATGTTACCCTGAATGGAAATCAGATTCTCTTATCTCCCCAACCCGGATGTGGAAATGGACAAAATTTACACAAAAATCCAAAAGAATAGGTCATTGGTAATATTAGGAAGGCCGTGCGAAGAGGAGAGCCATTTTCATCATAAGGTAAGGTAATGGAGTTTGTCAGGTGCAGATCTCCCCTATGAAGCAAAAGCTCCAGCATGCTATTCCAATTCTTGGTCCGACTTCATCTGCTGTTTGGGGACGTGAAAATTCATCAATATTTATTAACGAAGCCTAAAGCTTTCTTCTTTATGATTATAATTTTGAATGTTGGTGCAATATTTACATTTCAAGTCAAAAACTTTATATATGAAAAGTGAGAGAAACTATGACAGTTGTTCATTTAATAGTGGTTCTATATATATCCTTCCTTTCAAACGATTGGAATTCGGATTCATTTGGCCCACAAGAACAAGATATAGAGTTCAAACCTAAAATTATAAATAAATCTTGTTAGAAAAATAACCTTCAATTTTTATCATTTTCAGTGAATCTATTGAGGATATTACTATTTCCAGTCAAACATTTTATTTGATAAGATAGCATTTGTCGGTAAAAATTTTGTTACCTTAAATCATGGGAGGTTAGGTTATAGCCAATTGAAGTATAACAAACTAGTCAATTCGCACAATAGTACGGCCGGAAACATGAACCTAATAACTATAGGAGTGAACTAGTAATTAGCTCTTAGGCAGACAATTGATTTTCATATGGCCTACCGCTACCAAGAAGCAATGCAAAAGGTTTTCATTACCTAATTTACAACCCATCCTTCTATGGCGTCACTTTTTGGAGTCTTGCAGTTGCCTTTAAAATCTTTCCAATAAATTTGGATCAGCAGCCGTATTCATTTATCCCAACTTCTTTGGCTAAAACACGCATGACTCCAAACAACATGTGCTTAAATTTTCTTAGTTAGAATCAAAAAAAGTCTGTCACGATCTAGCTGGAACCTTGCATGCACTTACAGAAGGTGCTATCCCTATAAACTCCATCGTATGGATAAGCCTCTTATCAACACGTGTTTGGGTGTGAAGAAACCAACTAGAAAAAGAAAACACCCACCACCATTAAGTAGAAATTTCACAATCACTCTTTAAGTTGTTAGCTTCTTTGGTGAGAGCGGTAAGGCTACGAGCCCATTCCTTGGTTGAATGAGCTGAGGTGAACTTTACATTGTCTAGTCAGTTTTCTTTGCATGGGTTATCTTCTTCCCAAAAGAGAAAAGAACAAGAAGTGAGAGGAAAGGAAGATAAAGTCTTGGCTATGCAGGTACAATGTTATCCTATCCACTATATATATGATATATTTTTTGTAATATTAAAAATACATCCATGACAAGAGAAACTGAAAAAGAGATCCTATCCACAGAGGATGGGGCAAGAGAGATCCTATTTTGTCTTCTCATGAGTTTGATGATTTTAATATGGGCAGAGCTTTGTCTTTGTCTTGCCAATAACATGTCATGCCATGCACCACCAACCATCCCTCTGAACTCTGGGATTAATCCCATTAATAAATCCATATAGAACAATGAATCCAAACACCTAAAACAGTTGTGAAATAATATGGTATTGAGAGATATATTATCAATTACTATGTACAGAGATTTATACAAGTATTAGCGAAAGATT
>JAOSBN010000178.1:22773364-22794749 GCA_027563595.1 Erythroxylum suave | reverse complement strand
ACTTCTGTTTGGGTTGGACAACTGTTGCATAACACAAGCATCCGAAGACGCGAAGGTGAGTAAGGGACGGCGGCTTGTTATACAACAGCTCGAAGGGAGACTTTTTTTTGAGCAAAGGAGATGGAATTCTATTGATTAAGTGAACTGCAGTCAAAACAGAATCACCCCAAAAGTGAAGTGGCAAGTGAGATTGATATATGAGAGCTCTGGCTACGTTAAGAATGTGCCGATGTTTTCGTTCCACCACCCCATTTTGTTGGGGTGTGTAAACGCAAGTTTGCTGGCATTCAATTCCCATGCTTTGAAAATAAGGGCGCATAGAGAGAAATTCGGATCCATTATCTATTCGAATTTTCTGAACAGTGCCATGAAATTGATTATGCGCAAATGTGATGAAGGTTTGAAGAAGACTTTGAGTTTCTGATTTCTGCGTCATGAGAAAAACCCAAGTGCATCTGGTAAAATCATCAACAATGGTTAGAAAATATCGTGCTCCAGAATGAGTGGGTATTCGATGTGGTCCCCATATATCACAATGCAATAATTCAAAAGGTGACGAAGTAGAAATTGAACTACTTTGAAACGGTAAACGAGACTGTTTAGCAATTGGGCAAATTGTACAATCGCTGTGTGTTAACACTTTATTAGAAGCAAGTAAAGAGGAAGCTAATTTGAGGCGAGTAGCTGAAGGATGACCAAGGCGCATATGCCAAAGATGCCCCGGGTTCGATACTTGACAGGATTGTGGAGTATGCAGGGAAGGTGTCATGTAGTATAGTCCCCCACGTTGCTCACCCGAGCCAATCGTCCTCCCCGTAGCCAAGTCCTGCAAAATACAACTATTAGGCAAGAGGATGATTCGGCAATTGAGAGCCTGGGTGAGTTTGCTAGCCGAAATAAGGTTTAAATTAAAGGACGGAACACACAACGTATTGGACAAAGATATGTGCGAATTAAATGGGACTATTCCTATAGCAGTAATCGGTGCAGAGGAACCAGTGGGCAAATTAACTTGCGGAATTGTTGGAGCAGTGATGTGTGTGAGTGAAGCAATATCAGAGGTTATATGATCAGTCGCGCCACTATCAAGGATCCATGGCTTTGCAATAACAGAATTGACAGAATTATAAAATTCAGAGGACAGACCTGCTGCATTCGCATATGCGTCAGATTTACCAGAATTGATCATTGACACGGCTCTGGCAAGTTGCTGTATCTGTTCTGCCGAGAAGCCACTCACAGTGCCGTTGTCGTCCCCTTCATTTGTTGACTGCCCAGAATCCACCATATTTGCGGCAGAGGTACGATTGCGACCTGTTTGCTTACCATTTTTTTGTTGCTGCGATCGGCTATTTGGAGCGTTGGGAACCCAGGTACCATTCTTCAATTTACACCTGTCTGCCGTGTGTCCACGCTTATCACAAAAAGTACAGTGGAACTTCAAGGTACGGCAATCATCGATCGTATGGCCTGAACGGGAACAATGGTCACAAAACTTTTCTTTCCCGGATCTTTGATTGCTCATTCCCTGTACTGTAGCAGAAATTGTAAAATTCTCGGTAGTTTGAGTTGAAAGCTGCTGTTGCGTCTCCTCTTGGATGATAAGTGAATAGGTTTGTCGCACGTTGGGCAGCGGTGACATCATGAGAATATTGGATCGAATAGTCTTGAACGAATCACTCAATCCCATTAGAAATTCCATCATGCGATCTTCTTCCTTCTCATCGGCGTGTGCTTTCATTTGATTACACGCCGTGGTGGTTCTGTAGTTGTCCAATTCGTCCCACAGTCCCTTGATCTTGGTATAGTAGGCCGCCACTGACATGCTTCCTTGAGTAATGGTTGCAATTGACCGCTTTAATTGATATATAGCCGGACTGTTGCGTTGAGCAAATTGATCTTGAAGATCTTGCCACACTTGTGCCGCCGACTTCGCGTGGATCACTCCCTTCGACAAATCTGGTTCCACAGAGTGTGTTAACCACGACAAAATCATGCTATTACATTGTTTCCAAGCCGAGAATTCTGCAGGTTTCTCAGTCTCGGATGGTGCCAAAATTGTTCCATCGATAAAACCGACTTTGTTCTTGGCAATCAACGCGTGCAACATTGCCTTACTCCATGTTGAGTAATTCGTTCCATTTAATTTTTCCGGGACGAGCAGATGACCAAGTTGATCAGAATGGTGTACGTAATACGGACTCGAGGGATCCATGTTAAGATTTTTGAATGAAGATTCGGCCATGGTATAAGCCGTGAATGAAAGAAGATGTAATTAGGGTTTTGCAGAGTCACCAGGAACGGTGCTCTGATACCATGTGAAATAATATGGTATTGAGAGATATATTATCAATTACTATGTACAGAGATTTATACAAGTATTAGCGAAAGATTCTCCACAAATTAAGCAAACCAATTCTGGTAACTAATTAATCAAGATATATATATTCCAAATATTAAACTTCCACGATATGGGAGAGGATATTATCTAATAAACAATGAATCCAAACACCTAAAACAGTTGTGTTATCTTCAAAAATTCTTCGTTTCTGTCTGATTCCATCATCCTTTTGTATATATTGTAAATTGAGAAAGACGGTGTCTTGCGTGCCAGTACAGAAATCAGTTTCTTTATATATTAGACGTAGACGTCACTAAATTTTGTCAAGCACTCTTTAGGAGCATTTCTGTGATATCAAGTAGATACTTATTACTTGGCCAGAAAAACATTGATTAGTAGTCACTTGGAAGTTCAGGGCTTGAATCTTGAAACAAGTTATGAGCTTATGACGTGATAATTCACTCACATTTGGAATTTAATGCACTCTAAAAGGATTTCATTAAGTTAAACAGATTCAATATTTAAATTGCTTAATAACTTAGGTTCTGTGTAGAAAGACTTCTCAAAAGGATAGTTCGTTGTAGTGATGATGATCAGTAGCGTTTTCATATCAAATCCCTTTCTTCGGCTACTTTAACCTGTTATTTGATTATTTTATTTATATCTATATGATACGCATGCCACGTAACGTCAAAAGAAACCCCAAACTGAATAATCATTTAATAGGAATTGCATGCTCAATAATGTGACCTATGAGTTAGAGCTAATTTAATTATAAGGATTAATCGCAACTGACTATTGATTTCAGTGTTAGAAAATTTCGCATCAGACGTTGTTTCTCTTTTTGAGGACTTGTTTCAATTCAAAGAATCCAAACTTGGACGAGGTCATGAGTCTGCTACCCCTTTCCCTTCACTACAGTGCATCCTTACTTGATTTGTGAGTTTTTTTTTCCGTTTTACCTTGAAAATATTGTTTCTTTTTTTTCGGTATTTATTGACGTGTTCTTTTGGCTGAGTTTTCATCTAATTAAGTTGTGGTTTTAAGTGCTTTGTTCTGGGACCAAGTTAGTTTTTCGCAATATACTTTGCGTTCTAGTCAATATCTGTGTCCAAGATCGTTCCTTTCTTGCTCGAAGTTGTCAGTGCCCTTGAAACTCTTTTTTTTTTTTTTCTTTTGTCTATCTTGTTTGCTGTTTCTTGTTTCCCAGGGCTTTGGTTTTTCTCTAATCAGTTTTTGAAATGTGGTCTTTTAACTTGGAACCTTTAACATGTTCTTACCAACTCAGAAGCTAAAACCCATTTCTTTTGAAGAAGATAAGCTTCAACTTTCGTATCTTATGCATTTTTTCTTACTATAGCTCATTCAAGGTTGGGAAAAATTGGGTCTAATTGGGAGACAGTTGAGTCATACGATTACCTAATTTTTTACTATAACTTCTTTGGCTCTTTAATCTTCAAACTTCTTCATAATGCTTGTGTTAATCAGAAGGTTTTCTAGTTGCTTGTTTGTGGATTTCATCTTGGGTAGAATTAAGGCCTTCATTATCTTATCATATTAGTTAACGACAATAATATAGTAATCTAGTTGTCTTGTTTACTTGTAATGTTCAAAATCTTTTTTTTTTTTTTTGCAAACTTGTAATGTTCAAAATCTTACTTATGGGAAAACTTCTGCAAATGGTGCCTTGGGTAGTATAGAAAAGCTTCTCAAGTGGTTACAACAGGTATGCTCACTTCTCAAGTGGATGAAACAGGTAAGCCCGCTTCTCATTTCTCTGTTATGAGATCAAGCCTATTTATGTTATTGTTTCTTCCCAAGTTGTCTGTTCAGCTGGTGCAAATGGACGTATGGTGCCATCTCTGATATGCTTGTACTGTGTGGTAACAATATTTTATTATACTTTTAATTCCGTCTTGTGTGGGAACCATATCAATATTTTCTTTGGATATATTTTTTTATTTACTTATTTAATTTTATAAAATAACTTTATTTCTTATTTATGTATTTATTTCAATTTTATTTGCATAGCCTTTTAGCATGCCAGTTTTACTTATTTACTCTTTAACTTACATCACTCTTTTATTGTCACATTTGCGTGTGGGTCTATTGGAAACAACCTCTCTATTATGTAGGGATAAGGCTGCGTACTATCAGACCTCCTCAAACCTCACTTTATTGTGGAACCTCAGACTGGATGATGATGATTAATCACAACTGATGAGTTGAAACTTGGCTCTTTAGTTCAAAGTATACACTTGGTTCTTCTTCAGTTGCATTTTAGTTGCACTCGACTTTCTAACCATAAGGGACTAGTTGTATCAAAAGGTTGATCATTAACTGAACTAACAATATAGTAGAAGAGGTTGCTTTGAATGGGGAAGCATGGCTTCATTTGTAGGTCAATAATTGTTAGAAACTCAAGACGTTAACAACTAGCTACGTATCTTGGTAGTCATACAAGTGAATTCTAGTTCTAAATAGTTGTGCAAGTTTTGGAACCTGAAACTAGTTCGGAGAAATCACATTGTCACGCTCTTAGGGCTAGGCCGACTTCAGATCAAATTTGCTTTTGCGAATAAGTTAGTAACTATCCACGTACTTCATTTCAAGTTTGATCAGTTCATCCTAAAAAATTGAGATTATGCTTGGCCTACCAAGGCTTTATTGTCCTTGATACGTTACGCATTCCTATGTACCCTTCATTTATACAAGAATCGGAGGAATGACACGCCTTGTTTCTTTTTGTAAGAGACCAATCAACAACGTCTGTAATTTGAGGACATTTGTCCTCCCGACTTAACAGACAAGCTAGTAGATGCAACACTCCCGTATAGCATTTCACCATATTATAAGAAAAAGCGCCTTTTCCAAAGCTAAGACTCCAATATCTGCTCTGAATACGGCTTAAGGATAAATTTTTTTAAGCCAGCATAACACAAAGACAGAATCTTCAGACAAGCACCACAATGGTGTTTCTGAAATTTCATTCTTATCTGCAAACAGGGAAAAAAAAATTCCTGTAATTTTCCAAATTAATAGTACAACACATTATAGAGCTACGTCATTCCAAGTATAGCTCTGGAACTCCCGGGAAATGGTAGACAAGCAATGATTCTGATAAGATGAAAAGATAACTCTCCTGTTGGTAAAAGATAAATTGAAGAACCGCTGATGTGTATGACTGCATTTGAGTACTTGCTACTTTGCACAATTAAATCCATGACAGATGGAAAGCCAGATTACTAGAACCAGAAGTAACAGGATTCCAAGAACAATCAATTTTATCTTTATGTTTTGGTACCACATTTTTCGTCTAATTTGAGTTCCTTGTTTCCTGTATGTTTGGGCCTGAAATTTGCAACAAGGAACATAATCAAAAACTTGGCATGATAAAACAGAACTTATTAAAGATTTTATTCTGCTCATTTGCCCAACCTGATCTCGCAAATTCTCAGCCTTGTCAGCAAGACTTGTTATCGCCTCACCCCTTTCAATAGCCTGAGAGATGTAAAGAGTGAACGGGTATGGAATGTGTGCTTCTTTCTTAATTGATCACATACATGAAACCACGCTTTAAACAGAAGAAAACACAGAAAAAATATGTACATGTAGATATTGCATTTCAAAAGCTAAAACTGGAACAAGATCTACATTATGTATCATATATATTGTCCAACAATCGGCCGGTAAACAGGCTTATTCATTTAAATCATAATTGATGAGCCATCATGTTTAGTCGGAAGTAGTCTGACAATCCCAGTTCGCAACCTTGAGGTCCATCATGGAGAATGATTTCAGTTTGCAAGCATCCATATTTATCAGATAGAGGAAAATAGCATGTTTGTGGCTTAACATCCAGTAAAAGACATTTCTAGGCTTCATCAAAGTTTTTCCTTCTTGAATTCACCCACAATATATGCTTATTTTACACCACTAATTGAGATATTTTACACTCAAAAGGGCATTCATGCAAAAAATATATATATATATTAAGCACGCTATTTCCCTTAAGAAGGATAAGTCCACCTAATTTTAGAACTGTATCAGCATAACTTCCAGTATCAGAAAATACAACAAGCCTCAATCTGGAAGAAAGAGAAAATGGCAACAGAGATTGGAGTGGGAGGAAGTGGAAAAACATTCCTAGGAGAGCGTCAATACAGCACAGATGCAAATGGGTTAACAAAGAAACACAGAGATCGGGCACATGAAGCCAAAAATAGAATAAAAAAGCAGCACAAACACTTGTAATCAAGCAAAATAACCAAGATATCCTTCCAAAATAGCTGCTTTACCTTGTCAATATTCCCCAGCATCATACTTTTCACCTCTGAAACCTGAGCTTTTACTTTCAATAACTTTTCAATATCTTCAGCATGGTCAATAATATAATTCATGTGTTCTTTCATAATTGGCCTGAAACAATACTCTCACTTTCTTACTTTCATGTGCAGAAATGAACATGTAATTAAGAACAACCCCTAAATATCCACGGCTTTTCATACTTGCACATACCCAAATTCCTTGTTGAGACTTTTGGCAGCGGCTGTGTCTGCCTTACCACCCCCGTATCTTTTTTTAAAGTCTGCCTTCATCCGCTCCAAAAATGCTATAGAGATCTGCTTGCCAAGAGTTTCTTTTGCTACAACACAGTAAGCTGCAAATTGCAAAATGCAACTTGTCAAGATATAAAGATTGAAAGTTTGCTCATTTTATTCAATTCGTAACCAGTTGTGTTACGTTCCAAAAGGTTTGGACGAATAATAACATCATCATGGGTTGCACCAGCAACTGTGAAGCTCATTCAAACGAGATTTCATCCAAGATTACAATGTCTTTACTACTAGAACAGCTTAGCGTACAACAAAAGTGAGAACACAAGCAATATCCCAAATACATTAAACAAGTTTCTGCTTCCCTGAAAATGAACTAAACTCACATACATTGTCTAAGCCTAGAAGCGCTAGAACATTTAAAGAACTTTGCTTCCAGGAAAGAGTTAAAGTGGAACTTTGTCATTTTCAGCAGCAATGGCATGGAAATTCGAAATTTTCCCAGCTAGGAATGCAGCTGCTCCGGCGGTCAGTCAGAGTCATACAAATTTAAGTTGGAAACTAAATTTCCAAGAACTTGGGAGATAACTTCGTAAGACTTTTGTATCCCGGCTAGCTTGAGCAGTGACGTGCTGAAATGAAATTTCCTGGCCACAGTCTCTTCTGATTTACTTGTGGAAGTCCTTGACAATTCCCGCCTGCCAATAACAACTATGTACTATACCTACTATACTTTGATCAAATAAAAAATCCACGATATCCAATAAAAGAAGACAATCTTAATCCAAGTTATTGTTGTTATTTTATCCTAAGATCCATGCAAAGGGCTCTGTTTTCTCTTCAGTAAACCCACAAAACAAACAACAACTATCTCAAAACACAAACTGCCCGTTAGAACTTTGCCGTATTAAATCAAACACTCAACAACCAGCTTGAAACTAGATCAACCTACTTCCATTAACAACTAGACTTCCTTAGCATTACTCAATACTTCAAATTAAGTAAGAGCAACACATAATAGTTACCGTAGCCATCTTCAACAAGGAAATTGAAGGTATGGTGGTCACAATTGTAGGTGAACTTGTCGTTGCTAGAAGGCAGTCTCTGAAGGCAATGAGTGGCGATCGCCGGAAAGTTGCCGGTGAACTCTGTGTACTCGACCAACACCATGGTGCCCCGAGCCACGAAGCTGTAAATGAAGGATTCTTGAGTCATTTCCGGAGCTCCAGCGAGTTGGGTAGGTCACAAAATCGGATTTTCCAGATAGAGAGAGAGAGAAAGTAGCTCTCAGGTCTCGCTCTACCTGCTCTGGCCCAGGCTCTGCGAAATTTCTAGGCCGTGTTTGGGTCTTTTCTCTTTTTTTGTTTTGAAAGAAGTATATAAGATAATACCAAGTACATATGTTTTTGATAAATGAAGATCAACTGCTCTTACCATTAATCTATTTCTGCGACTGAAAGAGAGTGGCCTAGACATCTTGATTTCAATTTATACTATATAATATGTTCAATGTTCTTTTAGTAAGCAGCTAGCTTTCCTAAAATGTTAAAGCTCAACAACAGTCAACAGCCACCGAGAAAAGAATTCTGGATGTTGCGTCCATCAAGATACTCTTTTGTTTTTGTTTACAAAGGAAATAGAAACTACAAACGACTATGACAAGTTTCTACGAATCAAAATTCCTCTGGCGTCCTGTTGAACTAACTCAAAACACTGCATTGGTAAGTCCTGAAGTACATGACTGCCAAGAGTTGATAGCGAAGCTAAATAGGCGAGTTGATCAACACACATATTCTCTTCCCTATAGATATGCTAGAACTGGATGTCCCAATCACGACACTGCAATTCCTAGATGTCCTTTACCAATGAATTACTCTCAATCATCATCCGCTGAGTAGAAGATAGGATAATTAATAACTTTCAAAAAATCTAACTCTAGCACCACTCATCTATAGCCTAGATCCCAGGCTAATCGCAGACCAGTAAAAGCCCCCCAAAGTTCAACTGTCAACAGTGAACAAACGTCAATGTGCTACACGAAACCGCCACACCAGTGACCTGTACTATTCCTAATCAAACTACCAGTGGAAGCAATGCCAGTATCCTGTCTAACAGCCCTATCTGTATTTATTTTCACCCAACCCTCCATTAGTTTAGTCCATTCGATAGGTGTACCCAGTGGGACTCCCTTTGCTGGAAGAGCTCTGCTTGCCATTACCTTCGCCTTCGCAATCCAATCAACATAATCTAAAACCACCTTAGTGCTGATATTGGGCCATCTGAACTCGTCCTCGAAGATACTTTTGTTTCTCTACTACGATAAAAGCCAGCATGAGGTTCCAAATATGGTAGCCCACTCAAACCTTTGCACTTGGGTCAGGTTGCCAGGATTTGCAATAAGCACTGCTTTATAGGCTGCTAGAAAAAGGTAGGATTGATTACCCCTGGAGTGAAGTGTTCCCAAAAGGATTTCACTCTACTACAATCTCTTAAGGCATGCAAAATTGACTTGTCTTGGTTACAATAAAAGCATTTGGGGTGCATTGCAATATGGCAAGCCGTATGCTGTTGATTCGTAAGCAGTTTGCTATTAGCTAGCAGCCAGAGAAACGAATGAATCCTTTGGAGACCGGACCATTTCCATATTAGTTTCCAGAACCTACTATTGTCTTGGTCCGTATTAGCCTCAATGAGATCACAAGCAGAAGCTACCGAAAAAGACCCATTGTTCCCTGGGCCCTATATTATACGATCCTCCGCTAGTCCATCGTGAGGTGGTGGAATTGCCGCAATAGTCCTACATACTGTGGAAGGGAGATATGGTTGAAATCGAGTCCAACTCCAGTTACCACTCGCATGGACCAAACCCCTGACAGTCGCGTGCAACAAATTGTCTAAGGTTTGAGACGTCACTAATAGGAACAGAGGACCCCAATTGCCCACCCAGGCATCCAACCAAAAATTAACTCATGCACTATTAGCCAATTTCCATTTAATGCCTTGATGGACATATTGCCAAGTAGCTATAATATCCCTCGAAATAACCAAAGCCCCTTACCTCGCGACTGTCTGAGGGATACTGTGATCGTCAAAGTGATACTTTGAGCAGAGCAGTTGGACCTACAGAGCATTGGGTTTGATCTACTGTCCAACCTAACTTCGCAAGTAAGGCGCCATTGGAAGAGCGGGTTTTTCTAATCCCTAGGCCCCTGGCATATTTGGGACGATAGACGGTCTCCCACCAAACCAAATTCATTTTCCTCTTGTCACTTATAGTACCCCAAATGAAGTTCCGCATTAGCTTCTCTAAATCATCACAAAGTTTTCGCGATAATCTCAACATTTGCATTGTGTAGATTCGAAGGGAAGAGATGAGTGATTGCGTAAGTGTAACTCGTCCTGCTAGGGATAGTTCTCGAGCACTCCACCTTGTAAGTTTCCTTTGTGCGTGGTCTAAAATATACAGATAAGTTTGCCTCGTGGTACGTTCATGTATCAAAAGCACTATGAGATATTTTCCTAGATTGACCGTACTTTTAAACCGGAAAGCATGACTGAGTACTCTATAGTGGTCCCTACTAACATTCTTGGTGAAAAAGATTTGGGTTTTGGCTTTACTGACTTGTTGACCTGAAGCCCTACAGAAAGTATGCAACACCCTCAAAACAAATTGTACCTGAGAAGAAGTAGCTTCCGCAAACAGAACCAGATCATCAGCAAAGAATAGGTGCCTAATGGGAGGCCCATGTCTACTCAGATGGAAAGGTTTCCATAACCCTGTTCGGACCTCATGGGATATAAAGTGACTCAGTCTTTCCATACAGAGTACGAAAATATAAGGCGATAAGGGGTCACCTTGGCGGATACCTCGTGCTAGAGTAAATGTATCTGAAAAGGTCCCATTCCAAGAGATTTGCATCGAAACCATGGATATGCACTTCATTATAAGGCTTGCTAATGGATGCGGTATTCCAATGTCCCTTAGCGTATCATTGATAAAATCCCAACTGAGTCGGTCATAAGCTTTCTCTAAATCAACTTTGATCGCCATAATACCGGTCTTCCCCTTCTTTCTTTTCACTGAATGAATTCCCTCCTAAGCAATTATAATGTTATCTGTTATATGACGGGCCCGGGACAAAACTGCATTGTGTGGGAGCCACGAAAAGATCAAGGCGAGGCTTCAAGCGGTTCACAATCACTTTCGATAGGACTTTATAAAGCACTGAACATACACTAATATGCCTGAATTGAGCGATATAGTCCGGGGAAGGCACTTTGGGAATCAGTATTAGGATCGTTTTATTCACCGAAGACTCCCAATGCTCATGTTGGAAAACTTTTTGTATAAATTCCACTAATGTAGGGCAAATCTTAACCCATTTTGGATGAAAAAATGAAGCAGTATAACCATCAACCCCTGGGGCTTTGTTGGGGTGTATGTCAAATACTGCCTTATGTATTTTGGCGGCGAAGACTGGAGCTGTGAGATCGTACATTGTTGTCATTGGTAAAATGGGGAATTCCCCAGAAGTTGGAAAGCTAAATGGAGGATTGTCATCTGGTGTAACTAATTGTTCAAAATAAATCTTGGCCAGTTGCCGTAGTTGTTGAGGATCAGAAAATAATTGGCCATCTTTATCCATTAATCTAGCTATCCGTAATTTTCGCCTTTTCGCCATAGGTATAGTGTGTAAGATTTGGTATTGCTATTTCCCTGTGAAATCCATGCACAACGAGATTGCTGGTTCTAGTAGATCTCTTCCTCACAAAGGGTTTGAGTTAATTCCCCACGGAGTAGATCCTCTAATGAGATCAGAGAGTTGGAATTATCAACTTTCATAGTCCTTTGGATGCTCGCCAACCTAGCTAACATACGCTTCTTCCCATGAAAGATATTACCAAACACATTCCTGTTCCAACTCTTGAGCTTTGTAGAGAACATGTCTAAGGAGGTACTCATATTGGACACTTCTGGAGACCAATGTTCTTCCTTTAGCTTGTCAAAATCCGCATGCGCTAACCAAGCTGATTGGAACCGAAACACTAGTGAGGGCAACTCACTTCAACAGCTCCGGTCCAATTCTAGTAATAAAAGTCTATGATTTGAACCAAGGAAAGCCAGATGAGTGTTAGTCACATTTGGGAAAATCTCCAACCATGTCGAAGAGCAGAAAAATCCATCTAGTCTAGCGTGGAGTGATGCCCTTCGCCATATGTATTTGGACCCAACATATCCCAAGTCATGCAAGCCACAGCTTTGGACATTCTCCTGAAAATATTTGCTCACTACCGGTGTCAAGAGAGACCCTTCCTTTCTATCAGTACTAGCCAATTTGGCATTAAAATCACCACCAATGAGCCAAGGTTTAGAAACTGCACTCCCAATCCATCGCAGATACGGCCATAAAAGGTTTTGAGTAGAAATGTGTGGATTGGCATAAATAGCAGTAAATGCAAAATTGTAGGATTCATATTTGATATTAGTGTGGATAAATTGTCTGTGTGCCATCACTATAGTGACTTCGAAATCCGCCTTCTATAACAGTCATATGCCACCAGCAAAACCTTCAACCTCAATGTGGAAAGTAAAATTAAAACCCAGCTTTCTAATAACTTCATGCGCTCATCGACCACTGATTCGTGGTTCAACTAAAACAAACACCCGTGGTTTATAAGCTTTGATATAATTACGCAGTATAAGGAAAAATTTGGGTTCTCCTACCCCTTGACAGCTCTAGGAGATTATCGACATAAAGGCAAAACTGAAAGATCAAGGACCCTCTCCGAAGTCTGGGGGAGTTCCTGGGATTGATCACAAATGTCACCTGTGGATTCTCCTTGTGTTTGCGAAGCCATGTTGTCAACAATGACGAGGAGAGAATCTTCCTCCATCCTTGACAGTCCCTCCTTGGGATCCAAAGGTTTGGATGGTGGGAGTAAACTTTGAGTTACACTGTGGAGTCGTGAATCCTCAAGCTCCATAGCTCCCTCCATGGGACGATCTAACGCCTTCCCAACCAGTTCCTTAGTCGATTGACTATCACAGAGAAGGTCGATATGGGAGTTGATACGGATAGCAAGATGATTCTCCAGGGTGCTGTGAAGATGCTGGATTCAGAAACATGTGTCCTAGAAAGTTTTTAGGATCGCAGTAGGCAGCCCTTTCCTTAGGCCCTTCTCTTTTTGGGCCCCTGATTTTAACATGGTCCCGACCTTGGAGTGTGTCCTTGAGCCTTGTTTATTAACAATAAGCCCATAGGACTTAGGGCTGGCTATCGCCTCATATATTTCCTCTAGTTTCTTCTCAAAGAATCCTGTTGACGTTGCAACTATAGTGAACATTAGCGGCTGGTCATTAAGGCCGCCCATCCTTTCAATGTCTATCAGCACCGCAAATCGAGAGCCACGCACTTGATTTCCATCTTTTGGGCAACGTGACAGGCTAGGAGTCTGGGATCTATGGGTGTGACAAGGAGGTTTCCTTTGTACCTATGTCCAGGGGCTGTATGCATCTTTGGTCTTGTCCTGCAATGGCTCTTTGAGGTCACAGTGTTGCTCAGTCGCCATCGTCGAAAGCTCTTCCACCATAGATTATAAGGGGATTTAGTGTCTGGTCCGCAAATCATAATACTCTAATTTGGTACAAAAATGTTACTGATTTTATAATTATTATACAAATATTTAATAGACCAACTAATCAGAAAGTACTAAGTAGGCCCTCCGACTCCGCATGCATGCGAGGACCTTTGCAATGAGATTGTTATTTTCCCTTTTCTTCAATCAGATTTAGTGACGTGGAACCCCTTAATCGATCAGATCAAAACCCCAACCCAAGAAATCAAAGTTATTGGAAGATCCTTCGACGCCTTGACCCAAGACTAGCAATGCAATCAGAAACCAAAACACGCAAAGATATCAAAAGAACGCTGCAAGCAATTCCGACTAATCACTTGATAAGTTCGTAAAATCGGTTTGTAGAGAATTTCAAGATTGAATCTCTCACTAAGTGACCTAAAAATTATTCTTAACCTAATCTCCTTAGGAAGTGCAGAAAACCGCCTTTTTAAGTCTCAAAAAGTGGGCCTAAAAACAAAAAACCTAACTAGAAAAATTGAAAAGTCCATTAAGAAGTCGTAATAATTCTCTGATAGAACATTCTTTAATAAATCGAGCATATGTTGGGCTACGGAGCTCCGATTAAGGCAAATCATATACCTTTGGAAAGCTAAGAAGTAAATCTACAAATTGATAAGTTGAGCTAATTCGACCTGAAGCAATGCCAGAATTTTGGCCCAAGTCAGAACACGTGAATAGCATTATTTCCTTGATTTTATTGATTGTAACTTGATCTCCAAAGGTTTTCTCTTCATCAACTAGGGTGCATATAAACCCACCAACAGCTTCTCTAAGCCTCTTAGCATTAGCACGAGTAATCGGTCCTTTCAACATGGTCAACGAGTCATCTGATAGTTGACCTGTCTTTCGACTCTCTCTTAAGCTCGCATCATTTAGTTTGTTGTTACATCTATTTTCCAATGCCAAACATTTAAAATAATTGTTGTTTTCACCTTTTTATCTTATTTTTAAACTAAGAAATGAATTGTGTATACTATTTGTAAACTAATTAATGGTTTAACAAAATTTATATAAAAACAATTTAGTAACAAATATAATAATAAAATTGAGTAAAAAAGAAAGATAAAATTTATTTATGGTTGTTCACTCAAATAATCTTTGTAATCTCTACCTAAAAGTTCACTATTTTCTTCCAATAGAAATCCTTCATATAATTTCTTTTTTCGCCACTTGTAAAGAAGAATTTTTATAAACATTTTACTTTTATAACATGCAAAGAATAATTATTTATAAATCTTATTTAAGGACAAGAATAATCATAGATGGAACCGTTAGTCAAATAAAAAGTTCCTCTTGATAACTTTTCAAACACACCATCATCCAACTGTTAAACAATCCTTGATAACATTTCAAACAGAACATCATCCAACCATTAAACAATCCTTTATTTAGTAAATACTCTTCGAACAATTTATAGTGTCTAACATTACACTCAAACTTAAAATTTTCAATCTTTCAAGTTCTTTTAAAGATTAAAACATACCCTTTTAATTAAGAAAACTTAAATTCAAAACTATTATCAAAGTTTTGTTTTAAGATTAAGATATTTCTTTAAAGATAAAAATAAGTCCTCTCTTTATTATGAAATGATTTGTTTATTATATCCTACATGCAAATGATTATATAATGATTAAGCCATTAATTTATTTTAAAAATTAAGAGGAGATTACAAAAAAGATTGCAATGATTGTTAAATCTTGATGTGCTTAGTTTCTGCTTGTTGTTGATTCTTCACTTGAATTTCTTAAAACTTTCTTATTTTGTATATGTGTTGCTTTCTTTTTTATTCTTTGATTGCTCAATTTATTCAATTAGCTTCTTTACTCATTTTTTCCTTTATATTGATCTTCATTTTCACATATTACTTAGTTTCAATTTAATAGATCTACTAATGTCACAAAAAGTAAATTTGTCAATAGCAATATATTTTGTTATCATCAAAACCATATGTTATAAACTCACATAGTACATTAATATTTATCTTTTTTATGATGATAAAATATTTTATTATACTAAAAATAAATGTAATGCCCACTCCTCTTAGTTGATGCATCATAATTGATCACGTTTCACATCATCACTCTCTCCTTTCTATCAATATAAAAAGGCATATATACTATGTAAAGCTATAAGCATCAAAAGAGAAAAATAAATAACTTCCATTTATCCTTTTTGAAAATTTTTATGATATGAACAAAAAGTAGATGCAAAGTGCTTTTCAAATAAATTAGGATTTAAAAATCATGTGACAATTTAAAGGTCAACAATTATTTATCTCCTAAGTATATACAAAAATTTTCCTTCTACCTAAATATGCATGCCTTGTTGATGTTCTCAATTATAATCAATAGGAAAGTGTTTGTCACCTCCTTTTATATCATTAATAGCTGAATCTTTTCGTTCTCACATGGTTCAATAATTACTCTTTTGATTCTAAGTTTCTTATTTAGTTTATATGATAGCTCTTATTGATTTTCTTTTTGAAATTAATTGTTAGAGATACCACTGCTGTTTTCAATTTGATATCAATTAAGGTGATAACAATTGTTGACATTTATTTGAAACTACTTAATATTAACCTACAAAGTAAGGCTATTGATATATTTTAGGTATCCACGTAACTTAAGTCCTAGGATGTTAGCTCTAAAACCTTTTTAAACATTTAGAGTAAACAAGACTTAGTTTAATAGCAATTTTTATGGGTGTATCTCTGATCACCATTAAAAAACTAACACCTCTTATGATGATAATTGAAAGTATTATTGTAACGTAAGAAAGACATAAAAATATATCAATTACTAATTCGTAAGAGCGAACATGGTTCGATTGAAAAGAGTAGATACTAAATCCATACTCCATATCTAATTGGAACATTGAATGATTAAATTATACATCATAACTATGCATGGACAAATTTAGTCAAACCACTTTAACATTTCTAATATTTGGGTAGTCATGATATATTACTAGATATCAATCTTTATCTATAATTATAAAATGTTCAATTAGAGAATTAAAGATAAAATATATAATAACTTATAATTATTATCAACATATTTGGAACTTAATGGGTTACATATACAATAGTATGAATACTATTTTGTATTGGCCGAAAATAGTAATCATATTATTGGTACCGCACTAGCTATGGATACTAGTCAGTACTAGCTTCTTTGTTGGGAACCAACTAGCATCCGGAGTATTGGTATTAATCGAGGTGAAATTTGTAAATTTTAAAATTATGGGCCATATTGAAAGAAAGGGCCTACCTAACCCTAACTGCATCTTCCCTAATCCCTCTCCTATAATTTCCCAATGTTACCAAATTAGTCCAACTTAGCAAAGAGCCAACATTAAGGTGCCAAATAACACTTCAACTTCCAACTCCTAGTCTTTAACAACCACCATGTCCTCACCTCCTCGACCTGGCACTAGCTATGGCCTCAACACCATTACAGCTGCACCATCTCCACCACAATATCACTGACCACCAGTTCCTTACTACCAATATTTCCCCACATTCTAGGCTCTCTTCGTAAGTCGAAAGCCCACAACCTCCTCCTCCCTGCGATCCGTGACCCAATAAACCTATGACTTGACAGTTTTGGTATGTTTTTTATTTAATTTTTGTTTCTATTGCATGTGAGTTGTGAATGGTTTACGAATGGTTTTATTTAAATTTGAAATAATTTTCCAATGAAGAACATGTACCTCATGTTGGGATTATTTATACAACATAAAGTATAAATTAATTATGTAGTTTTGTATTATTTTGTAAAAGAAAATTTAGGTGAATTTATGAGAAAATCAAGTTGAATTTACGTGAAAATTATCAAATATATTATGTTGTTGAATTTATATTTGTCTGCAATTGACATTGTATATTTTTATGAATGGCTTCATAAAGACATGGAGTCTTATTTATTTGATATTTCAATTTGTTATTCTAATAATCAAGAAAATGAGATCAATAATATTTCTTTGAATTGTAAATTTATTAATTTATTTATGTGAAACATATAATTTATGAATTATTGTTTGTATACAAAAAAATTTAATATATGATTAATCATTTAAATATGAGATTTAATATATAATTAAAGCGTTTAACATATGCAACTAAGTAAAAAAAATGTTTGGATTCCTATATTACGATCATTAGAAAATAATATTACGAATACACAAAATTAAACTTTGGAAAGGAATCTTTCCAATATGATTGCAAACTTACAAATGCTCACTCATTATCCATGATAAGAATTTTCTTTTTATTTTGTATACTTTTAAAATGACTTTTGGGATATGTCTTGATTAATGAGAGTATACTCATTGCACAACATAACTATGAAATTGTAAATGTTTAAGTAATGATTGTTTCTGTTTTATTTGTATGATAAAGTTATTTTTACAATGTCATTATCATAAAGAAAGATGCAAAATAGAATCTATATGGATATGCTTATAATTGACTATTGAAGTTTTATAGATATGTAATAATGTTATATATAAACACTTTATTTTCAAATATGAGATTATTAATCTAATTTTGACATATAACTTTGTTTCTTTTATAGATAAATGGAAGGAAGTTCAAGTACTCATAATAATTCATCCTTTTTAGGAAGATTCAATGATCCAACTTAGGCTCATACTAAATGGGTTCCTGGAATGAAGAACCACATCATTTGTTTGTATAATAACAAATATTTGAAAAAAGGCGAATCACCAGATTGAAGAAGCATTTAGATGAGATTAAAGGTGATGTAGAGCTTTGTAAGAAAGTTAGTCATGATGTGAAACAACAAATAAAAACTTTGCTTAAGGAGTATTAGCATGAGAAAGACAAAAGGCGGAGAGTGAATTATAAAATTGGTAGAGAAAGTTTTCTTTGTACTAGTCAAGAAGATACTGGAATATTGATGTGGTATTCCTAACTAAGAAGAAGGAATTATTGCACTTGATTTGAAGAAGAGATGAAGATTTGTGTCTAACTTTTTTGTACCACAAACAAATCTTAAAGCTAAATCTTCAATTCATATTGCCTTACAATCTAAAGAAGCAGCTTACAATATGGACATAAGAATGGTTAAATGGTTGTATAATGCATATGTATCATTTAATGCTACCTAGTCTTATTATTACCAGCGTACAGTGGATGTTATTGCCTCTTACAGTCCAATATATGACGCTCCTTTAATTGATGACTACAATGGCAATCTTTTGAGTAGCTTTATTTATGAAATAAAAAGTTTTCTAGATGAAAGAAGAAAATAGGCAACTTATTAGTGCCTAATCATGTGTAATTGTTAGACAAATATAAGACATAAATTGATAATCTATTTCAGATATTTGACGAAGTTGTGAATGAAATTAGGTTTGAAAATATTATACAGTTGATCATTGACAATGATTTTGATTATAAACCAGTTGTAAAAAGGTTACAATACAGGTATAATTATTTTTATTAGACTCCTAATATTGCACATTATATTGACATGAAGATGAAAAATATAAGAGATGCTAGATACATTCCTATCATTGATGAAACAATGCACAATGGAAGAAAAGTGATCAAGTTCATATATAATCGTGCATAGGTCCTAAATTTAATGAAAAAAGGATTTTACTAATGATAAGAATTTGTGTTGTCCTATTATTACAAGACTTGACACTAATTTTTTATCACTTCAGTATTTTGTTCTAATGAAGAATAAGATGAGACAAATATTTGTAAATGATAAGTGGGTTGTGTCTTAATATGATAGGTTTAATGTTAGAATGAAGGTTTCTATAATTATATATGAAGATAATGAGTTCTGGTCCTAATATCATTGTCATCTAAATTTGTGAAATTTTGGTGAGAGTACTTCATCTGGCTGATAGTGATGAGAAAGCAATAATGAATTATTTTTATAATCGTATAGAGATGGCGAACGAAGCAATCAAGGCCAATTGAACAATAGGCCTTCTTTCTATACACTTTATTTTGTGATCATCAACGAAAGATTAGAAAAGTAATTTTACTTTCCATTTTTTTACTATTGGGGCTTTTTTTATCCTAGTATTTATTTTAGACTAAGTTTTACAACAAAAAAAGCTAAATTCAATAGGGGTAAGTTATTAGCTCACAACTGGAGGTATATAAGAATATGTGGTGATTTTGGATGCTTATTGCAATTTGTCAAAGGGACATTCTTCGCTTCTATTACTCATTTGAAATTAATATAAATTTATTTTTTATAAGGTTACTTATTTTGTCTTATAGTTTCTTTGTTGGATCAATTTAAAAGTGATGTTCAAAATTGAAAAGGTTTGTAACTCAAAATTTGAGACAATATGTGAGTGCAACTAAGTTTAAAAAGAATTGAAGCATATTTAAATTCATTCATTTCAAGAAAAGAAATAAATTGGAACATAAAAGATTAATTGATTTGATCTTTCTTCGATATAGAGAAATATATGTTAATATAATTATTAAGTTGAATATCATCTCTTGTAATTTCTTTACAATTTAATTTTATTTTTTATAAGGATTCTTAATAGAAAAAGTATATCTATAGATCTTTTGGTGTATTTAGTTTCTAAGAAACTCAGTTTCATATATGAGAGTGAACTGAATGATAATCTTACATGGGAAAGTGATAGATGCATAATTAATTATATTTATACCTTATATTTGATGTATTTTTTCTTGATAAATTATACTTTTATCGTATATTTAGTAACTAATTCACTCCAAGTGTGTTTATAGAGAACAATTGCCTTTATAGACTTAAAGGAAAAGAATTCAGAAGAAAACATGACATAAAATAAAGATTCAAAACATAAATGGGATGCACGACCATGCATCATCTCGTGTACATATCTTAGGCTGTGTAGATTTACAATTTTTGGAGCTTTTAGTTATGCATGATTTGATCCATGGTCATGCATCAGTCTATACATCAACCAAAACCATATATTTAATATAAAAGACACTTTTGGAGCCAAATAGAAGGAGGAGATGTACAAAGGCAATTTGAAATTCTCAAAGGCAACTCAAGGGTGATTTTGAGCTAGAAAAGCAAAAACCATGAATTCTTTGAAAGATCCATCGGAATATAAGGTCAAACCTCTATCTCGTAAGAGTACTCAATAGAAGACAGCTAGGGAGATATACAATTATTAACTCATTGTTTATAATTCGTTTTTTTATTTATGTTTAATTTCGTGTTTGATCATGTGTAACTAAAATCCTTTAGTGTCTAGGTTAGATGAACCCACCCTATGTTTATTCTTTAATATGATTTGATTCTTTTATAAGTTAATGGTTTCATTTATATATTGTGATCCAATTACGTGTTTTATTTATGTTCTAATAGATTTGGAATATTAGGTCACAACCTGATTTCATACATAGAGATTGAGAAATCCTTTTTGTGAATAGATCTACCATAATTGGAAGGATTTGATTGCAACCTTAGAGATAAGATAACTTAAACATTCTAGATTAGGGTTAAACATAATAGAGAGATTCACAAATCAGTAAAGCAATCATATAAACTTTAACATAATTAATTCAATTGAAAACTTTAGAACTAGTTGATAGTAGATTCAAGTTCAGTTATTAGCATACCATAGGAATCTCCACGGTCCACTAAATTAACAAAACAATTTCATAATGAAAGATTAATTTGTTTAGGGTTTTAGGGGGTTCAAAACTTAGATACTAATTTTCTAATATCGATAGTTTATTAAGTGCTTCCTTAATTCTCTAATTCACTTTTGTTGCTTTGTTGGATCCCAAATCCGGAACCCAACTACTTAATCTGAAACCCTCATACCTATGTACACGTATAAGGTCAAAGAA
>JAOSBN010000178.1:22673701-22732667 GCA_027563595.1 Erythroxylum suave | reverse complement strand
AATACATTTATACCTAAACATATACACAATAACACTCATTCAAGTTCATTTAATATTTCTAAATTCCACTTAAAAATAGGGGTCCAACAGGTCTTGGAATAAGTAAAGGTCATAACATAAAAGGCTTCTTTGTAGACTTCTATGGAGGTAAGTTGTATGGCACTAGAATTATCAGCCACATGCTGTAAGAAGTACTTATATTACATAATGGATTAAATCCATCTGAGGCTAACCAAATCGAATTTTATGACGATCCTTTGCAAAAAATGGAAACTTTCCTTCAGAGTCTTTCTATGCCATTAAGTCTGCTAGATGAAACATAATGTTATCATCAATTCATTTATTTTTATACCACCTCATATCTATGGTTGTTTTTGTTGACGTAAAAAGCCTTTTGTAGTCATGATTTAATAAGGGAGTACCATAAGATTTTATATTGTATCTTTTTCCCTTTCTCATCATCCACTCGCCACCTTGATTTACCATAAATGGGAAATTCTTTAAGATATTTACTGCCTTTACAAAATATAGCACAATCATACTTACAAGCATGTATTGATATATATCCTAATCCAAGGTCTCTTAACAATTTCTTTACTTCGTAATAAGATTTTGGAAATTTGTGTCCAGCAGGTAATGGATCATTAAGTAAGCAATTAACATGTAAAAAGGTTGTTTGCACCATTTATTATAGATCTTCAATTGCAACAACTTGACAACAGAAGATAGCTGTTAGAATTTTGAGCACCCTGGATATAATTCTTCTTGAGCAACTTTCAATAACTTCTTGAAAATTATCTTCCATAATGCTATCAATTATATTAGGCAAACTAGTTTCATTTATGACGTCCATATAATTCTCATAATCCTCTAACATCTCGACAATCCCATAATCACCATCGTCAGTAATATCACAATCTTCTCCATCTATATTGTTACTATCATTAATACCTGTATCAACAATTCTACTATTTGTTTCTAAACGTTTGCCATGATAAAGCTATGGAGAATAGAATTTATCTATGCCTTGGATTAGCAAGTGATTATATACCCCATCTTGACTTTGAATGTTTATATTTAAGCAATCTATGCATAGACAACAAATACAACATTCGACACTCATTTGATCTCTTACAAATTGCATGAAACTCTTACTCCTTCTAACAGTGGACCATTTCTGATAAGACATCCCTTTTTTTAATTTCTAAATAACATAATGATAAATCATACAAGTTGGCATCATAAGTTATAAACATGAATTGAGAAAGGGTATTCTAGCAGTGACTTATAGGCTCATGGAAAATTTCACTGATAAGCCTCATCGGAGTAGCATCATGGGTTTCTAATCTATATACCATCATAGTGGTTTATAATAAATAAGATCTTGCATAATTATAGGTGGATTTCTTATGTTACTATTATAAAATTGTAAATTATATTTGACATATTACGTTTGAAATCATAATATAACTAAGGTATGTGGCATTGTTAGATGACATGAATTAAGAAAGGGTCTTGCTGTAACTCCTAGGCTTGTGGAATATTACACCGATAAGCCTTATCGAAGCTGCATCATATGTGTCCAGCCTATATACCATCCTAGTGGTTTATAAAAGACGTCATCCATAAGAGATCAAACTTATTCAGTAAATACTATGTAATTCATACATCTAGTCGTCAATGATTCTAACAATATTCCAAACACCAACACACAAAACCAACACTCTCCTTCCATTTCCATTAAAACCCAAACAAAAATTCTTCTTTATTGAATTAGAACTTAAAAATGAACAAAATTAGGATGACTTACCTAGACGGACAGACAATTAAAGATGAAGAACAATGAACAATGAAGATTAAAAATTATAATGATAAATCACTAGAAATTGAAATAATAAGTTTTAATTCAAACCAACAATGATATTGAGCCTACTAAGAATAAGAAGCATCAACGCAACATAAAATTCATCATTTACATGTAATTCCTATCATCTATCACAATTATATAAATTATTGAAGTGTGAATACAATCTAAAGAAAATGAAGAACTAACTTGTGATTCAAGTGTGAATACAGTCTAAAAAAATTCAAGTGTGAATACAATCTCATATGTGGTCAATTCATGTGGACTAAATTGAACTTGGACTAAAAGAAGAAATGGCAATATAATCATCTAAAGAAATTGAAGAACTAACTTGGTTGAATTTAGGATTTGATGGTAAGTTGCACTAGATGTTGACTGAATTGAAGAGCAAACTCTTACAGATTGGCATTTTTTTTCACTACGAATGGATGTGAGTGGTATGCTGAATGTTAAGGTTAATATGATATAAAATAAGTTATTATGTGTCTATATTACTAACTAATTAGTTAATTAGGACATAATTCTATATGGGGACATTTTAAATTTGATGGTTACTTTTTCAATTAAAATACTCTCAATTTTAGGTACTATAATGAACTAACCTTACACTTACATAATGTAAAGATGAAAACATAATTTTTATAATTGTGATCTAAACTTTCTCTTTTTAAGTTAACTATCACCTATGATGGGTTGGTATATTTTTGTTTCTATCCAAGAGCAGTATATTGGGAGCTAGTGCTAGCATTCAAATGCAAATTTAAATTGGATAAGAGGAAAATTGCTTAGGATGATGAATTTGCAATAAAATTGTAAATAAGGGCATCTATCTTCACTTCAAAGAAAACCAATTTGGAATTTACGTAAGGTTTTATGCAAAAGAGTACAAATGCATTGTGCATCCAACTGGTTTGAAGTTAATTGGGACTTCCCAAATATTGATTATATGAATTGGTGGCATATGGATATGCATTATGCAATCTTATTCACCCACCAGCCTTGACGTTAACAAAATCATCCTTATTAGAACTTTCATCGAATATTTCATAGGCTTAAAAAGTTCATCCCTAGCTAATAACAAAACCATTGTCTTTTTCTATTCTTCACCAACATGAACAAATTTAAACACACCATGAACCATCAACAGTTGAAATATACGTCAACAACCTAAACCATATCAAAAAAAACTGACACATAAAAAGCATTTAACAAAACAATGAAGTAGAAAAAAATTCATAACTAACTTTAACAGATGATTAACTAGAGACTCAGGAAGCAGACAATAGAAGAAGAAATGATGACCATGAATGATGGTGATGGAAGAAGAAAACCATAGGAACAAATGAATAGGAAAAAAAGAAAGGGGAGGGGGAAGTTGCATTTTTTTCATTTAAAATGAAACAAAAACAATGTCATTTGTTGTTGAAAAAAACGTCATTTTCATTTTATTTTTTAAATGATGCAACAATTGGTGACGATTTCAGAAAACATCGGTAAATGTGAAACAATTGACGGTGGTTTCTGAAAAGGTTGTTGAAAGTTAAATAATTGGTGACGATTGATGGTAATCATCATCAAATGTTAAAACATTAGTGACAATTTTCGGTAATCGTCGCCAATGCATACCGCCTTTAGTGATGATCTCCAGAAATCATTGCCAAAGGGACATATTTGGTGATAAAGTTTTGGAATCATCGCCATATTTTCTCCTTTGGTGATGTTTTCTTAGAAACGTCACTAAATTGAGTTTTTGGGGATGATTTATTCTATTCATATTTATTGATTTTTATATTTAGAAAATTTTTAATGTATCCTTTCTATAAAATAGTATAGAATTTATATATAATAAATAGAGTTTTATGAAACCACATAAATTTGTCAAATCATATATTTTAAAAAAGATTACAAAAATTATAAATATGTGTTTTTAGTTTTATAAATTTTTGAAATGACATTGTTGTTAATTAAATTTATTTTTAACATTAAAATTATTGTCAATAATATTAAATTTTATTTTTAAGAATAAGATATTAACTTTTAATATTGCATTAGGATTTATTGTCATTTTTTACATGACCCTGATTTCCATTTTTTACTATATTGTAATTATTTTTTAATTAATTGCAATAAATATAAATATATATGGTAATTAATTTAATGTTATATGAATGTATAGATAATAATTGCAACTAGCATAATGATTTATGAATGTATAAATAATATACAAATTTTCTCAAGTATAAATAATATACAAATTTTCTCATTTCTTGCTATGTAATATATTACTATATTTAATCATAATTCCCCATTTATTATATGTAAATTCAATATTGTTATATAAAATTTATATATTATATATAATTTTGTCTCCAAATGGTAATGAGCCACTATTTGGCGACAATTTTCTAAATTGTCTCCAAATGGTTTATTTCTTTTGAATTAATAAAAAATGACATCATTTTGTTTAACAACAAAAGACGTAATTTTTTGCTAGGTTATTAACACCAAAACGAAGCTCTCTTTATATTTCCTCTTGGTTCATCGTCAAAGAAGCGTCATCTCCTCTATATTGGTATTGTTCTTCTTTTCTATTTTCTTTTATTTTTTGCTATATTTTGGATTTTATATGGGTCTTGAGTTTTTTTTTAATGGTGTATGGGTTTTTGATTTGTGATTCTATTTGGAAGATGGTGAATTGTCTTTTTATGTTGGATGTGTATGAGTTGACATTTTTTTCCACCTTCCATGCTTGTTTGAGGAAAGCTTGTGACCTACGCATCATAACTCTAGTTAAAATAAAATAATTAGCCTACTATTGTAGCAATGGTAAGTCTAGGTCGATCTCACAGGGAGTTTTCGGATAGCTTATGAAATAAAATTAGTTAATGTTTAGGTAAAGGAGGTTGCAGATTTAATAAGAAAATAAAATAAATAAACCTAATGAAAGTAAATTAAAGAAAGCATGTGACAAATGATAAAATTGGAGAATTCGGTTCTTTGGTTCAATTTTGGCCTACACCCTAATTAAACATAATTTATTCATTTGTTGTTCTTTTATCTCTCTTAGCAATTATTAGTCGTAGATTAACAACAAGCTCTGTTAATCCTAATTTTTCCTTAGATCCTAGTTAATCACGAAACGCTCGTTAACTAACCCTAGCTATGAGGAAACCTAGAATAAACTCTCTAAGTTTATCTGAATAACCGCATTACGGATCAGAAAATAGACCAATCTGGGCAATAATCACACAAGCTCAGATTATTTAACCTATGCTATGTTATCTATAATGATTCAAAACCATTAATTGTTACACATGAATCGAGAATATGATGATTATGTATTGCATTCAATTCCAGCAATGGGTTTTCATGAAAAAGATTCAATTGAGCATTAAAATCATTATCATTTAAATACCCAATCAATTCAAAAAAGATAACATAATCATTTCCTAATGAGAGAAAGAAACAACAAAACATAAAAAAATGCTTAACCCGGGTCATCGGCGTCGATGTTGCCTCCAAATTGGCGTTGAGAATTTAACCTTCCATGAATCTTTCCAAAGAAAGGGCTTCAACTCCTATAAATATACCCTACTGAAACCCCCTTATCTCTTCACAACCCAAGCTCCTTCTCCTAGTTACTATTCATCGATGGGACAATTAAAGATGGTGGTTTTTGGTCCACTCTCCTATTCACGCTACTCACTCTTCTGTCTATGTTATGCCACAAGTCCTCTCTTTTTTCTCTGTACTGTAGCTCAATGGGACAATTTAACTTCAATGGAACACCTACACTATTCACGCCTCTTCTCATGCAGCTCTCTATTTCTCTACTCTTCTCTATTTTCTACTAAGCTGCTACTCCTATTCTCTTCTTTCAGCCACACTCTAGTCACCTACTATTTATGATTTGACAATTTAAGTTCAATGGTTTTAGGTTGACCAATACTGTTCATCTCTTCTTTCAACCTAAGCATGAAATTATGCATTTTAAGTAAGCCTAGTTTTACACAATTGCATTTTACTGTTTGTCTATGTTTTACACAACTATGTTACTGTTTCTGCCTCCACATATTGCTGCATTGCCCCCACGTTGCCATATTGCTCTTTACTTGCTATTGATTTTTCTTCATTTTTCCAACAAGCATTCTTCTTCTTTGTATTTTGATTTTTTTCTTCTTATCTTTTAATTTTCTTCATCTTGTTCCATGAAGACAAGTGAAATTAATTTTTGAAAAATGGTCCAAATGTAGTGCTTTCGACTCACTTTAATTTCTTTGCTTTCAAATTGTACCTAAAATCTGATATAAATTAAAGTGAGTATCTTAAGAATTTCATGTCAATAATCATTAAGTGTAACTAATTAAGTGTATCAACAATTAATCATATATCAATTTCCCCACACTTAGCTTTTGACCATCCTAAGGCAAAACATTTAAATAGCTCTCAAAGACGCAAAACATTTACTCAATTCCCATATTATCCAAAATTATATAATC
Source organism: Erythroxylum suave (assembly GCA_027563595.1). Lineage (NCBI taxonomy): Eukaryota > Viridiplantae > Streptophyta > Magnoliopsida > Malpighiales > Erythroxylaceae > Erythroxylum > Erythroxylum suave. Next base: position 22,726,304 of record JAOSBN010000178.1, on the reverse strand, counting down.
ATAACCAAACATGAATGACTTTCAAAAAATTATAACAATAATTCAACGTTTAATGCTTCTACTCATGATCAATCAATATGCATGATCTTTAAAAACCGAGCAATCTAATGGTAGGCTCAGAAAATGTGTTTAAGTAAAATATATCTATAGGTACACTCATCACCATTCATGATCATGAAAATCCATAACATTGCATATCATTTCATTTCTCTACCACTAATGTTCACATGCAAAATTATGAATCAAAGGACTTTTCAAGATTGTAATGTGGGTAAAGGTAAAGTGAGATGTATTTAGGTCAAGTAGCATCAAATCCATCAAAGCTAGTGAAACAAAGTAACACTCATCAAAAACTGGGTACTGTCGACTATGAAAAATGCAACAGTTATATTTCACAACCCTATTCAACTCTCACAAACTAACCACATAAAGCTAAAAGATGTATCTTTTTTTACTTCGAGCTCTTCCTCAACTTCTTCAACACAAGCAATTCATTGAGGGTTGACCTCAAAATTCTCAAGCTCCTCTTCACTTTGTTAAGTTTTTGTGCTAATATCCATCGAATACTCCTCAGGTTGATATGGTTGTGTCTCTTTGCTTTGTGATGCTAGGCGGTTGACAACTTCCAACAATTGATCCACTTGGCTTGTCAAGTTCTAGATTCTAGAACTTGTTTCCTGCTGGAATTGCAAAGTGTTAACAACATACACATTAATTAATTCTTCCAAGGATGTACCTGAGTCTTGATAGGAAGCTTCTAGTATGTATGAGAATTCTTGTGCTTCCTGTAAACTATCATGGAAGTAATTCAGCTGATTATCCCATCCATAAAAGAAGTTAGGTTGATCAGTCCAAACATTGTTATAGGATTGAGAATCTGAATTAAAAAAATTACTTGCATCCATATTTTTTAAAATTTTTATAAAACATAAACACGAAACAAAATAAAGAAAAGATTGCGAAATAATTGAAAAGAAATCAATTACAAACTAATATATACAAAACACCAATTAAAATCATAAACAAAAATCTAAAACACTGCACTCCCCAGCAACGGCGCCAAAATTGACCTTTGTGTCATAACGCTAGTTAAAATAAAATAACTAGATTACTACTTTAGCAGTGGTGAGTCTAGGTCGATCCTACAGGGAGTGTTCAGATAACTTATGAAATAAAATTAATTGATGTTTAGCTAAAGGGGTTTGGATTTAATAAGAAAATAAAATAAAATAAACCTAATGAAAACAAATTAAAGAAAACATGCGAAAAATGATAAAATTGGTGAATTCGGTGGGGATCTGGCTCTTTGGTTCAATCTAAACCTACACCTTAATTAAGCATAATTCATTGATTTGTTGTTCTTTTATCTCTCTTAGCAATTATTGGTCTTAGATTAACAATAAGCTCTGTTAATCCTAATTTTTCCTTGGATCCTACTTAATCACGAAGCGCTCGTTAATTAACCCTAGCTATGAGGAAACCTATAATAAGCTCTCTAAGTTTATCCGAACAACTGCATTATGAATCAAAAAAATAGAGCAATCTAGGCAATTGAAGTAAATCACACGTTAATATAGAATTTACGTACAAGAAACTAGATACACAAGGGGGTTAAATTGTGTATCTTTTTCGTGAATATAAAATCTTTGATAAATCTTGTTAAGAACTAACTTGTTAAAAAGATATCACAAGGATTATACAAAAATTGTTACATAGTTAAATTGCAAATAACTTCTATATAATTGTTTAACAACAAAATAAACTGAAGTAAAAGGATAGAAGATAAACGCTGCGATTTTTATACTGGTTCCCCCCAAACTGTGGGCTACGTCCAATTTTCAGAGTTCGTCTGAGTATTTCACTATACTTCGACAAATTACAAATATTCTTTCTTCCCTTCTAGAGCCTCTTCAGGTCTCTTACATAAAGTATTCTTTCTGCAACGTTAGCCTCTCCAGACTCTCAGCCTTTTCTTTCTCTCACTAGAAAGATATTGTGAGCTTTTGTTACAGTAGGGTTAGCTCTTTTAGTATCGCACTACAGAATTTCTCTTTTCTAAGTAAACACTTGAAAGCTCAAAGATCAAATGATTTTTCAAAGGTCATAAGATTTGTAAGATTCTAAAATCTTCGACTATGACTAGTATTTATAGCCTAAGTCTCTAACTACTTCTTGATCCTTGATAACCACTTCTTGAATCTTGAAAACTGTTATTTAGTTAAGTTTTATAACTAACTCCAACTAAGTAACTATCCGACGTACTTGGTGTAACTTCTTCTTTATATCCTCTGTGTTTTGCGCTTCGTCTGTGTTTTCCACTTCGTCTGTGTTTTGCGTTTCGTCTATGTTTTCCTCCACTTTGTCAGTGTTTTGCCCTTCGTCTGTGTTTTGCTTCTACACACTTATAAAAATGTTCATTTATTTCTAACATTATCATTATTTGATTGTCATCAAAATTAATCATCGTGAAGTCCTCTTGACTTAACAGCAATAATCACACAAGCTCGGATTATTTAACCTATGCTATGTTATCTCTAATGATTCAAAACCATTAGTTGCCATACATGAATCGGGAATACAATGGTTACGTATTACATTCGATTTTAGCAATGGGTTTTCATGAAAAACGATTCAATAGAGTATTAAAATCATTATCATTCAAATACCCAATTAATCCACACAAGATAACATAATCAATTCATAATGAGAAATAACAAAACAATAAAAAAATGCTTAACCCGAGTCATTGGAGTCGATGTCACCTCCAAACCAGCGTCGAGAATTTAACCTTCCTGAATCTTTCCAAAGAAAATGCTTCAACTCCCATAAATAAAACCACCTTATCTCTTCAGTACCCAAGCTCCTTCTCCTAGCCACCATTCATCGATGGGACAATTAAAGATGGTGGTTTTTAGTCCACTCTCCTATTCACACTACTCACTCTTCTCTTTATGTTATGCTGCAAGCCTTCTCTTCTTTCTTTCCATTGTAGCTCGATGGGATAATTTACCTTCAATGAACCACCTACGCTATGCACGCCTCTTCTCACGAAGCTTTCTATATTTCTTCACTCTTCTATGTTTTCTACCAAGTTGCTACTCCTATTCTCTTATTTCAGCCACAGCCCAGTTGCCTACTATTTGTGATTTGACAATTTAAGTTCAATGGTTTTAGGTCCACCAATACTGCTCTTCTCTTCTTTCAACCTAAGCATAAAACTATGTGTTTAAGTGTTTTAAGTAAAAGTAGTTTTACGTAGTTGCGTTTTACTATTTGTCTGCATTTTACACAACTATGCTGCCGTTTCTGCCTCCGCATATTGTTGTATTGCCCACACATTGTCGTATTGCTCTTTACTTGCTATTGATTTTTTCTTCATTTTTCTAACAAGCATTCTTCTTCTTTGTATTTTGATTTTTTTCTTGTCTTTTAATTTTCTTCTTCTTGCTCCATGAAGGCAGGTGAAAATTAATCTTCGAAAAAGGTCCAAATGTAGTGCTTTTGACTCACTTTAATTTCTTTACTTTCAAATTGTACCTAAAATCATATATGAAAGAAATTGAGTATCTTAAGCAATTTCATGTCAATAATCACTAAGTGTAAATAATTAAATGTAGCAACAATTAAATACATATCAACCTACTAACTGTTTCATGAAAGTTCTATTAGAGAATCAAGGCTACTTTTTAAGAAATGTTTATGTACATATTTACTGTATGATTGCTTTTTCACCAAATCTCTACCACTTATAGTATACACATGTATAAGTCAAAAGGAATTTATTTTAACATGTAATGAGGTTGTGATTAGACATAAAAATTAAAAGTAAAATGATCAAACTACAAATATTAGCAAGGCATCTAAACATATATGGGTAACAGACATATAAGTTGGAACCATGACATTCAACTCACTTGGGAATGGTTAATTGATTCATATGAAGAAAAATGGACTTACATTGAGTTTTCTTACTACCTTTCTTCCTTTTTCTTTTTTTAGTACTTTTTTAATTAACAAATATATGAATAAATAAAATAATTTGAACCATAACATAATAGGTAACGATGTTTAGATAGAGAATTTGGCTTGTAATTTAATTACCAAATAAAAGAAAAAGATTATGGCTCAAAGGAGCTACCTAGGGATATAAAATTGGGGTGAATTTTTAAGTTAAAGGTTGTAAAACAATGAAAGCCTTTTTTTATTCTTATAGCCTTTTTTATTCTTATACATGCATATAACAATTAGGTCTTGAAATGTTCCAAACAAGTTCTAGAGAAATATTCTAATATAAGCCAATACACTTAAAAGGAAATATATATTTATTTGAATGTTTCAATCTTTTATGGATCAAAATCTTAAAATTTATTTCAAATCACTTTAACGTTGCATGATGCCTTATCATTTGATCATTAAAGTTGATAAAAGTGCATAATGCTAGTTAACTTAACCATTCGACATATTTTTACTCTTATTTTTAAAAGACCAAATCTTTCAGTATGCATGCATTTCAATTGATTCAAAATATATTTGATGAAACCATGTAATGGACTAGTGGAATGTTGACATGGTGAATAATTTTTGATGGCAAAAATGAGTTCTGCTAGGAGGAATATAGCAAAATTCTCCTTAATAAAGAACAAATCGATGCATAACAAATCTGATCATTAAACACTAATCACCTCTTGTCTTCAATAGCATATCTTTTTCTTCAAGGTTTTCAATATTATCCAAACTAACTCTCTTTCTTTATTATCTGTATCTCATTTTCTATTAGAAAGCTATTAGAACATTGGATTGTATATACTATGTGTTGTGTAAAGATTCCTGAAATCTTTAAGAGAACATAGATGAAAATGGAGGCAGTGACAATGTCCCGATGGTTTGTACAAGATTAGGAGAATCAATTGTTTTAGAATAGTTGTCAATTCTAAAAACTATTTCTATTTAATCAGGTATGCATGTGATAGAACGTTGTAACGCTAGTCAAAATAAACTAGACCTATTATTATAGCATGGTGAGTCTAGGTCAATCCTATAAAGAGAGTATGTAAAGTTATTGAAATGAAATTAATCGGTGTTTAGGTTTAGGGGCTTTTGGATTTAGAAATAAGAAAACAAAATAAAACTAACCTAATGAAAACAAATTAAAGAAAACATATAAAAAATAATGAAAGTGGTGAACTCGTTGGCATTTCAGTTCTTGGGATCAATCTCAGTCTACACCCTAATTAAACATTTTTTAATGACTTATTGTTCTCGAACCTCTCTTAGAGACTATTAATCGTAAGTTAATAATTAACCCGATTTTCCTTTAGGTAGTGTTTAATTAAGATATGATTGTTAATTAAACCTAACTACCGAATAACCTAGGATACGATCTCTAGATTCAATTGGGTAGTAGCATTATGAATTAGGAAAAACGAATAATCAAGACAACAATAACATACGATGAGTCTTTTAACCTAGGTTATGTTATCCCTAATGATTACGAATCATTAATCGCTACATATGAATTTCAAATATAATAATTATGAATTATATCAAAATTCTAGCAATGAGTTTGTAAATAAACAATCCAATGAACGCATCCAAATCATCTTTTCACAATACCTAATAGGTTCATGCACAAATAATCAAACAATAACGAGAATATGATTATTCGTACACAAAACTCAAATCAATTAACATAGTATAACACAATAAATTTCCAAAGAAAGAAAGAACAAAGAAAGCGTGCTTAAACTTTGATGTCACCCCGAATTAGTGTCGAGAAGCTACCCCTCCATAGGTCTCCTCATGGTGGAGAGATTATCTCCATCTTCATGCTCTCCTAAAGCCCCGAAAGTTCCCGAACTCCTTCAACCGAAAACTCCTACTTTACTCTCAAATTGCTTCAGCTGAAAGTCACTACCTCCCTCTCACTAACTCCTCCACCTTTGTGTCCTATTTTTATTAAACCCTATGCTTTCTTCTATCCGTTACTCTCTTTTCTTTATTTAAAACAAATGCATCTATTAAAGAAACGTAGACAACAAACGTGCATGAACAACTACGCAAATGCAAATAGTTGTGTTTTAATCCATTTTCTCCAACTACTAGTGCATCATTTTCTTTGTGAAATGCTAGTTTGTTGTCTGCATGAACAACTATGCAAATACAAATAGTTATGTTTTAATCCATTTTTCTCCAACTGCTGGCACGTCGTTTTCTTTGTGAAATGTTACCATATTGCTTCTCTTCTAGCTGCCTCTTAGATTGTCATTTTGTGTTTTTCTTCTCCTAACTACCTTGTCTTCATTTAACTCCCATAAAACACATTGCATAGGCTGTTGTCCATCATCCTTGGCTTCTTTAATTAAATTAATGGTGTGCATGGCCATGCAAAATTTTAAATTCATTCACACCTTGCATGGTCTATGCACAACAACCGTGGGCAATTTTAATTTATTTGTGTTTCTTCTTTTTGTCTTTTAATTTTCTTCTTCTTGCTCCATGAAGACCAGTGAAAATTAATCTTCAAAAAATGGCCCCAATATCGTGCTTTTGACTCACTTTAACATCTTTGCTTTTGAATTGTGCCTAAAATCACATATGAGTCAAAGTATCTTAAGCACTTACATGTCATTAATCACCAAGTATTATGAAATAATTAAACAATCAATTAAGCACATATAAATTTCCCCCACACTTACCTTTTGGCTGTCTTTGGGCAAAAGATCAAAATTAAGCTCATAGACCCAAAAACATTGACTCATTTCCCATATGTTCCAAGAATATATAATCATAAATAAAGATGAACGAATTTCAAAAATCATAACAAGAACTTAACATTCCAAGCTTTTACTCATGATCAATCAACATTCATTACCTTTAAAAACTGAGCAATCTAATGGTAAACTCAAAAAATGTGTTTAAATAAAATATATCCACGGGTACACTTAACACCATTCATGATCATGATAATCCACAACTTTACATATCATTTCATTTCTCCACCACTAAAAGTCACATGTGAAATCATAGATCAAAGGAATTTCTAGAGTTATAATGTAGGCAAAGGTAAGGTGAGATGGATTTAGGTTAAGTGGCTTGAAAGCCATTAAATCTAGTAAAACAAGCAACACACAATGTAACATCAAATGTAAAAACCAACATTCAATCATAATTGTGTACATTAACTATAATAAATGTAAAAACAAGTTTGATAACTCAAATCCGAGTTCTTATACACAAACCGTATGAAGTTTATACCAATCCAAAGGAATCACTCATACAATTGATGACAATACATTGAAACCACAAAGACTGACCCTCTTAAGCTAACATCTACCTCATATTCAACATACTCAAATAACCCATTCAATACAACTTTAGGACGATGCATTAAGTGTGAATAACCTTGCAAACCACATATGCACTTCCTCCTTGATACATTTATTTAATTACTTTTTCTTTTTCTTTCTTTTCTTTTATTTTTCTTTCTCTTTTCTTTGTTTCTTTTCTTTTCCCTTATAAAAATTAAAATAAACTACATCAATATTGGAATTTCAATGATAAGGCATAAAATAACATCCCAACATTATAACCAACCGACACATATGCATATCGCCACACTTAGAAGTTTGAACATCCACAAACTAAAAAATCAACAAATGTTCCACTAGCTTTAAGGCTTAATAAGGAGATTTGGTTAGGTTAAAGCATGTAATGTGGCTAATACATAAAAAAGGTAGATAAAGCTCAAGGGGGCTTATCAAAAAAGGAAAATCATATAATGGGTATGATGTTTGGCTAATGTAGTTTGGAAAAGCAAAGAATGTCTAATCATATCCATGTTAATGCATGTGATTAAAATGTGGTCTTGAATAGAAATTCAAGGCAAAATCAGGATGTGCATGTCATGAAGGTCACACATTATTAAAACACAATGAGGCTGATATGAATGTGTCAGTCTAAAAAGGCTCAAAATCTCATCAACTTTGTCTACCACTAGTCACCACTCTTCTAAAGATAATGTACATCGACCAATCACAAGAGTAAAGGTACATGCTAAAGTTACTATAAAATTCTCTAGTCAATTCAAACTCTAATCATGATTATATAATCCTAGAAGTGACAAAATAACGAGAAAAAAGTTTGTTTTGTTGTTTTATTCTTTCCCTCATTTTGATTGAAAACTTAAAACAAGTAAAAAAACAAACAAATTAAAAAACACACATACATATAAAAACTAATGTAAAAAAGTAAGGAAAAGAAATTTACCCCCTTGGGTTGCCTCCCAAGAAGCACCTTTGTTTAGGGTCGTTGGCTTGACTCCTTCTTCTCCTGACATGACAAAATTGTGATCTTCAGGTATTACAGTTAGTGCCACTTCCACGCGAGGTTGTTTTGGATAGGGTCTTAGTTGATCATCATCCCATTAATGTCCTCCCTATTCCTAGCTTCCAAAAATGGAAAAAGGTATTATTAGATTAATGCTACCACCTAAATCATATAAACATTTAAGAACTTTAAGGTACTAAATTTTTCTTTAAGGTACTAAATTTTTCAAAGAATAGTGAAACTCCTTGGATCCTTTAAAGTTAACTTGTATTTATGATAATGGTACACTCCTTTATCAAAGTACAATACTCCTTTAATTTACTTTTTTTGGAGGTAACCTCCTTTAAAAACTTCACATAGTTGGGCATTTGAGTTAATACTTCGATGGATAGTATGTTTGATGTTCAATTTCCTAAAAACATCCAATCCTCTTATTTTTAAGTCTCTAAGGGTATGGAACTAGTAGCATAAAACATTTTAAGTAAGCTTTTGGTCTATATTCATGATTGGCATTCATTGAGGATGGAATTGGTGTTAGTTCCATTCTATTCCCATTTACATCATTCTCTAAATCAATAACAATGTTGGATGAAAATAAGATCAACATTGATTTCCTATTATTTCCTCCATTGTCTCTTCCTCAAGCTTTCTTGACTTCATCACTTATTTATCTCTAGCATCATCAACATCAAGTGTTTTACCAGTCCTCAATTTGATAGGACAAACTTGTTCCTTAGGGTTTACTTTAGTGTTGCTCAAAAGTTTTTCAAACCTCTTTCATACACTACCTTTGTTAGTTTGCTTATCTATATCTCTATGTAATCAATAGATGCATTATTAGATTGTACCAAATGTTCAAATTGGACCATTTTATTTGGTAGATATAAACTATTTAAGTTTCCTCCAAATCATTGCTTTGTGATGATTATTATTAAAACTAAGGTATATTTTAGAACCAAAGTGGTCTTATAGGTCTGCCTGCTCTAGTTGCTATCTACTCTTATTAAAATTTTGGGTGATTATTCCACCTCAAATTGTATGTGTTATAGAAAGGTTCACTCCTCATTCCTTGATTTCCTCTATAGGCAGTCTTATAATTTGCTTACTTAATATAGCTAAGAGGTTGGCTCGGTATTAATACATGCACATGATGGATGCTCATATATTCTATACTAGTAACATGCCTCCCTATCATCTATGTCTTAATTTAAGATCATCTTCATCTGACTCAAAAAATCTACTACTTTGTTGTTAGATTTGAAGATGCTTAAACCTCATAAAGGGATGCCTTTGACTTCCCCCCCTACCATTTTGGTCCAAAAATTTCTTGTCAAAGTCGTAATAATATCCTTGACCTTATTAGTAGTTTTTGTATAAATAATCCCTTGCATAGTAATGTCAATTAAGGTTTGACATATTAGGATAAGGTAATCATAAAATAATTACATCAGCAACTACAATGAATATTGGTGATGTAGGCATTGGCTAAGCATAGCTTTGTATCTTTCCTAAGCTTTATAGACTACTTCCCTTTTGTTTTATGTAAGATTTTGATTATGCCTTAATTTAACTGTCTTATATAGAGTAAAAAATTTCTTATGAATGCGTTATACCCTTAATTGCAATCTTCAAAAGAGTTTATATCAATTGATTGTAGGCAAATTCTCACTCATTCTTTTATGCAATATAGAGAGCATCATATTCAAAGCTCATTTTTTTAAAGTCCATTTAGTAAAAGTGTTTGGATAAATAATTAAAACTCACTGAACTTGATCGTTTCTTCACTAAATGATCCATTAAAAATTAGGAGAAAGTGAAGATGTAATTGCTTTAACTCATAGTTCTTAGAATTTTGACTCAATATATTACACGAGGTATTGATGTCAATGATCTGCAATTAGATGTGCCCTATACAAATTTCTTATGATTGTCATTATTCTATACCACGAACTGTATCATTGTGACGTGTAGTTATCTTTACCCTCCTTTTCGCTATGTTCTGATTGCAAGTTTCTTCACCTTCGTGATCAATTTGAAATAGGCTATCTAAATGTCACTCATAAATTACCTATTTCACCTCAATTATTTGAAAAAAGCAAAAGCAGTCATAAGTAAAAAATATATAAAATAAAATAAAATATGATTAAGAAGAATAATACTCATAATTCCTACGAAATGGCACCATAAATATGATCTACTTTATATCTGCAAGCACATAGAGTCAATTATATATATTTTACTAAAATTGGAGTGATTTAAAGTTGATCATACAAAGAACTAGTTACCAAATTTATTAATCTTATTTATATCGATAAACTAAATAAGTAAAGAGTTTGTTAAAGAGAATTTAATTACTAAACAAAGGGAAAAAGATAGATAAAAAATTGAGAAAGATCAATAAAACAAACATTGTGGATTTAAGGTTCACTTATATTGAATATAATTATTAAACAAGATTAATTATTTAGGTTGGAATAACAATTAACCTAAGATATTTATACCCTCTGTCAAGGGATATAAATATATGCAATTAAGTAACTACTACCTCTCAATGTATAATTTCACCTAATCTAATTTATTTATCATGGTTAATATATTGGTTATCACTAAGTCTAGGATACTATCATTTTCTAGCACTAGAATATTTATTCTCCTAATGTGTAGATTCTACTGCAGTTGTTGGTCCTTTATATAATTCCAAAGATTGAATTTGTGATAGCTAATCACAAATCCAATATTAAGAACAAAGAGAATACATTCAACCAATTAAATAATCAAATCATATATAAATAATACATCTCTAATCCTAACTAGGAATGCAAGGCACTAAACATAATAGAATAAAACATAAACAAATAATTCTCAACATATAAAAAAATAGTAGAAGAAAAGAGTAAGAGAAGATGCCACAAGGCCCTCCAATATAAAGAAAGAACAAAAATATTAAAAAAAGAAGTCCAACAAAAGTATGCGAGAAGATCCCAGGTTAATTTTAATACAAGTATTTATAGTCAAGCCTACGAAAATAGAATTCTAGATGGCTTAAACTGGAGAAATCATTGAAAAACAATGACATATTAGCACCAACACCATTGTTCGTATTATATGGAATTCTTAGCAATCATAAAACTACAAATAACCAGCACTTGACACCAACTTGTAAACGACATTAGTTTTATAATATTTCTCTTTGTAAATTTAAGATAAGTCTGACTTCGATCTAGGATTAACTCTGAAATTAGTGTTTTTTCTCTTTTCAGCTTCTCAGGCCTTTGAAACAAGATATGTGCTTATTACTATACATGCTTGACACTTTTTGTGTCTTGTTCTACTAACTTCTCCACTTTTTAACATCTTAGAGCTAGAATTAACTTCTCATATCTTCTAATAAGTTGTTCTCTATCTTCTTATCTTCCAAATGACTGTAAAATTTCTTTAATTTGGCATCTATGGAGGAAGTTGCACTAAATTTTGTATTTACTCCTTAAAGTTATCACTTATAAGAAAATGAGCTAAATATAGAAAATATAATATAATCCATATTAAAATGTTATAAAAGTGCTAAATACCTATTAACTTAACCCTAAAATATATGTAAAATATAAACCCTAAAATGTATGTAAAATATAAACCTATTATCGATTATTTCTTAAGTTGTTGAAATGTTTAGGCTATGAAATTTTCAAAAACAAACATGGTTTATCTTATTAATACTACTTGCAAACTTTATTCCAATGATATTACTATACGCCAGTCTAACTGTTTTAGTTGATAGCATTTTCCAATATCAACAAATTTGTACTCTTTTTATGTGATGTCTAAATATTTTTTATTATATAAATATATACTTATGATTTATAAATAGTCATCCTATTGTAATAATGCATTGTAAATTCTTTTAAGATCACTCTTATAATTTACAAAATATTGGATTATTAGACCTAATAAGAATTTAATGGCATACAATATGTTAAAGAGTAAGTATCCTTATGGTTTAGATGGTTAAAAAAACTAACTTTAACTTGAATCTTTCTAGTGCTCTTATACTAGCACCAAATGTGAATCCATAATGGAATTCTCCTGATTGATTAAAACTTGGATTTTGTTCTTATACTCAATCTGTGGCGTCAAGTATAAGTAATATTGACTTCTCTATACAATTTGAAGAAGTTATGATCAACTTCGGACATGTAGATATCCTCATTAATAAAAAGGAATATTAAGAACTTAGGTTAAGCTATTAGCAGTGTAACCAAAATCTTTGACAAGTTTAACTCTTTACTATATTTTTAGGGTTTAATAAAAATAAACTCACAATTGAGATAAAATAGTTTATAATTATATTTAGACATTCAATAATGGTCATAAAGATGTACAAAATAAATATTTAAAGGGTTACACTACCTTACCTAACAATTGTCTTAACTAATAAAGAAAATATGAAAATATCCTTAATTAGAACTAAGAACTACTTTAAAAGACTTATTTTATAAAAAAATTAAAGATTGTTAATAGGAAATATCCAAAAGAAGTACAAGGCAAAATCCAAGTGAATTACAAGGCAAGTAGCCCCTGAAGCAGTTCCAAAATAAACATTACAATCCATACATGGGCTACTAAATAAGATCATAGAGTGCCAATATTATTTGTTAATGAAAATATTATTTGTTAATGAAAATATTAGTAAAATAGTGGATAGAAGACATTTAAGAGGTTCCATTTGTCCTTGATGCCTTTGATAACACCAATTTAGTACCTTTGGTAATAATCAGTTCTCTAATCTAAGATTCTTTTGGATCACTTGATTAACATATAAGTTCCTATTATATAATACTCTCTACTTCCTTCCTCTCCAGAGCTATAGATTGAATAACCAAGTTTTATTTGAACAATTGATACATCATCCTTCTTGTTGATTTGATTTTTAAATCTATCTACGTTGGACCCCAACCTTTTGCACAGTTGTGACTTTTGACCTCTTTTGTTAAGCATGGTTGTGACTTCTCTTACTTTGCCTTAGAAATTAGAATATATTAAATTAGAATCTATTGGAGTTTAGTCATGAATATATTTATTTATATGTTTTTACATGTATTAAATGGAAATGTTAGAATTAAGTTAGGGTGTAATAGGCATAAGAGAATAAGAGGAGTAAGTAGGCATTAAATTAAATATGGAAGGGTAAGCTTAGAAGGACTAAAAGTTGTCTTAAATAACTAAGAAAAGAAATAAGAAAGATGAAGAGAGACATGTTAGAGAAGTAAGTAAGAAAGAAAGAAAAGCGTAGAAGGAACTAGAAGAAGAGAAGTAGAAAAACGAACTAGAAAAAGGAAGAAGGAAAGAAAGAAAAAGGAGAAAGAAAAAGAAGGAAGAGGATTCAGCTCAGTTTTAAGTAACCTTTATCTTTTCTTATTACTTTAGTAGGAGAAGGAACTAGAGAAAATGAGTTTTAAGTGCTGGAAATAAAGGGAGAAAGGAGAGGACCAAGAAACCTATGCTTTATTTTCATGGATTTAGCTAAAAAATCTTAACGAAATCATTATTAATAGGCTATAATTTAGCTAAAAAATTAGCTTCATCATGATGAGGATCACTATAATTTTATGGAACTATTGAGAGAGGATTATAAGGTCCTTTGGATTCTTCACATGGAATTACCCCTTAGGAAATTGTTCTAAGAGGATCCTTAAACCTTAGAAGCCAAATTCGATTCATGATTAGATCTTTTGGAATCCTGAGGGAGTTCACTCAAAGCCGCTTGAATAACCTCCCTAAAAAGCAACTAAAAGTTGGATTGGTCTTCAACATTCACCTGTATTAGTTCTGTTGGTCTCCATTCTTTCTCTTATTACATGAAGGAAGGTCTCAATTGGCATATCACCTTTATGGAATCCTTAACCACACTGTCCTCTTCTCATAATTTACGAAGTGAATTCTCATTAAGTAACTCTTGTTTCAAATCCACACTCACGCATACCTGAGCATTTCTTTACTCTTCTTTGTGATGTTGTAGCATCATCCATGCATAGTGTTCTACCTAAGCAACTTGCCAAATGGCTTAGACCTATTGTTGACTAGTGTTCCAGGGCGATTTAATGGAAATTGACCTATATATGCACTTATTTCTACTTCACCTATTCTAATTTAATCCATAGTTTTTGTATTTGAAAAAAAGGCAAGCCATTGAAGTGCTAGGGACTAGCCTCAATAACCTCAAGTACATTACTATTATAGGAGATTTTAAAGAGGAAAAGTTGGTCATCATTCAACTAACCTCCTGCAAACCTTTCCCTTTCCATATTTTGATAGATCAATGTTAGATAATCAGGAAAAGAAGGGTGCTTTCCTAGGAAAAAAGCCATTGTTATAGCAGACCATAATGATGCACCCTATTTTAAGAGGTTTAAGGAGGAAGAGACAAAAAAGGAACCCTCTTTCATGGTTGGAGGAGATATTGCAATAGAGAGTTAGTAGGTTCTCCTGAAACACACTTCTAATTTAACTTTAGTTCAGGTATCTAAAGTTTGCAAGAGGAAGGGCCTAAAGCTGGGGATGAAATGGATAAAAAAGGAGGGAGCCTTTGCCTTTTAAACTTATCTGGAGGAATTAGAACAGGTGAGGGTAAAGGAGGAAATTGAAGAAAGGTTGGATTATCCTAAGACTAGATTAGTAATGACCATAGCTTAAAGAGGAAATAAAACTCCAAATGCTAAGGAAATTTAAAAGTTAGTTCTAGAAATAGAATAAGCAAAGGCATGAAAAGCATAATGACATGATGACCATTGCAGGCTAAAGAATTTCAAAACAAAGTAACCAGAGAAGGGGGAGGAGAAAATGGAAATCAGAAAGGAGGAAAGAAAGAGGAAAAAGGGAAGTAGTCAAGGATTAAAGAAGCAAGGAAGCAAAGGAGGTAGAGGTAACAAGGAAGGTAGGAAGGATTGTCATGAGCAAAAGGATCATCCCATAGAACTATAAGATTTCTTGAGAGAAGCTAGATCTTTTCTTTCTAGAACATACCTTTTAATCTAACTATGAAAACTACTATTGGAGACTTAAAACTTTCAACTTTACGAATGTTGAAATTTTGATATTTATTATACTAATTATGATGTTATCTTGAATAATCATGTATTCTTCCTATCACAAAGTAATAGAGGGATGAGGTGGGAACAAACAAAAACTTGAAAAAATTTTCCTTTTTTCTTTAGTTAAAGATACCACTTCCTATCTATAAGATTTATTATTTCCTAAGTTGTTAAAACGTTCAAGGTTAAAGGACTTCCTCTTATTGAAATGGTATATATTGGTTATACTTGTAAACTTTGGTCCAATGATACTGTTGCACATTAGTATGTTTCTTTTAGTTAATGATGTTTTTAGATTTAATATTTTTATACACTCATAATATATGACTTTATATATAGTTGGTTTTGTTATTGAAAATTAAGTGATTCATATGCACACTATTAGAATAACATAATATAGATTCTTCAAAAATCCTCTCTACAAAATTTAAAACATTAAAGTACCCGAAACTAGAATAAACTCAATAAGATAAGAAATATGTTTCTCAAGGTTTAGATAGTTTAAACATAACTAACCTTGATTGGAATCCTTACAATGCTCTTATTGTAGAAATGTTGTACTACCAATATTTGTCTTTAGATACCTTAAATCAATATATAGTAATATATAGTAATAAGCATATCTAGTGTAAATGATTTCTTTATCAACTTTGGGTAAGTTATAGTTAAGCTGAGATATATAAATGTCCTCACTAGTCCATAAGTGTAGATCAGAAACTCATGTCAAGATGTTGACAAATGTTTATAATAATCTTTGATGAGGCTAGCATTCAATTATACCTTTAGAATTAAATATGAAAATTCAAACTTGCAATAGAGAGAAATATCGTATAATTGCATTCAAAGATTCAAAAGTTGCTAGAGTTACATATAACAAATATTTATATATTAGTAATGTCTAACCTTAACAAGAGTTTAAATTAACAATAAATACTACAAAATTCTCTAAGGATAACAAAAAATTGTTATAAGAGACTTAAAACATTTTGTTTTATCAATACCAAATTTTGATGCTTATTGTAGCTATTACGATACTATCCAATAACTATAATTGTTCTTCTTTTTGTTGAAGAGTGATAAATGGATAAAAATTATCCTGTATAAAGTAGAATAAGATGTAACTTTATTTCTTTAGCCAAAGATGTCAATTTGTACTATTTCTCAAGTTGTTAAACATTTAAGAATAGAGGATTTATTCACTTTATTATCTTTAATGTAATGATTTTTTCATCAATGATACTCTCTTAATATATACATATATATTTATTTTACTATTAATTAATGAAAAATCTCCAATTTTATTAAATTTTACAATATATCCCAAACTTTAAAAATGACAATAAAATGGTCAAATTTTTAATTTTTTAAAAATTAATTTGTCGTTAAATCCTCTTTTAATGATGCTAATATAGCAAGCCACATTAACTGATACATTTTTCACACAAATGAATAGTGGAATATAAATTCCAAGTAAGAAAATTGTTAATTAAAAATAAAAAAGTGCTACTTTACCTTATAATGAGAGTCTATGCCTCTCTATCCCTTGTCTCTATCTATCTAGAGTTATAGCTTGCTATAATTGTTCATTTCAAAATGTTGCTATGCTAGTTTTTGTTTTATGTATATAAATACATGCTGAGTGAGAGAAAATGAAATAAGGATAGTGACCATCGAAGGTGACTGGCTTATTGTGTTTTATTCACATCATCCCTTATTGTTCCAACGATAGTGAAGGGCTTTCTGGTCCTAAATCTTGTTCTTATTATTTTGTCAAGACTCTTAGTTCACTTTACAAGGCGTGAAAATTTGAGATGTAACTGTTCATACTTAATTAAAGTTTATTTTAAAAATCTTTTAGCTTTTTGGTTGCAAGATTTATAGACTAAGACAAGCAAGTCCTAGATGTGTTTTAGAGTCCTTCTACACTAACCATGTTATTGTTTTCTTTATATATTTTCCTTGTGTGATGGTTCCCTTATTAGACAAAGAAAACTTATCATATCCTTGTGCTTCATATGTTCCTTAGTTCTCTAGACTTTTTTAAGAAATGTAATGAAATATTTTAGTTGAGAATGGAAGCACTTATGATTTAAGAACCAAAGTTAAAGACTATGATTAAACAAGTGAAAAAAGGTGTTTATATTAGTAGTAGGTTAAAAAAAAGCCCTCATCTTTAATGAATTGGTGGGTTAAACTCCACTCTGATTTTTTGATACAGGAGTTCTCTTGACAATATGACAGGTGTGGATTTCTTTAGGTTATGTTTAGTTGGATGTAAGGTTTTTAATGGAATGGAATGAAATGGTTTATAATGGAATGGAATGGAATGATTTATAATATAATGGAATATAAATGGATGTAATATTAGAAAAATATCTTTTGGAAGGGATAGAAGAATATAGTGAAATGTTGTTTAGAAGAATTATAATGTAATATAGTGAAATGTTATTTATTATTTTATATTTCATCCTAAACCTCCCAAATCGGAGATAACTTATTTTTACTATTTATGATGGAATGAGATCTAATATGAAACTTTCCCTTTCCATCATCTTTCCACTCCATTCTATTATAAACCCTCCTACCAAATGATGGAATAATATTACATTTTGTTTCATTCCATTAATAATAACTCAACCAAACATAGCCTTACAACTTTTATGGGAGTAATAATAATAAAGAGTTTTGAGAGTATGGAGGCAAGTTGCATCTCTATGTGCACTTAATAGCCATCACAACAATCTGAATGACAATATCCAAAAGATACTACAAAACCATGCACCCAAACATGGCAAGGATGTTTACATGGTAGCCTTTACAACATGTATTTAGGAGATCTGGTAGAAGAGGAATAACAGAAGATTTGCGGAAAGGGAAAAAGTCATACTTGCCCTCACAAAAATCATCTCTAATAATATTAGAGAACAACTGGTCATAAACCAATTGGACTAGTTGGAGAAGAAATGCAATAAGAGACTAGCTATTTATTGGAGACTCCAACGAGAATCCAAGAATACCCAGTACGTAGAGCAGTATTTCCACAACCTAATCTGGTCAGTTATAACACACACAATAGTTTTAAAGTAGTCTAAAGTTGAGTTCTTACCTTACGAAGCCCTCTGCTATGAGAGGGTTACATCAGATCCTTCGCAGGTGCTGAAGACTTGTAGTCGGGAGAAGAGAGATAGTAGTCAGAATGCAAACATACAGGAAGACCCTTTGTGTTTCCTAAGAAGGGAAAGTGAGTGAAGACGGAAAGAGAAGAAGAAGTTACGGGAATAAAACCAAAAAGATCTTACCTCCACAACCATCTAGAGACGGTGATGACGGAGACATTGAAGCCTTAATTAGGAAGCTTCTTTTGAAACA
The DNA here is from genome assembly GCA_027563595.1 of Erythroxylum suave. NCBI lineage: Eukaryota > Viridiplantae > Streptophyta > Magnoliopsida > Malpighiales > Erythroxylaceae > Erythroxylum > Erythroxylum suave. Next base: position 22,707,525 of record JAOSBN010000178.1, on the reverse strand, counting down.
TTGAAAAGGGGGTTTTCTGAGAATATATTAGAGGGTGGTTAGTACACGATGACGTTTCTTTTGTTTACGATGTCGTTTGATCTATGTTTTTGATATCCTGTTAGTAGGATAATAGTTGTACTAAACTCTTATTCTTTATAATCCATTTCAATTTTTAAAAAAAAGAGTGTTAAGAAGTGTAAAGACAGCATGAAGAGTCTAGGTTACCTTTTGAACTTTGATTTTTAATTAATAATTCTCACACAGAATTTATATTTCACTTGTCATCCACGTGAAAAATATATTAAAAACGTTAGCATTGTTAACAAAAGGTCTATTAGTTGTTTAAGTATTTATTTCTATTTTTATACTTTCAAAATATAATTGAAAATTTAACAAAATTTAAAAATTTTTATAATTAACCTTTTATTTTAAATAAAAATTTATAATTAATTTTCACTAGTAAAGACCCGTCAAATTGACAACCATTGTAATGATAGTTTCTATCTATTTTTATTTTTTATTTTTTATTTGTGATTTTAATTTCAGTAAAATATCTTTTTATTTGAGTTTTGATTCCTAATTATGAAAACTATAAAAAAATTTTAAATATTTTTTATAATCTCATTTACTATCAACTAAAAATATATTACTTAATTATTTAATATATTAATTTTAATAAGAATTATAAAAAATTTAAAAACTTAGAAAAAGAACCGTACGGCTACTCCAATTCTACCCTTTTATGATTTCAGAGTGGTACTTTGTTCTTCTTTTGTCATATGTTCATTGTTTTTTGGTTACATAAGAACAAACAAACAAAAACTAGCTACGACTAAAGGCTACACCCTGAGCATCTGCAATAAGAAGACAGGTAAGACCCTGAGGAAGAAAAAGCCAAATCTGTTCTTTAACATCACAAGATGAGCCTAAGTGAGCTAGAAAGTCAGCACATTTGTTTCCTTCCCTGAAAGTATGAGACATTTTCACTTCTCTAAACGATCGCAAAAGCTCCCGAATATCCTAGATAAGCAATGCTAACGGGTGACACTGAAGATCAGGCTCCTAAAGATCAACACATCGAATAGCTTCCTTAGAATCTGACCCAATCTCCAACTAATCGCAATTAATAGCTTGAGCTATAAAAAGACCGAAGCGAAGTGCCATTAGTTCGGCAACCATGATGTTGGTTACACCGATGTGGTAAGAAAAGCCTTTGATAAAATTCCCTGTCTCATCACGGATTAATCCACCTATACCTGCTTCACCAGGATTACCCAGTACATTTCCGTTAACATTAAGTTTGAGCCAACCTACCGGAGGAGCTTGCCATGAAACAAGAATTTCTTGCCTATAAGTAGGGAGATTGGTAGCACCATACGCTTCCTTATAATCATGGAAAAGATGCTTAAGTTGATCAGTTGCATGTCTATAGGGATCACTTGTCCCTCATATGTTGCTTTATTACGTGCTTTCCAAATAGTCCAACAAGTGGCTATGAATTTCCATCCCCAATCCATATTAATTTTGGCTCTACTTAAATTCCCTCTTAACCACTCAAAGACATTCAGTTCAACAAAGAAGTCAACGTGCATGCTTACCACCGACGTTGTCCACAAGCATTTAGCGTGCACACAATCCCTTAACAAATGAATAACAGATTCAACATGAGACCCACATCTAGAGCATAAGGGAGAGTGGCACAAGCTTCTCTCAAATCGCACAACATTCGTGGGAAGACGATTCCATGTAGCTAACCATAAGAATACCTTATGCTTTTGAGCTAGGCAGGTCTTCCAAATCCAACTCCATCCCACGATACCTCCCATAGTCGGCACCTTAGTCAGATAGTCAAATCCACCCTTAGCTGTATATTTGCCGTTTGGACTGATCCACCAGATTCTTTGATCGTTGGGACGCATCATCACTGAAATCGTGACGGCTTGAATCTGGGCAAGAACATCCTTAGGAACATACGCTGAAATGATATCCAGATTCCAGCCACTCGAGGAAGATATAAGATCAAATACATGCAGATGATCAAGTGCTTGAGGGACATGATTAACTAATAATTTTAACTTGTTGTCAGCCACCCAAATATCATGCCAAACATTAACAGTAGAACCATCTCCAATATGCCACCCATACCTATCTCTTAGCAAAGAAAGACTCCGCAAAGTACCTTTCCAAATATGAGAAGCTGCACGCGGACAACTGTGACAAAACAAATCTCCCATCCCGAGATACTTGTGTCTAAGAATATTAGTCCATAAACACTCTTTACCATTTATTAAATCCCAACATACCTTACCTAAGAGTGCTGTGTTTGAATCACAAGCTTGTCGCAAACCTAATCCACCACAAATTTTAGGCATCGTGACCATATCCCATGCAACCAGATGAATCTCACGCTGATTATCACTTCTACCCCACAAAAACCTCCTAGCCATCTTATCCACTTCATCACAAACTGATCTTGGAAGCCACGTGGACTGCATGGCATACAGAGGAATAATAGATAGAGTATCCTGAACTAAAGTTATGCTTCCTACACGATTAAGCAATTTACACTGCCAACCTGCAAGCCATGAGTTCACTTTGTCCAGGATAGGCATGTAATCACTTCGTTTCCTCCTCCCATTATGTAAGGAAACCCCCAAATACCTTCCCAACGATTGTGAGATAGGAATACCTAGAGCAATCTTCACCCTCTCCCGCTTACCACGACGAACCTTTTCAGAAACATACGCCTTAGATTTATCATTGTTAACCCCCATACCTGAACAAGCACAAAAATTCGAGAGAACTAGGTGCATGAGCTTAGCCTGACCCACCAACGCTTTTGAAAACAAGATCACGCCATTTGCAAAAAGTAGATGAGAAATCCTTGGACCGTTAGAAGACGTTGCTATAGATTCCCATTCCCCTGATAATACTCATTTTTCAATCATTAAAGAAAGTTTTTCCATACACAAAACAAACAAATAAGGAGATAAAGGATCGGTTTGACGCAATCCTTGACGGGGCTTAAAAGCTTCCAATCTTTGCCCATTCCACACCACTGACAGCTGAGAACCTGCAACACATGCCATGATCAAAGAGATATACTGCATAGGGAAACCAAAATTGAGAAGGGTCTCTTTTAAGAAAGACCAATCAACTCTGTCATACGCCTTGGCAAGGTCAATCTTCACCGCCATACCACCTTGCTTCATTCCCTTCATAGTATGAAGCACTTCATGTGCTATAATTATGTTATCTGTGGCTTTGCGCCCTGAGATAAAAGCAGCTTGTGCTAGATTAATCAAAGAGTTCAGAAAAGGGCGAATACGATTATCAATTACCTTCGTTAAAATCTTATAAATGACATTGCAGAGGCTGATTGGGCGAAATTGAGTTACTGACACTGGATTCTCATCATTAGGAATGAGAACCAATAGGGTATTAGCGCCATTAGCAAAAGCTTTCTGAATCATAGCCACTATGGAGGGACCAACAATGTGCCAAAAAGTCTGGTAAAAAATTGGTTGGATTTCATCAGGTCCAGGACTTTTATAAGGCTTCATCAACTTAACTACTTGCCAAACTTCATCACTTTGCACTGGAACCATCAAACTCGTACGCATGCTGTCTGACAATTGCGGTTGGTCCAATCCATTTCTAATAGGAAAGATATTTTCCATGGTGCAAAACAAATCTTTGAAGAAAGAAAGAAATTCCTCCTGTATGGCACTCGGATCATCAGTCCAAAGCCCATTTCGAATTCGAATCCGTTCAATACAATTATTCTTTCTTCGGGATAAAGTCATAGCATGAAAAAAAAGTAGTCACTTTGTCCCCATATTTTAACCACTGCACTCTAGACTTTTGGAACCACAACATCTCTTCTTGACGAGGTACTTGTCGATACTGAAAATTTAAGTCTTCTTCCAGCAGAACCAAGAATTGAGAATGCCTCTGGCTTAAATAATTCTGAATCCCTTTCAACCGAGCCAAAAGCATTTTTTCTTATGAATAATATGACCAAAAGTATAGAAGTTGAAGTTTCTTGCCGCACACGTAAGTGACCCAATTGCGGCAGGAATGGAGTGACTGTGAGGAAGCCAAGCCTCTTCAACAATTTTTGGAAATTCCTCACGAGAAAACCACGCAGCCTGAAAGTGAAAAGGGCGAAGAGATGGAGTAGGGACATTATTAGCTAATTTCAGCAGAAGTGGACAATGATCTGAGCTAGTTTGAGTTAGATGATGAATTGAAGCCTTAGGGAAAGTAGAAAGCCGTTCCTGATTGCATATAGCCTGATCAAGCCGAACCTGTGTAGTAAATATGGCACGAATTTTTTTGACAAAAGTAAAAGGATTCCCTTGGAAGCCTAAATCCATGAGTTTACATTGGTCAATCCGATTCTGGAAGCTTGCAGCCCTTCTCCAATCAAACTGACCTCCTCGCTTTTCGGATATATGCAGGTAATCATTAAAGTCTCCGATGGTAACCCACGGGAGCGTAATAGAAGAACTAAAAGAAAAAAGGTGCTTCCATAGATCATCTTTAATGATATTAACAGGGCTTGCATAAATAACAGAACATAGCCACTCCACTCCAGACTTTTCCTTAATGTGGAGAGAAAGGCACTGTCGATGTCGATGGATGACCTGCACCTGAAATATTGAAGCATTCCACATGGCCCAAATACCCCCTGGGAAACCAATAGCATCCACTTTCTCATTTGAATCGAACCCAATGGAAGCAAGAACAACATCAGCCCTAGCACCAGAGATATGTTTCTCAAGAATAAAAAGCAACCTTGGCTTATGAGTTTTGATTAACTCTTTCATGGATGGACAAAAATCTTTTTTCCCCGCCCCACGACAATTCCAACAAATAATGTTTGTATTAATCATTAAAAAATGATAGATGGAAAGAAAAATGGCACCGAAACACTCCCAATTACTGGCTAGAGGAAGCTTCCATATCATCCTGACTATGTGCAGTCATATCCAGATCAGATTCTTGTACTACAGTCCCTTGCGTTGCATCCTGCATGTTGACACGATCAGGATACTGGTATGGGGATGAAGGAACTTCGACTATACTCGTATCTCTTCCCACAAATTCTCCTGGATCAGGAGGTTCTCCTAGACTTTTCCCCCGACTCATCATTGTTAAGAGGCCCTCTTCCACAAAATTCTTCCGCATATCCATAGTCGTGAAAGCCTATTTAAAGGTGCCTGCAAGAGCTTGAATTAGGTCCCTATTTTCTCCCTCCACCGAAGCCAATTTGGGGTCCTTATTAGGAAACGTGGCTTGTGCTTTCGTAATTGTTCTAGAGATTGGGATAGTTATGGCCAGATCATTCCTGTGAATGACAGCAGATTTGGACTTACCACCTGACTTGCTTCTCAACATCCCAACTCGTCCTCTGAGATAGTTTTTAGTGGTTGATCTGTGTTGAGGGTCCACATCTTTGCCCACGCCCATGTTAAAACACTCAGCACCTCCAACCGGAACCACTTCTTCGGTCTCAAGAGCAGCGAATCTGTTAGTCGTATCCTTCGCCGACATTACCTTAAACTTCTCCTGGTTTTTGGGGTGTGATGGACGTCGGGTCTGTTTTTCAACTATCATCCATTCACCAAATCGCGCTGAATCCGCAGTTTGATCCACAACATGAGACTTTCCATCTCTGTCACCATCAAGCCCCGCTTGACCTCCGGTTTCATCACCGTGAGCCGCCTCGCTAGCAACACCATGCAACACCAGAGCCAACGCTAGACATGCATGCGTATTATGGCCAAAAACACCGCAAGAAAAACAGATTGATGTGAGTCCCTCATAAACAACTTTATAGCAGTCACCATCAAACCATATCTTGCCAACCAATGGTCTAAACAAGTCAATCTCTACACACACGCGTGCAAACTAACCTCGCGTTGTATAGGAGGTGTTGAGGTCGACTCGAAAAGGGATACCAATACCAGAAGCCAATGCACGCAGAACATCATCATCATAATACATGACTGGTAATTCAGGAAAACGAACCCAAGCTAAGATTTTGTCTATTTTCGCTAGGGATAGGCGAAAATCCGACGTCCATTGTCATACTGTAAGATAAGACCCTTGAATCATCCAAGGACCTCCATTAATCACATTATTAAGATCCTCATCGTTAGAAAAACGAACCAGGAAAAATTCCATTCCCAAATCCAGGATATCCAAAGAGCCCTTTGGTTTCCACAATTGATGAACTCGAGCATAAAGGACTTTGTATCCAATATTTTTGCCAAGCAATTTGACAATAATTGCTTTTTGCCAAGGATGCATCAAAGACGCCTTGAGATTACCATCAATCAAGAATTCTGGGCACATGGCATCATCATTCCTGAACCAGACCTGCATTGCCTTTGTGGCCAGGGGGTCAACTGGGGCCGATTTAGGTCTATCCTTGGCTGCTTCAATTTTCCCTAAAAGCTTTTCTTGATACAAAGGTATATTCACATAGGGACGACGCATCGAAACAGGGGAGGATGGTTGGTCATCAAGTGTGGTCGGATCGGTTATTTTGGGCCCAAGCCCATCCCTAGAACCACTCTCGATGATAGTCAGTGGTGCCTGAATTCGCGTCGAAACACGATACGGGAGAGGTAACGTGCATGGACGAGTTAACGTGTACACAACCACATCCATCCTTGATGATGATTACAGGTACCTGCTATATAAGCTCTTTACCTCTTCACGCAACAGGTAGGATCTAGAAGAACTCTGTTACTCTGGATCCATCTACGGCCGAAACTCTCACTAAGAGACTGACTTGAGCGTTGGAGAGGCCTCTCGGGAATTTATTCTCGGCGTGCCTTTGCTGTCTTGCAGGTACCCCCGTTGCCGCAGCCGACTAATCCATGGACCATAGTGGTATCGCCCAGCCCCAACCAGATCCGACTGAACTAAAGTGTTTCAGTATCTAGCGGTCGATCAGGAAGGCGAAGTTTCTTAAGGTTTCTAGGGTTGTCACTGGACATGAGTTCTTGACGTCGCTCCCTATTCTCCTTCATTCTTTATTTCCATTGCAGCCTCTTCTAATGATGTTTTGCTATTACCTCATGTAGTGCTCTGTCTGGATTGGCGAGTAGAGACATCCGAAAGCTAAATGGCAATGCATGTGCAGAACTACTTCATTATAATGCATGTGCAGAACTACTTCATTATAACTTTCTATAGTTGAACCACTCGTATGTTCGTTGTTAAGAACTAATATAATTGTAAAGAATCGACGATTTAAGGAAGCTTTTTATTATTTGCCTAAAACTTCAGCTGTATGACAACATTTGTCGTACGTCACAGCCCAAAATAAAAGAGAGTCCGAGGCTAGGAATGCCCAACGGGTATTTGCTTAAGCTGCTTGCCTACTCAACAACAAACCGTACAACAATCTCTCGCTCGGCCCTTCGTTTTGCAATCATGGCGTCAACCAGTCCAAGCTAAAAGAGTGAAAGCTAAACCGCTGTCAAACCTCCCCGTCCTCTCCGGCTGGCCATGGCTGGTGCTCTGGGAAGCGCCACATTCTCTTTTCTCCGACCTCCATTCATCAAACCTTCTCTTTTCACCGGCAGCACTACCAATCATCGGCGTCGACTGAGACCATTCATCGTATATTCTGTTTCGAGTGCGCGCCTAAGAAGACCCATCAAGAGAACAAACCATTTGCGTCCCAAAATCATCACCAAAACCTCCCCCACCACTCCTGTTCCCTACATAGAAGCTCCCGAGCCGGTAGTGGCCCACTCACCTCTTAATGAAGACGAGGAAATCGCTGGTTTTGGCACTGGCGAGATCGTTCCCGCCGAGAAAAATAATAGAGTTGATGACTTTGTCGGTACGGAGACTGTGAATAATAGTGAAGCGTTTAGGGGGCTTGTTGGTAGATTGTCTGCACGCTGTGTCTTGAAATATGGTAGTTATTTGGTCGGTCTTTTTGTGTTTCAGACGATATGTACTGTCTGGGTACTGGGCAGTGCCAATTCTCGCGACAAAAACGGGAACTTTAGGGACTTGGGTGAGGAAGATAGCGCCTTGCTTAATGGCAATGGAAGATTGGTTTCTAATTTGAGTAATGTGAGTGATTTTAGTGAGAGTGAAGTGGAAGAGAGAATACATGAGATAAGGGCAATGGCTAGGGAGGCTAGGGAGAGAGAAAGTAGTGAGAGGATGATGGGTGATGAAGATAGTGAAATTGAGAAGGAGATTGATGCTAGATTGGTTAAGTTGGAGAAGGAGTTGAATTCCAAGAGAGAAGTTGCCCGTGTCCTTTATGGACTATTTGGGCTTGTTTGGGGACGAAGGGGATCGAATTGGAGAGCATGGTGTGGATTTGAAGGGTGAAAAGGAGATGTTGATGTTCAAAAAGAAGCTTAAGTTTAGAAGCCCTCCAAAGAACATGAGTAGCAGTCCAGAGGGGTTTTCAGGTTTGATTAGGAGATATCTCAGTGACGACTCAGAACAAAGTGATAATCATTCTAAGGGAACTAATGTTGGAATGCAAGCTACTACCAGCCAGAATGAGGTGAGGAAGTTGAAAAAGGAAAGAAGTAACTTGGCTAGGGGAATGGGACCTGGTAGTGTTTATGGATTCATGATTTAACTGTTGTTTTTCTTCAAATGTCAATTCCATGAATTTGGCTATTTTTGTTTGTTTTTTTTTTCCAGTTTGTTTCCTTGGTTTCTTAAATCTGTCGTTCATGCATGTAAAAATCTAATGCTGAACGCTTTCTTTAGTTTAATTGTGTTCTGGTTTGTTTTGAGAGCCTCCTTCACTTCTGGGGTGTTAACAGAAATTTATAGGTGATGTCCAGGAGACCAGTCAAGAAAGGTCTTCAGAAGAAGATGTGAAGGGCTGGAAACCTCAAGATTTCAAGAAACAATATTTGCAACACTTGACCCAAAAAAGTCAAGGAAGTGCCCCCATAGACAAAAAGCCGGTTTCATTCGGTAGAAATAGAAGCAGAGAAACTAGAAAGAGAACAGTGGCCAAGAAACATTCAGATGAAAAGACAGATTTGTGGTGGTCAAATCTTCCATATGTTCTAGTATGTATCAGAAGCTAGTGATTCTTGTACTGTTTAATCTTTTCTTGTTGAAATGGTTTTGTGGATTATACTTGCATACAGTTTAATATATGATACCTCATCTTTTTCTGTTAATTGATTTTTAATCAACATAGTTGATCTATTTTTTCGTCTTAATAGTTGTTCTGTTGTAATTGCTATACCCTCTAAACTTGCTGTGTTATTATTAAAAGGCTTTCATTGAAATTCTTGCACAGTAAATCTTCCTTTTTTGACTAACTTTCAAGTTACAAGTTCAGTATCTGCTTGATTGTTCCAAGTCTATAATACCTTTGTTTTACATTCTTAACTCAAAAGGTATTGTTTGTCTTTCTAAATTCTAATCAATCTGGATGTGATCCACTCAGGGTGTCCTTATGCGAAGAGGTCCTATTCATGAAGCACAAGGACTTTTTGCTCTAAAGATGCCTTCGTTGCTAGATGGAGAGGACTCTGCTTATACTCTTGCTTTTGAGGACCGAGTTGATGCAAACAACTTTTGCTATTTACTAGATGCATTCTTTCACGAGCTGGATGACTTCAATGCTTACATTGTTCCACTTTCAGTGACAGTAAGAAATTCTAGTTGTTTCGTTCACATCATTAAGCTTATTTGTTATAAGGCTTTGACTGTGATCTAGTTATGTTACCTTGCAACCTAAAATCAGAGAGTAACTTAGTGTGTTTGTTATTTTTTCTACACTTTCGTCCTATTTTGAAAAATCTAGAAAATATGAGCTCATTAGAGATAACTCTTCGATCTAAAAAATGGGAATTTGATAGGAGAAAAATGCTTTCTTATTCCCTAACATAACTAGCTTTTTATACTAAATTACAATCACAACAAACTCTTACTATTTTGGAAACATTCAAATAATTCTAAACTAACTTGATCAGATAATTTTAAACTACTCTATCTAATTTGATCACAATTATCTAAATGACAACCAAACTAATATGATAATTATAAATGATAGCTAGTGAACTGATAGCTAATCTTGTTTCTTCTTTTTCTTATGTATAAAACATTTGTAGACTTGGTCAAAGGGAACTACTTTGACTGAGTTAGGCTTATTTAATTGCTAGACCTACTGTTGGATCTTAACATTGCTCTCCTCATCAAGAATGTGCTTGACCTCAAGCGCAAAAGATGGATAATGACTTAGAATAGTAGAAATTGGCTTCCACAATGCATTAGCTAGAGAAAGGCCTTCCCAATGTATTAGTACTTATGAAGTTCTTGCAACTGTGGGTGAGTATAAGATGACTTTAGGAGTGGGCTGTATTTCACCTTGGTAAACGGCAGGCAACTGAGGTGTACTGGTGGTGGGACCATAAAATTTTTTTATTAAAGACATGAAATATTGGGTGTTGTTGGAGATTAAGATCTAATTATGATTTGATTCAGTATCTTTAGGGATTACGAAATATGTCTTTAGGGATTAAGATTACGATTATGATTTGATTTGATTACACGATTATAATGGTAATTTACCTTGTAGCTAAGACCCTCTATTATATAGCAGGAGTGAGAGTTGCTAATTTTTGCAAGGTTTTCCCATCCCTTTTTCAATTCACAGCACGGTATTAGAGTAGGTTTTCTAATGTTGCCTCTAATTCCCTTTTTTCTCACAACCAAAACTCATGCCCAAACCTTTCTCATAAAAATAAAACTAACCTTAACAATCTAACCTGAGAAACACCTCAAGTAGTCACTGGCGACCAAGACAAAGGAAGAAACAATGTCGACGAGTGTCCAACGTGCCCCAACCCGCCGCCGATGCGTGTAGCCCATGCGCCACCTTATGATGACGCTTCGTTGACCATGCTGCCATGGACTAAGTCGCACCAATTCCAAAAACTTGTTGGTGATGTATTTTTTTACTTTTAATTGCTGGAAATTGGGTTTGTGTGTTTAGCCATAATCGGTGAAGTGTTTTTCTGTCTTTAATTGTTGGAAATTGGGATTGTATGTTTAACCATCGTTGCTGATTCTGTCGTAATCGTAGTACCTTTTTCATTGTTGATATTTGAAGTTTGTCTTCTCATTAATGTCCTTTTGTATTAGTTACATCATGAGTGAATTCAAAACTGATTGTACTGACAGACAACCACTTGTTATGGTTCAACAAATCACAAGTCGAAAATTGAATGGACCGAATTATGTTGCTTGGGAGATTTTATATCTCAAGGGCCTAAATAGGTATGAGCATCTCACGGATCCAGCTCCTAATATTAAGTCACCAAATTATAAGAAGTGGGGACATCATGACAATCAAATAATGACAAGCCTTTGGAACGCCATGGAGCCAAATATTGTTGACATTTGTTAACATGTAAACTCAGCAAAGGGGTTATGGGAGTATGTGAGACTTTTATGGGAGTATGTGAGACTTTTTTCTAGTAATATTATTTGTATATATGATTTATTTGTGGAATTGTTCAAGGGTGAGCAGGGAGAGAAAAATCACATTGAGTGTTTTTCAGAAATAAAAAACCTACTTGTAGAATATTTAGTAGCCCAGTCGATAACAACAAATAAGGATAAACTTTTGAAGGAAAGAGGAGTTATTCGTGCTGGGATACTTGGCTAGCTTAAGACCAAAATATGGACCAATTTAGGCCTAGATACTCAGTGGGACTGGATTTGCATCACTTGTTGAGATATATTTACGCATATCTCGATCCTTAAAGGGGCCAACACAAGAGGGTGGTGACAAGTCTGGTCTCCCTGTCCACAATAGTGGAAGAGGTAAAGGCTGAAGTAACCAAGGTGGTCGTGTAGGGAGGGGCAGAGGAGGCCAAAGGAAATGTGATCATTGTGGCAAGGATGGGCATGTTTAGGACTATTGCTAGGACTTATACCCAGAGTTTTCGAAGCTCTTTCAATCTGTTGATATTGTGGAGGCTTCTAGTGGTTCTGCCTCAATAAGTGGAAACAAGTTGGTATTTGAAGAAGAATATGTAGTGTTTCTTCAGTATCAAGCGGCCAAGAAAGCAGTCACGCCAATTGCATCGTTTGCTCACTTAGGTTATCACATAGCTTGTATGTCGTCTTTTGTCAAACTTTGGGTGGTAGATTCAGGAGTCACTGACCATATTGCAAGTAAATCAAAATTTCTCTGATCAAATTACCCTGTACCAGATTCTTACCAACTTACTGTTGCTAATGATTTCACTACTGGTATAAGTGGGGTTGGCACTGCATTTCCCTCTCCTTCAATAATGTTACCAGCAATACTATATGTTCCAAAATTTCTGTTCAACTTAATGTTTGTTAGTAAGCTAACCAAATCATTAAATTATTTTGTCTCCCTTTCCCCTCATTCTAATGTTATCCATGATTTGAAGAGAAAGAAGATGATTAGAGGAGGGTGTTGATACGATCTGACTAACTCCACAAACAAGCAAATGGAAAGTAAAGTGAGAAGAAGTGAATGAGTGGAAGAGTGTAATTGTATTGATAAAATAGAACAGTATAAATTTGCCTATCTGCTCTTACAGGGGCAGCAATCCCTCCAACATTCTCAACCGAGACTTTACTACTGAATTCCCAGCTGGTTCTTACTCTCCCACTACTAGACAATATATAACCTTTCTATTTCTTGCTAAATGGGTCAGCACAAAAACAGCCTGTGCAATATTCCCTTAACGTACTCAAGGTACGTAACAAACCCGCAGCGACATTAGACAAAACAGAACAAACCCACAGCGACAGCAGACAAAACGTCTGCCACCAAATATTCTCCACTCTTTATTCTTAATATCTATAACTAACTTCCACGTCATCCCCACACGTCATTCCTCTCAACTCCGACATCTTGGGCTGCTATATTTCCAGGATCATGGGCTGCAATGTCTACAATGTTGGACTGTTGGGCTGTATGTTTCTTTCTCCTGTGATATACCTTCAGAGTTTTACCATTACTCCCTCCAAAAGAAGACACCTTGTCCCCAAGGTGGAATTCTGGAAATTGAAGGTCAATTTCCGTTGCAAGCTCCCACGTAGCCTCAAAAGAAGGTAGGTTTTTCCATGAAATCACCACTTCCATTTCTCCTGCAGTGTTGCGTACATCCAAAACAGCTTTCGGCTCCACCACCCATTCAAAGTCTGCTGTCAATTGTATGGGCAAGGGTTGGACTGGTGTGTTAGAATCCACCACGACTTTCAACTGGGACACATGAAAGACAGAGTGGATTTTTGCACCTGCTGTAAGCTCGAGTTTGTAAGCCACAGGACCAATTTTCTTCAACACTTTGTAAGGTCCAAAGTACCGTGGAGAGAGTTTTTTATTGATTTTCCGAGCCAAAGATTTCATCCTATAGGGCTGGAGTTTAAGATAAACCAATTCTCCTTCTTTAAAGGTCACCTCACGTCGATGAGTATCCTGCCTCTGCTTCGTATAATTTTGAGCATGGATTAAATTTTTCTTCAATTCATCAAGTAGTACATCCCTTTCTTTCAGCATCACGTCCAAATCTTCATTGGTGGTAGAAGAGGCCTCGTACCTGATCAAGGCTAACCATTTTGAAGGGTGTTGTTTTTATTGCTGAATGGAAAGAGGTGTTCAGGTAGTACTTGGCCCAATGTAGCCACTCCACCCACTCCTTCGGCTTGGCTGCGGTGAAACATCGTAAATAAACTTCCAAACTCTGATTGAGGACCTCACTTTGTCCATCTGATTGTGGATGATACGCTATGCTACGATTGAGGCGAGTTTGCTGCAAGCGGAATAGTTCCATCCAGAAATTGCTAAGAAAAATTCTGTCTCGGTTTGAAACTATCGATCGAGGAAACCCATGGAGTTTAACCACTCCTGCCACAAATACTTCCGCAACTCGCTTGGCCGTGTAAGGATGTTTCAAAGGAAACAAGTGGCAGAATTTGCTCAACCTGTCTACAACAACAAAAATCACTTCATAGCCGTTAGATTTCGGAAGCCCTTCCACAAAATCCATGCTTATATCCTCCCAAATATTGTTTGCAATAGGCAATGGCTGTAGTAAGCCTGCTGGAGACAAATTTTCAGTTTTCATTTGTTGGCACACATGACATTCCGCAACAAACTTCTGAACATCCTTACGCATCCCTTCCCAAAATACTTCCTTAAGCAACATTTTATATGTTTTAAGAAATCCTCCATGCCCACCAATCGGTGTGTTATGAAATTCATGTAAAATGATTGGAATGTAAGGAGATTTGGAAGGGATTACTAGCTGTTTTTTGTACAGTAGCGTCTCATGATGCCATGACCACCCTGGCCTACTGTCAGGATTTTGTTGTAGTGCCCTGATGATCTCCGTCAACTTAGGATCTTCTGCTACTGACTGGGCAATTATCCTCCAATCCACCACGCTGGCTATTGTGATTTGTTGCAATTCGGAGTGCACAGGAAGCCGAGAGAGTGCATAAGCCGCACGATTTTCTTTTCCAGGCTTATATTGTATTTCAAAAACAAAACCCATAAGTTTTGTCAACTATTTCTGGCATTCAGGTGCTACCACTTGTTGTTCAAACAAATACTTCAAGCTCCGTTGGTCGGTTTGCACCACAAAATTATTGCCCAACAAATAATGTCCCCATTTTTGAACCGCGAAGACAATGGCCATCAACTCACGTTCATACACTAATTTTTGCCTCTTCCCATCAATTAAAGCCTAGCTTAGGAAGGCTAGAGGATGCCCTTTTTGTGACAACACAGCCCCAATGCCGGACCTCGATGCGTCTGTCTCCAGCTCAAAACGCTCCGTAAAATCAGGTAATGCTAAGGTGGGTCTGAAAGCATAGCCTCTTTCAATTGTTCCACAACCCTTGTAGCCTCATCATTCCAGCCAAAGGAATCTTTTCGTAACAGCTTAGTTAAGGGAGCTGCCAGTTGCCCATATCCTCGTACGAATCTTCAGCAATAACCGGTGAGCCCCAAAGAAACCCTGAAGTTCTTTGGCATTAGACGGCAGTGGCCACTCCTTTATTGCACGCAGCTTTTCAGGGTCGGCACGTACTCCTTCACTGATTATGTGGCCCAGATACTCAAGAGTCTTCTGCCCAAAATTGCATTTTTTTCTATTCACAAAAAGTTGATTTTCCCACAGAATGCCCAACACACAATGCAAGTGATCCACGTGCTGTTCGATTGACTTACTGTATACCAATATGTCGTCGAAGAAAACCAGTACAAATTTCCGAAGCAACTCTTTAAAGATTGTGTTCATAAGTGCTTGGAATGTAGCCGGCGCGTTTGTTAACCCAAACGGCATGACCAAGAACTCGTAGTGGCCCTCATGGGTACCAAAAGCTGTCTTTGGCACATCGGAAGGCCCCTTCCGGATTTGGTGATAACCTGAAATCCAACTTGGTGAAGCACTTCGCTCCATTTAGCTCATCCAACAACTCATCGATATTAGGGATCGGGAAACGATCCGATATGGTAGCTTTGTTTAGTGCCCGATAATCGACGCAAAATCGCCAACCCCTGTCCTTCTTTTTGACCAACAAAACCGGGCTAGAAAATAGACTGTAGCTCGGCCTAATTATCCCCGCCTCCAACATTTCAGTAACAAGCTTCTCAGTCTCTTCTTTTTGTACATATGGGTAGCGGTAAGGCCTTACATTGATTGGCTCCGTTCCTTCCTTCAATGTGATTGTATGGTTCTGTCTTCTACTTGGTGGTAGCCCATTTGGGGCCTGAAATGTCTCTTTGAATTCCTCCAATACTCCCACTATCTGTAATGGAATTTCCTCATCCTTCCCCTCCTGTTTTTCCAACAAAAATAATTCCAATACGTAACCAACTTTCTCCTCCTGTACATTTTTCAGCATAGTTTTTAACGACACAGCAGTTCGGCACTGGCCTGGAACTCCCCTCAACACCACCTGTTCCCCATTCACCTCAAATGACATTGTAAGGTTTCTCCAATCTGACTTTGTAGTTCCCAGAGTTGCCAACCATTTAATGCCCAGGATAATGTCAAAACTCTTCATTTTTATAGGCAAATAATCTTCCACAATGGTTAACCCTTGTGCCTCCAACAACACACTTCTACAGACACCCTCCTCTTTCATTTGATAGCCGTTACCCACTACCACTTCGTAACTTGCAGTTTTCGATATTGGTAGAGCTAACTTCTTCACCAGATCCACTGCAATAAAATTATGGGTAGCCCCACAATCCACAAGTGCCACCACTTGCGAACCATCAATCATTCCTTTCATCCTTATAGTTCGCAGTTCCGATAACCCGAAAATTGCATTCATAGACAATTCAACCCCTTCCATGGTAGCCAACTCCTCTTCCGTCTCCCACGAAGGCTCTAACTTTGTGGAATCGTCACTAACAAGAATGACATGTAACTCTCGATTGGGACACTTACGGCCCACATGCCACCTCTCCTCACACCGGTAGCATAATCCTTTCTCCCTCCTAGATTGTGCTTCGGCCGCCGTCAAATGCTTATAACGACTAGTGGTTGAGTTTTGGGAAGATGACGCAGGTTTAGGGTTACTATAGGTTGAGGTGGTGGATTTTTGAATTTGGCCGGATGAGTTGTAAGGGGATTTGGGTATTTTTGATGGGGTCCAAGTTACTGTTTTGTTCCAAGTGGAGTGTGTTTGGGGGCTTTTGCTTACAGGTGTTGTGTGAGGGTTAAGGGTGTTATTCTTAGTTTTGACACGCGTAGCCATCCCAATAGTTTCCTTAAGCCCATTAGGACTCAACACTAGTAACTCAGCCTTGATTTTCTCGTCCAGACCATTGATGAAGATGGCTGTCAGGGTGGCCTCCTCCAAGGCTCCAACTGACGCGGCTAGCAGCTCAAAGTGAGCTCTATACTCTGCGACGCTTACGACCTGTTTCACAGCAAAGAACCGGTTTAGCAGTGACCCATCCATGGGTCCAAGGAATCTTCTCAACATTTGGGTCTTCAGTTGCTCCCATGTAATGAAAGTGGTTCTCCTCTCTTCAAAACGCAGCCATGCTTGCGCTTCACCTTCGAAACATATTCCGGCGGCCTCAATTTTCTCTGCCTTCGTCAGTTGGTTTAGCATAAAGTACCTCTCAGCCCTGAAAATCCATGCATCTGACTCCTTACCGGAAAAAATCGGTAGTTCAAGTTTGCGAGGTAAACGCTCTTTGTCCCAGGGACAGTTGTTGTGGGTTGAGTTGGAACCAGGGGTCGTGTTTTGGGGTAGTTCCGTATTGGATGTGGCTTGAGTAGTAGGGGTAGTGTTTATTGCATGGATGGGATTTGTGGGAGGTGGTGGGCTATTTTCTTCTTGGGCGTTTGACGTTTGTGGTTGTTTGAGGAAGACTTCCATCTATTTGGATAAAAGCAACATGGTTTTCTTAATGTCAACAACGTCATTGTCTACCTTGGTGACGCTGGTTTCAACTTTGGTAATGCTGTTTTTAAGTATTGGGATTTCAGTAACAGATTTTTCCACTTGATCCATACGTGATTCCATTCTTGTTGGCATTCGCTAACACAACCGAGGATCGTGAGCTTTGATACCAAAAATGATACGATCCGACCAACTCCACAAACAAGCAAATGGAAAGTAAAGCAAGAAGTGAATGAATGGAAGAGTGTAATTGTATTGATAAAATAGAACAGTATAAATTTGCCTATCTGCTCTTACAGGGGCAGCAATCCCTCCAACATTCTCAACCGAGACTTTACTACTGAATTCCCAGCTGGTTCTTACTCTCCCACTACTAGACAATATATAACCTTTCTATTTCTTGCTAAATGGGTCAGCACAAAATCAGCCTGTGCAATATTCCCTTAACATACTCAAGGTACGTAACAAACCCACAGCGACATCAGACAAAATGTAACAAACCCACAGTGACAGCAGACAAAACGTCTGCCACCAAATATTCTCCACTCTTTATTCGTAATATCTCTAACTAACTTCCACGTCATCCCCACACGTCATTCCTCTCAACTCCGACATCTTGGGCTGCTATATTTCCAAGATCATGGGCTGCAATGTCTACAATGTTGGAACGTTGGGCTGTATGTTTCTTTCTCCTGTGATATACCTTCAGAGTTTTACCAGGTGTGAATCTGGAGGTCTACTATTTTGACAATTGTTCCACCGCCTGCTCAGTTGTTGCTTCACCTCTCCAAATCCATAGTTGCCTTGGTCATCCATCTATCCAAAAAATTAAAAAAATTGATTCCTGATGTGAATTCAAATCTTCATCTAGATTGTAAGTCTTGTCAGCTTAGGAAACATTTTCATGTTGCTTTTCCATCCAGAGATAATAATAGAGCCAAAAGCTCGTTTTGTGTTAGTTTATTCTGATGTTTGAGGTCCATCTAGTGTAGGGAGCGCTAGCCCTCGCCAATTTTTTTAAAATAATTTTTTAAAAAATTAAAAATATAGAACCACTTGTTTTTTTCAATTGAATCTGGGTCTGGACCGCCTAAGCTCGGGCTTATCTGAGGCCCAACTCTTTTAAGTAAAATGATGTTTTGCTTAGGATAATTAAGTTTCGAGTCAATCTAGACTTGGGCCTGGCCCATGGGTCAAAAATTGCCATCCCTCTCGTGTGACCTCAAAACTTGGTTTTCGTTACTTTGTTGTTTTTGTTGATGATTGGTCTAGAATGACTTGGTTATATCTAATGAAAGAACGCTCTAAATTGTTTTATATTTTTCAATCCTTTTGCTTTGACACCAAAACTCAATTTGCTTGTCCTATTCGTATCCTCATAAAAAGTTGTGGTATGATTCACCAATCTTCTTGTTCTCACACACCACAACAAAATGTTGTTGAAAGAAAAATCGGGCATGTCATAAAAGTTGCTCGAACCTTACTAATTGAGATGAAGGTTCCCAAGAAGTTTTGGAGTGATGTTGTCCTCACAACTTGCTACCTTTTTAACAAAATGCCATCCACTACTCTCAAAGACTAGATCCCTCTTGTTCTTATGTTTCCTAATACCCCTTTGTTTCCTCTTCAGCCTCGTATCTTTGGATGTGTCTATTTTGTCCGCCAACTCTAGCTAGGAGTTGACAAATTACGTCCACCAGCCATCAAATGTATCTTCCTTGATCACTCAAGGCCATAAAAAGGTTATCGTTGTTACAATCCCTCACTTAAAAGATTCTTTGTGTGGGCATATGTGACATTCTTTAAGAACATTGCATACTTTCTGAGATTTAAGATGCCAAAAGCTTCCATCATCGTTTACCCCTACTTTTTGACAACTCCTTGGATAATTTACCTAAAAGTTCAAACAATTCACCTACAATTCCCAGTCCTTATCTTCGTCAATTGTTTTGAGCAAATTTGCAGGTTTATTCCCAACGATCTCGTCAAATGGTAGATGGTCATCCGAATGAGCCCTCTCCTCCATCCGTCTAATTTGTCTCCAGAACTGGAAAACAGTGACCTAGCTTGACCTATTGCTTTAAAGAAAGGTAAACGATCTTGTGACCATCATCTGATTTCTAAT
Organism: Erythroxylum suave; assembly: GCA_027563595.1. Classification (NCBI taxonomy): domain Eukaryota; kingdom Viridiplantae; phylum Streptophyta; class Magnoliopsida; order Malpighiales; family Erythroxylaceae; genus Erythroxylum; species Erythroxylum suave. Next base: position 22,687,985 of record JAOSBN010000178.1, on the reverse strand, counting down.
TTTGTTTCTTATAACCATATGTCCTACTCTTTTTGTTCTTTCTAATCAAATCTAGATTCTATGTCTATACTTAAGAGTATAAATAGATGCTATACAAAACCCTAGGTGAATAGAAGCCTTATGGTCAATTGACACCTGGAAGCTTTTTACTCCTCCTGATGCCTCAATTGTTGGTTGTTGATGGATATATACTATTAAGACACTTGTTGATGGATCTATCGAACAACACAAGACTCATCTTGTTGTTAAAAGGATACACCCAAGTTTATGGAATTGATTATTTTGAAACTTTTTCTCCTGTGGCAAAAATGACGTCAGTTCGTATGTTTATCTCCTTAGTTGCAGCTTATTCTTGGGCTCTCTTGGTACTTGACATAAAAAATGCATTCCTCCATGGTGATCTAGTAGAAACAATCTATATGGAGCAACCTCCAGAGTTTGTTGATCAAGAGGAGTCTAAGAAAGTGTGCCTGTTGAAGAAATCTTTACATGGTTTAAAACATTCTCCTAGAGCATGGTTTGGATGGCTTAGTTTAGTTGTGAAGAAATTTGGTCTCAGGCAATGTGTAGTAGACCATTTGATATTCTATCAACACACCAGATTTGGTAAAATTCTATTGATCTTATATGTTGATGATATTGTCTCTCCCAACGCAATTATGTTCTTGATCTCCTAGAAGAAGCTGACTTGTTGGGATGTAAACTAGTAGATTCTCCAATAGATGCCAACCTGAAACTTGAAGTAGACCAAGGAGAACTCTTGAAAGATCCAGAAAACTATAGGAGAGTGACTGAAAAATTAAACTTAGGAGAGTGACTGAAAAATTAAACTATCTTACAGTTATCAGGTTTGACATTTCATTTAGTACAAGGGTGGTGAGTTAATTTATACAATCCCCTCAGACGAGCCATTCGAATGTGGCTATTCAAATCTTGAAATACCTCAAGCATGATCCTGACGAAGGACTCTTATATAAGAACCATGGGCATTGTTCAATTTATTCCTAAAGTGATAATAATTGGGTTGGTTCTAAGATTAATTGGAGATCTACTATAGGGTATTGCGTGTTTGTTAGTGGCAATCTAATTTCATTGAAAGGCAAGAAGCAAACAGTGGTTTCTTGATCAAGCACAGAATCAAAATATAGAGCTATGGCATATACAACTTGAGAACTTGTCTGGGTAAACATGTATTACAAGAACTTAAATTTCAACTAACACAACCTATGGAGCTAATGTGTGCTGATCAAGTGGCCATTTACATTGCTTCTAATCCCGTTTTTCATGATAGGACAAAACATGTTGAGGTAGACTGTCACTTTTTCAGAGAGAAGGTGGAACAAAATGTGATAAAAATCACTCATGTGAAATCTGAGGACCAGTTAGCCAGCTATTTACCAAGTCTTTGGTTGAAAGTCGTGTAACACAACTTTGTAACAAGCTTGGAGCTTATGATATTTATGCTCCAGCTTGAGGGAGAGTGTTAGAGATAAAGATCAAATTCAGTATCCTTAGGGATTACAAAATGTATCTTTAGGAATTATGATTATGATTTGATTTGATTGCGATTATAAGTGTAACTTACTTTTATAAATAAGGCACTCTAGTATATAAAGGGAGTGAGGGCTGCTGATTTTTGCAAGCTCTTCCCATTCCTTTTCTTAATTCACAGCAGGGGTATTTTGGCTGCTGGAGGAAGGGAGAGGCGATAAGCTACAAAACCAACCTTGGCTTCAATGGTATTGTGGTTACATTTAGAGGCAAGGGCCAGTTGGCGATAAGGTTTTAGTTCTAAAAGAACTAAGTCACCTTCCTCAAAGTTTACTTCTCGATGTCTAACATCATAGGCAGATTTCATGACATTTTGAGAGATGCTCTTGCACTTCTTACAGCAACAGATTTCTATTATGCAATTCAATACTTCTACTCGTGGGAAACCTGAACAATAGGAAAGCAAGTGAGGGGGAGAACGGCCATAAACTACTTCAAAGGAGTAGTTTTCAAAGAAGATTGATAACTAGTGTTGTAACAGTATTCGGTGCAAGATATCCAATCTATCCACTTGTGTGGACAGTCTCCTGTAAAATATTAAAGATACGTCTCGATAACTCGGTTAATTGTCTCTATTTGCCTGTCACTTTGAGAATGATATGTTGAGCTGAATGATAACTTGGAACCACTCAACTTGAATAACTTTGTCCAAAAAGGACTTGTAAGTGTGACATCTTAATCACTAACTATGGTTTCTGGCATCCTATGCAATTTAAAGATATGATCAAAGAAGAGTCGAGCCGCTGTGACTGTTGAATAAGGGTGCGCTAGAGGCAGAAAGTGTGCATCTTTGGAGAAACAATCAACTACAACCAATAAGACAGTCTTCCCATGTGATGGTAGAAGCCTATCTCTCAAATCTATAGAATATCTGACTAAACCTGTGCCAGAATTGGGAGAGGTTGCAATGGCGCAGTAGGTTGTAAGTATTCTGACTTGTTTCTTTGACAAATTTCACATATCTGACGATGTCCTAAACTTGGCACTTCATTCCCATCTAATAAAAACTGATGAAACCTTATGAAGAATCTTTTGATACCCTTCATGATATTCAGCATGAAGTGTTGAAATTATTGCTTGAACAAGGGCAGAAGAAGTTGGCAAATAAACTTTGTTTTTGAAGAATATTAGCCCATAACGATATGACCAAGGACTGCCCTCCTTGGTTGTAGTAATACGTTTCACTAGTTGCTGTAACTCCTGTGAGCCACAAACTTCTGTTCGAATCGCATAAAAGAACCCCAGCCGAGGCATAGATATTGAAGTTAAGATTCCTACATCCTCATTTCTGCATGATAGTGAATCAGCCACAATATTTTCTCACCCCACTCGCTATTCCACTATGAAGTCAAAACTCATGAGCTTGCTAACCCAATTTGTTGCGGTGAGGTAATAATACGTTGCTCTAGGAGGAACTTTAGCCTATAATGATCTGTTCGTATTAGGAAGTGCCATCCCCACACGTAAGATCTCAAATGGCGCATAGCTTTGGCTAAGCCAATCAGTTCCTTCTTGTAGGCAGTAGATGTTAGTATTGTTGAGCTAGAGTACGACCGAAGAAAGCAATTATTCGGCCTTCTTGTTGTAGGACAGCTTCTATTCTATTCCATAATCTGAGGCATCACATTCTACTACAAAGATCTTTTCAAAATCTTGATGGGCTACAGCTGGTGTTTGGGTTATGGCCAATTTTAATGCTTCAAAGGCGGCCAGTGAATCTTGCATCCAAATAAAGAAGTTCTTTTGCAACATAGCTGTCAGTGGCCCAACAATTTCCCCATCATTTTTCACAAATTTTTTGTAGTACCTAGTAAGACCAAGGAAGACTTGTAATGCTCGAATGGTAGTGGGTTGGGGACTTTTTGGGGGTTTGCTTCCTGAGATGATCTGAGTTTGAGCAAACAAGCATTTAGACTCTTTTAGGAACAAGCAGTGCTGTCTAACATGGTGAACACCAATTGAAAAGGATGCATATGTTTTGCCCAAGTACGATTATAAATGGGATGCCATCAAAGAATGCCAAGACAAAGTTGCATAGATATTGCCTGAATTCAGCATTTATGAGGGGTTGAAAGGTGGAAGAAGTGACGGTGAAACCAAAGGGCCTCACTAGAAATTCAGAGTGCCCATAATGAGTGCAAAAAGTTTTCTCCTCATCTTTATCATACATCCAAACTTGTTGATTCTTAGAGCATAAATCTAGCTTTGAGAAATAGTGAGCCCTGTGATAGTTTGCTGATTACTGGATTTGGAAATTTGTCTTTGATAGTTTGGGCATTTGGGGATCGATAATTGATACAAAGTCTCAATGACTCAGAGGACTGGAGAAGAAAAGGGAGACTTGCTAGTTTGGACGATGCCTCTTTTTAGCATCTCCTCACATTGCCTTTCAATCTCATGATAAGGTTGGACAACTATAAATCTTGTTCCTAATTGCAGATTAATTCGATGACCACATTGACGAGTAGGTGGCAGCCTTCTGGGGCACTGAACAAGTATGGGAATTCTGCTAGGACTCTTTTGAGCTACAGCTCCTTATCCACTTCTACCAGTGTTGCTAACAGAGAAGTGGTAGGCGGGCTGAAATCTTTACTTCCACATAACTCTACATTCTGCCCTTGCCACCAAAACTGCATCTTTATGGCTGAAAAGTCCTAATAAATAGGACTCAGCATCCTTAGCAAGTTACCCCTAACACTGCCCCAAACCCATAGAGATGCAGTAAAAATAAATGAAAGTGAAATGTATCAGGACCTAGTTGTACCGAAAGTGATTGAGATACTCCTGGGATATGTAATCTTTCTTCATTTGTCACTGTTACTCGCAGACCAGCCCTTGATTCAGTGGGTGTTTTCATGTTATCCTCCAAAGATTCATTCACAAAGCTGTGAGTGCTTCCCGAATCAATCAAGATCAGTAGGGCCTTCATGTGGACAAAGCCCTTCGCCTGCATTGCCTGTGATTTCTGCATTCCTGTTATAGCATGAATGGATATTTCCAGCTTCTTCGTTTCTTCTACCATAATTTGTGGTTCAGGTTGCATATCATCAATTCCCTCCAATCAAAAGAGTCATTTACATTGGTATCCTACTGTATAAGGCTCATCATAGTTGCAACAAAGCCCTTTTGTTCTTCATTCCTCCATTTCTGCCCTATTTAGCCGCTTCACAAAAGGTGTCCGTGCTGCTTTATTTGTTGTGTTTCTTTGTAGGCTACTTCGTTCTTTCCGATTTCTAATTCCTTGAACTTTGTACAACTGGCTAAGCTCATAGCCCTAGTTAAATCTTGAGGATGTTGCAGCTCAACTTCTACTGCTATGGCTTCTTTCAATCCACCAGTGAAGATCTCAATCTACTGTTCTTGTGTAAGAGTGCTGGCACGAGCTGCTAGTCATTCAGAGTGCCGCCAAAATTCCTCCACAGTGCTGGTTTGTGGAAGTTTGTACAGTTCTCCCAATTTATCGCTTCTGACTGGTGGTTCAGCCATTGCATGATCAATTTCACATAGAACATATGCAGTATGTTCCTCGGATAATACTGCTCTCACTTTCATCCCCTTGTGCTGCAGGAATTTCATAAACAAGCTTTTGCAAAGTCCGCCAATTCTTGCTGTTTGTTCTCCATAGCTGCATGGTCTTGTTCTCGTTGTCTCTTATCACGATCTTGATCATCCTGATACATTTTCAGAAAAGCTTGAAATTGTCATTGGAAGTTTTGAGTCCTCCGTAACTTCTTGCTCTAATACCAAACTGTTATAAGCCCTTGACTGTGATGTAGTTATGGGACCCTGCAACTTGAAATAAGAAACTAAGGGTGTTGAGAAAAGCCTGAAATTGTCGTTGGAAGTTTTGAGAGTCCTCCGTAACTTCTTGCTCTAATACCAAACTGTTACAAGCCCTTGACCATGATGTAGTTATGGGACCCTGCAACTTGAAATAAGAAACTCAGGGTGTTTGTTGGTTTTTCTGCCCTTTTGACCTATTTTGAAAAATCCAGAAAATGAGAGCTCATTAGAGAGAACTCTTTGATCTCAAAAAATGGGAATTTGATAGGAGAAAATGCTTTCTTATTCCCTTGCATAACTAGCTTTTTATACCAGATTACAAGCACAACAGACTTACTATTTAGGGAACATTCAAATAATTATACGCTAAGTTGATGAAATAATTCTAAAATACTTAAATCTAATCTGATCACTATTATTTAAATGACAAATAAATGACAGCTAGTTCACTGACAGCTAATCTTGTTTCTTCTTTTGCTGACATGTAGAACACTTGTAGACCTGGTCAAAGGGAATTACTTTTGGGTGATAGCTACTTTGATTGGTGCCTAGCTAATCGCTAACAGCAGATTCTAAGGTAGTCCTATCGGACTAGATACTGAATACCTGAGAGAGAATTTAGCAAGGCTACGCACCTTACATAAGACTTTCTTCTTATGCTTCGAAGAGGGCCAACTAATCGAGTGGTCTTTTGCATAGTTAAGATATTTTACAAATGTTAGGAATAAGAGGCTTTTCTCAATTATCCCTATTTTTCACTCATTTATAGACGAGCTAACTTTAGTTCTTAGGCTTATTTAACTGCTGGACCTGCTGTTGCATGTTAACATTATTCTGGTAGTTAAAAATCGCAAAGAGGTATATATGTTGGAGGGAACATATGGACTTCAGTATACACTATATTTTTGAGCAATTTTGTTCTTCACGTGTATAAATAAAAAATTCCTTGTTTCTTACATGTTATGTTTCTAACTAAGGAGTTCAAAATTTGAACTTCTGCAGGAACTTCAGGAGGCAGTGAAATCACAGTCCAAGAGGGTAATTGTTGTCAAGAAGGGGCAACTTAAGCTCTATGCTGGCCAACCATTTGCCGAGGTTGAGATGGCATTGCGGTCTTTGATCAAACAAAATTAGTAGCGAGGTAGATGAAGATATTGCAAAATATTATCTTGCTCAGCATCTGTTGGCGGTTGGTCTTCATATGGATAACGAAAGAGACATCGTGAAAGATCTGATTAGAGTTTCACATTGGCAATGGCATTTAAGACATTGTGGTTAGAATTTCACATGTCAAGTGAAGTGTCAGGTGCTTGCAATTTTTCTTCTGCTAATTATCAATGTCTACATTTTTCTCTCCTTTGGTTTTGGACAGAAAAGAGACATTTGTAGAGGAGATGTATGTTGATACTTGATACGCCTGTGTTTTCACAAATTTCTTGTCATCTAATAAGATATTATTTTGTTTCAACAAACAAATACAGGTCTGGAACAACTAGGCGTGTGTTTTGCTAAAAGTAGAGTTTAAGATGATAAACTCCACTTTTAAGCCTATAATATTAACGACAACACTGCTAGTGCTACTAACCACCAAAGCCCCCCTTACAGTGAAGAAGCGATTTTGTTGACACCTAACGTGAATTGGCAAACGTTTTGCCGTGACCGTTTGCTTCTGCTCTTCATTTCTAGTTTTCTTGCCACCTCTGGCCTGCGACAGCCTTTTATTCAACAAATCAAGCGCAAACCATTTAAAGAAGAAAGCATTCACCGTTTAAATTAAGAAGAAAAATATCCTGAATCTTTAATTTTAGTGATTGGAACATTCATGACACAACTTGCCTTCTTTTATTTTTAATCAATTCAGTTCTTAACCTTCATGTCCTGATATTGACACTGAATCACACGCCTACAGTAATACATGGTTTAAAAAGTATCCAGAGCAAACATGTAAATTTGGCAGTCTAAACACTATAAATTGTGATAAAAGTTTAGAAACAAGATTTTTCTTCAAATACAATTTTTGTTATCTGTTAATTTCTTCTTTTTTTTTTCAATTGGGTAACTATTGTAGGAAAACTCTTATTTTTCGACTGTGTAACTATCATCTGTTTGCAACACAGTTTGCAGGAGTTCAAAATAGGTAGTGACTCCAACTTTTTGTTGCTAGAACTTGGTGATTTTTCATGTTATGGTATACAAAATTAGCATCAAGAAAGTTTATTAATCTTGAATGGTGAAGTGTTTAATGATTTTTCTTTACTTTTTTTTGATTGTGAGATGCAAGATGTTCAATCAAGTGAATCTAAACTATGAGTTTGATGATAACAAAACATATTGTTATTAATGACTTATTTTTTGTGATATTAGCAGCTATATTATAATAGAATTAAATAATATGGGACATATTTTCAATGAAAGGGCAAAGTGAATAAAGAAATCAATAGAATCGATTGAGCTATCAAAGGATGTAAATAAACAAAATGAAGCACATATGTAAATCAAGAGAGGTCGAAGAAGGAAGAAGATACAAAAATCTAAAATGGAGCTGAAGAAGTAATAGATCAGGTGTTGTTTGGTCAAATCATTCTTTCCTTACTCTTTATTATTATTGCTATTGTATTGTGATTATCATATATAAATTTTCAATAATCATTTATTAAAATAGATAACTCATTCATTAATTTTCAAATAAGAAAAAGGACACTCGTATGCCATCTAGGGACCAATTTAAAAGTAGATGATGAGAAAACACACAACATAATTAGGTTTAAGGATTCAACTTCAAAATGATTATGTGGGTTTGTGGGTTTTAGAATTGGGGATTAGGCATTTGAGTTTCCTTTATCATTTAGGGATTAAGCACTTTTTTAATAGGATTATAGTAAAGTGCAATGGATAATAATACTTTTCAATTTAGGGGCTTTCTTTTGTACTTTTATCAAATAAAATATTGGAAAAAGTAAGCTTTTAACACATAATTTTGATGATTAAAAAATATGTTACTACTAATGTTTTAATACTTACTAATATTAGTAAATTAATATGTAAAAGATCAAGCTTAATAGCAGGATAAACTAGACAAATGAACCAATTGAGCAATGAAAGGATAAAAAGATGATCAAAGTAGAAAATTGGGAAGTTTTTAAAGAAAACTATCTTAATACATTAAAATGCTTTTGGGGAACTTTTAAAATGATTTTTGTTCAAGTTTTGTCAAAGGAATATGTTTTAACCTTTGAAAGAACTAGATAAGTTTCCAAAAACTTGTTTTAGGAAGTTTGGTTGACCAATATGGTGATTTAGGTAACAAATATTAGGACTTTAGATAGATTGATTAACCACTGTGATAGTATGGACGACCAACATATTTTAAAAGAATATATCATAAGTTTTTGAACTCATTCATATTGTTATTAGTCACCCTAATATATAGTTTTTATTTTTTAATGATTTTTAAGTTATTTTAAGCATAAAATAGACCATGTATGAGTAGTGGAAAGAATCTTGTATATATTAGAGAGTTGACAAGAACTATAAGAGGTTATAGATTGTAGACATGACATATTTTGAGCCTGTTAGTTAGTCTCGACAAGAGATGGATGTTTTGGGCTGTATGGTTGTGCAATTATTGCAATTGAAGAAATTTCTTAGGATTTGCATTGTGAGGTTTTTCTTAACCTTGAATAAGATTTATAAAGAGTTACTCTTCATTCTTGGATCTAAGATGTTTCGTTGAAAAGAGTGGATGTAAAGGCTCTGAGTTCTTGTTATCCTACCAACTAGACCTTCTGAAGAAAGCTAGCACTCAAATTTAGCAAGATGGGAATGTTACTTCAGTATGGGGGATCATTTGTGCTTTATTCCATTAACACTGAGATTAGCCCCGATTAGTAATTAGCTGTTCTCGACCCAGCTTCCCTGGATCTACATATTCCTAATAGGTCTAAATGGATTCATTAAGAATGGGTATACTTCACAAGCTCTCTCTCTACGGATTGTAAACATTCTTTTTCACCTATGCACAAAGATGCTATATAGAGAGTTCTTTTTTATCCATTAAAGACAGTAGATAGGAAATTATCAAGTGTACCATAGAAAATGAATGTAGGCTAATGATTGTTTGACTGAAATATAAATTGATTTTGTTTTTTTCCTACTCTCTTTAGTATCATTATAATTGTGTTGAATTTCTCAACTATGAATTTATCTTAATCATTAATTAGAGTAGGTTATTTTTTCATTAGTTTATAGATAAGACAAGAGTGAACACACAATTTACCCTCTATCATATGTCATGTGAAGACCAACATAAATATCTTAAATTTTAATTTACAATGACATATATAATCCGCTATCAATACTAAGGAGTGTAAAGGTGAAACATTACAAATTTAAAAGATGATTTAGTGAAAAATAAAATTTAAGTGTTTTAAACGTCAATTTTCAAGAATTAAAAAATCCTTTAAATTATTGTTTAAAATCTTTTTATAACAATGTTAAGAGTTATAAAAATTTAAAAAATTCCTTATTTTGCTAGCATAAAATTAAATATTTAGAACTAAATTTTTAAATAATTAATAGTTGTATTTGACCATTTAATTTATATATCATAATACACATCTTATATAGTCAAAAATAAAATTTGTATTTCTTGAAACTAATTATTGTATCTGATATCATTTTGAGTAAAAGTATTCTTTAAATGTTCGTAAATTTAATTATTTAAATAAATAAATCATTATTTAAATGATTAATAGTTCTATAACTTAATTTATGGTAGTGGCCAAAGGGAATCAATTTTTTATCCCAAGCATTTACAACTATTGTCATCTGTTGTAGTGTGTTTACTATAATTATATTTAGACATGCTATCTATTTTTCACTCACAGATAAATATAAAGTTAGTCCCTAATGACACTCAAGAGGATAGGGGTAAATTCAGTGCTTATAAAATTCAACAAATTTTCTAACCAATGTACTCAATTAACAACAATCAATATAAATAAGATTTTCCAAAAAAATCAATATAAATAAGAATGAAAAGTTGCTTAATATAAATCAATCGACCAGGATATACAAATGAACTATTTGTAAACTCCCCGGAAAGAAAGGTTTCTTAGATAAAGGGACATTGGTCAACCATCGGAAGATATTGATCGATTAATATGCATAGATGATCGACTAGAAGAGTGACCCATACTCCTTACAAACTCACTAGAAATAAGGGAATGTCAAATACAGGTACATTGGTGACCATAGGAGGAAAAAGGTCGATCAATATGCCCATACAGGTGACTACGCAAACGACCAGACAATTGACAAACTTATTGGAAAGCAAGGGTGTTGGTGTTTAAGGGACACTATTCAACAACACTGAGGCATTAGTCAACCAATATGTCAATATCTTAGAATTTCTATCAATCAAAGCAAAATATGGATAAAATTAATCAAATATAGCCATAAGACTCAAATTAGAGCAAACACCAATAACAAAATATGGATAAAATGAATGAAGACATTAAAAAGAGTCATTTATCATATAGAATTTCAATTAAATATAAATCATTCTCTTCTAATTATGCAAAAATCTATCCTTATTTAATGATTTACATAAGTTATTTCCCGATTGATTAAAATTTTAGGTATTAAGGTTCACACTATAAAAATATTAAACTCATCTAAATAACCAACACTAAGGATTTATACTCAAATTGATAAATTCAAATTTCTAAAGTATGAACTCATAGTTACTTTTTATTGAGCTTTACTAATGAATGATTTGACTATGGATTTTTCTTGAGTTTACAATTGATTGGAGGCATATCATCCTTCTTATCATCCTCAATTGGTTTAGCTATTATTTCTTTTAAGGAGTCTTTGATCATTCTTGCTCTCTTTAAGGGCTAATTTTTTTATATTCTATATAAATATTTTCAAGACTTTTTTGAAAATAGAAAAGGTTAGTCATTAATAAAAAATATAAACTCTTGAAAAAAATACTTAATTCAATAATTATCATCTCTACTATATACCATTTGCTCTTTTTGTTTGTTGGTTTGGTATCCCTATGAAACAGGGTAATCAATATGTTTTAGGTATTCAAATAAGCTTGGTTTCTTGATTATTAGGCTTCTTCTTTTTAACCCCACACTTTCAAGGGTTTGCTTATCATCTTTTTTTTAGTAAAACAAACTCTATCAACATGTCCAAAAGAAATTATTACACTGGAATGTTAAAGAAATAAAGAACATGCATCAATCGGTTAGAGAGAGATGTTCTATCTTCTCTCTAACCTCTAGGTTTCAACCCAATTCTTAGCTATTTGAACCTTGCTTCACCTTTTCTCCTTCTTCTTCTCCTTTCTTCTCCTCTAGTGCTATCGCTTGTTGTTCTTCTCTCTTTCCAGCTTTCCACTCCATCCTCTTGTCATTTGCTATCCTCTAATCCCTTCCTTCCATTGACTTCACCCATTCTCCCCCAGTAGCTCTTCGAGGGCATTTTAGACCTTTCCATTACCTACCTAGTTTCCCGCTTCTTTGCTTTTCTCTTTTAGTACCTGTCTTCTCCTTTTCAACAATGCAAACTTTACTGAAAACTCCTCTTATCACAAAACAACCACTAGATAAGGAGGAACCTCCTTTACCCTCCTCATCTTCCTCAAATTCACCCCTATAGCTAACTGTGAAATCCCTCCTTATCCTAACTCAAACCTCATCCTCCACTACTCCACTAACATTAGTACCAACAACTCCCACCCCACTTGACGAAGCAACCATTCCCTTAACCTCTCCAAGTCTTCCTAACCCCTCGACAGAGAGGAGAACATGGAAGCAAGTGGTGGGTGGATCTGCAGATTTTGCTCTGCGTTTCTGCCCCCTAAGATAAAAGATGGTCGGACCATTTTGTTTCCTAACAAAGAAACGATACAAGAAGGGGTGAAAGCTTGGGAAAATTCCCTTATTGGGTATTCTTAGGATAGAAGATTGACTTTTCTGGTTATTAAAAAATGGGCTCAAACCATTTGGAAGAACAAAGGATTTATGGAGGCTGTAATAGCAGAGGACAAATACATTATATTCATATTTTCCACTAAAGCTCAAGCCTTAAAGGTAGTAGAAGAAGGGCCATGGCATGCAGCTAATTTTTCATTATTTTTGCATCCAGGACAACCATGGTTTCAGATTGATTGCAAGGAAAAAGAGACCTATGCCAATGTGGGTAAATCTCTTTAATATTAAACAAAAAAAGGCTTAAGTATGATTGCTAGTTTTCTTGGTAAACCTCCATGTTTGGATGATAATACAACAAATAGAAGGAGGTCGAGATATGCTAGAATATATATAAATATGGATCTTTCCAACTGTTTACTAGATACTATTCCTATTATCAGATTGGGACTTGATGGTTCCCTTTATGAGGACAATGTTTCAGTTCAATACCAATGGAAGCGGTCCCTTGCTGCTCAAGATAAAAAATGGATTCCTACAGGTAAGACTTTCATTAGAGGGGATTATGAGGAGCTGATGGGTGTTGATCTCATTATTACTCTAGTATAACAAAATGAGGACACTAGTCCCATACTTATACCTGAAGGTGGTCAAGGAAAAAATGAATTAGAAGATTTTGGGAAAAAATCAGAGCTGGCAGATAGTGTTGGGAAAATAAGGAGTGCAAGAGATGAGGGGGAAGAAGAGATTGCTGAAGACAATGCTGGAGGTCAAGTAGAAGTGGCCACTGAGGTCATTGTGGCGGATAGGAACGAGGAACAATTTTTGGATGTCTTACCAAACAATCTAGATACTAATAATAAAGGGTTGGACCAAAAGGTCAAGCTTGATCCTATTACGGACAACAGGGAAGAGGACCCTACTATTGGAGGATTTTTGGTAGTTGCTAAAAGAAAAACTAACAGGACCAAAAGAAAGGGCTCCAAATTCAATATTACTTGAATAATGAAGATCTTAACATGGAATGTGAAGGGGATCAACTACCCTAAAAAGCTGTTGGCTTTAAGGGATTTTGTCTATAATACAAAGCCATGGATTTTTGCTATTTTGGAAACTAAACTTATATATGAAAAAATAAAAATATTGAATAAACTGGGATCAAAATGGAAGTTTATCTCAGACCATCAAGCTCGTAGTTATGGGAGAATCATTATCGGATACGACCTTAATTTGGTGGATGTTCAGGTCTTTTCCATAAAGACGTAAGCCATACACCTGAATTGTAAGCTCTTTCAGGTAAATATTGACATCAATGTCTCCTTTATTTATGGCTCTAATCATGCCTTCTAGAGGAAGCTGTTATGGGATAGCTTAATTCAGTTTCAGTATAGGGTTGATGGGGTATGAATTTTATGTGGAGATTTCAATGCTACTTTATATAGCATGGAAGTTGAAGGTAGTTTCAGAATAAGAAGTCGCTCATCTGATTTTAATGACTGTGTGGGACAGCTAGGCATTTTTGATCTAAAGTCTCAGGGGCATTGCTATACATGGAGTAATAAGCAAATGGGAAGATGGGCTTTGAGGAAAAAGCTTGATCATACTATGGTGAACCGAGTTTGGATTACATAGTTCCCTAATTGTGTCACATCCTTCCTTGACCCTCTTATTCTCTGATCACATGCCTATACAAATTGAAAATCTATCTTATAATCAGGGTTGAAGAGGACCATTTAGATTTAATAACCTACTAATTGATGATGAGGGATTTAATGTGGCTCTACATAAAGGATTGGAAGCTGAGGTTGTGGGCACACACCAATATGTCTGTGATTAGAAGCTGAAAGCTATTAAAAGGGAGATGAAAGCTTTAATGAGTAGAAGAGCCTCCTCTGTAGTGCCCCCTTACCGCAGGGTACACACCGGGATGCCCGCAGGTCATTCCGGTATATATCCTACGATAAGGGTGAGCTACGATCAATCACTACAAACACCTCACATGGCAT
>JAOSBN010000178.1:22647377-22666455 GCA_027563595.1 Erythroxylum suave | reverse complement strand
AAGGTAGTAACCTACGGAAGTAACACTCAACAAAGAAATGAAATGACTATAGATGGAGTCATATGGCTCAATCCTCACTTTAGCTTAAATGAAAACTCATTATGTATCTCTACACTACTTGATTGTTCAAATGTCAATTTGTGACTAAGCTTATGTAACCGACTATTTTTCATCACTCTATATGGTTCTCTTTCTACTTGCATTCAATCTAATTCCAACAAACATGATAGAATCTTATGGAAATATTTACCAGAATGACTTAAATGCGGTTCCATTGCTAACACAAAGCACCATTGCTGACATAAAACACACATAATATGCCTAAACATGCATCCTATTCAGCACAAATTAAAAAAATTGCAATTGAGAAAGTTGATGTCCTCTTCCCACACTTAAAGATCACATTTTACTCAATGTGACAAGTCAAGCCCCAAGTGAGTGAAAATGACATTAAACTAAATAAAATGAAAATGACGCAAACAAAAGAAATTGAAACAAGCAAATGATATCAAACTAAACAAAAGAAAATGAATTCAAACCAAACTTAAAGAAATTAAAACTAAACGAAAAACATAGCTCCCACAAATGATATGAAACCAAATAAACATGAAATGAAATGCAATCACACAAAAGAAACACAAAACTTAAAAGTTAAAGGGTAAGAAAAGCTTATTTAGATGTTGGTGGCGATGGTGATGGTATAGGAGCTTCAAAATTGTTCTGTCGATAAAAGTTGAGGAACCTTTTCTTCAAGCTTCGTTGCTCCTTATGAACCTGTCACATTTGAGTGTTGAGTTCATCAAGTTAGGATGTCATCTATTGATGGTTTAAGAATATTTGGTTGAGAATTGGTTGATATCGGTGAACTGCCATTGGTTCCCTCGATTCCTCCATTACTGCTTCCTCCTCTGGCTCTAGAGCAACACTAGATGTGGAGGGTCTGTTTGCAATTGTACTGCCGCCCCTCCTGCTCCTTACTAAAGTGCGTGTCTAAGGGTTGTGGAGTTCCATAAATTAGGCCTCCACAATCTCAGAGTGTCTTAAATAGGCTATGTCAAATATGTCGTGGGGAGTAGTATGCAAAATCTCCATATTAACATTATAAAATGCACCCAAAGCAGAAGCAATATGAGCCATCCCAAAAGACGTATTCTTTTTATTAACCACACTCACTAATGATCAAAAAATTCTATAAGGGGTGTTGATTTTAAGCTTTTGATCCATACACCATAAAAAGAAAAATTCTTTAGCTGAGCATTTATTGATTTCCGTTTTATTAAATACAGTCCGACATGTAAATTTGTATAAAAGTAAATGCTCAGCACTTTGGATTAGAGAATTAGGTGCATTACGTGAATCAAAATATTCTTCACCCGTGAGAGTGTTCCAATAATTATCGACATCAAAATCCAAGCGACCATCTAGAATTTTTGTATTCGACAAATTAAACAATTCTCACATCATAGAATAATCAAGTTTAAAAACGTTTCCACCTAACCTAAACCAAAACAAATCCATCTTAGGGTTATACCTAACTGTTGTGAAAACTTTAAGGTTATGGTGGTATAAATACGTAAATTGCACCGAACAAATCTGTTTCACCTTATGTTTGCAGCTAATTGTTCAAATCGGTATCTCAATCCTATATTTTCTAACACTTTAAAATTAAAATACCAAGGAGTGACTATAGCTCTATACCTAAAGTCACAGAAATGTGCACCTTCTTCTTCCGAACAAATCAAAAACGGGGCCCAATAAGTTACCACTAAGTTGGTTTTTCCTTCGTTGGAAACTTGAAGGTAGAGCTCATCGATCAGTTTCCTAACCCTCATCGTCCTTGGTGGAGCCATTATGAGAAAAAACTGCAAAAATGAAAGAGAGAGAGTGAAATTCGACTTTTAGAGAGAGGAAACAAAAATCTTACCCAAATCCTTGTTGTTTGGAAAGATTAATGCATGAAAAGATGAAAGAATGTAAGATTAATGGAGAGGGATGAAGAAAATACCAAGAATTTAGATATAGATTGAAGATTTTTAGAGAGTGGGAGGAGAGAAAATCATGGCTTAGAGAGAGAGTGTGTGAAATTTTGAAAGAGGGAGGGAATTCCCTCCAAATGGGATTCCCATAAGTGTGGGATTCCTCTCCAGAAAGATTCCCACATCCGTAGGAATCACCATAATTCCCACAGACGTGGGTTTTCTCTTTAGAAACTTTCTAGAGAGATTTACCAAGTTCGTGGGAATCACTGCAATTGCCACAAACGTGAGAATTGGTGATCCTTACAATTTCAAACCTTCTTCAAAGCTTATATGTACTCCCCATGATCCCAAAACCTACAAACACATCAAGTTAATATCATCAACAAGAACTTTGAAAATAAAACAAATTGAAATTCAAACAAAATCATCATGAACATCAATCAAATCCAATTCAAAAAATGATCAAACCAAAGAAATCAAATAAAAACTAGGAAAAAACATTCAAAAGGGAATAACATCCATAGCTTACCTCCCATGCAGTACTTTGTTTACTGTCAGTAGCTCGACTTCCCTTTATACTCATGGAGGCTCAAATGACTGATATGGTACCCGTGCAGAAATTGATCTCAAACTTTGTAGATGAGCTACCCCATTTTGGATTCCACCTTTTTATTGTTTTCCTTTCTTCACCTTCTTTTACATGTTCGTTTCTTCCGTAATGCATTCCCGGGGTCCTGAATATTTTCCCATCTTCCTTAGACTTTGGGTTCCTGGATATCCATTGGGGTAGTGTAGGACGATAATTTTTCTTTGATACCTTAAATGTTAACTGCTCCTTTCCTACACTTAGAATTAACTCGCCCCCGTCGACATCAATAATCGCACGAGCAGTAGCTAGAAATGGTCACCCCAAAACCATAGAAATTTCTTCGTCTTCACTAATATCTAATGTGTAAAAATCCACGAGGAAGGTAAATTTATGAATGTATAGTTGCACATTCTTGATAATCCCCTTTGGTAAATGCACCAATCTGTCTGCTATCTTAACTAATGTCTTAGTAGGCTCTGGCTCTTCTAGACCCAACTTCTAACTGAATGAGTATGGCATCATGTTGATGTCCCAAATCTGCAAATACTCAATCTATCTTAACTCCATTTATACTACACGGAATGAAGAAGTCCCCTGGATCTTCTTTCTTTTGTGATACATGTGGACTTTCTTCTAATATGTGCTTGGTAATCTCTTCCTTTAACGATTCCTTTAAAATGAGCTTTGTCTAGAGTTGATTTGTTATGTCAGTCATCTTTCTTAACTCCCCTTCTTTAGAATTCCTAGCTACTCCACTTGAAGATGACTGTTGCTAAGCAAAAATTTGGTGTGGAAGTCCAAGTTGAAGTTCCCTAATTGACTTGCTTATTAGTCCCCTCGGAAGGAATTCCAATGCTATTTGTTCTTCTTGCATGTCTCCATCTTTCTCCCCATGTTTTCTTTCTTTCTTCTCTATCCAAGTAATGGCCATGATTCTCTCCTTTGGATTCACCTCAGTATTGCCTTGTAGGCTACCTGTATTTTACGAAGATAAAGCGTTAGCTAGTTAACCTACTTGAACTTCCAGATTGTGGATAGATGATGCATGGTTCTCTAAAATCTGATCAAATTTTGCTTCCATCCTCTTCTGATTTTCCTCCGGGCATTATGATTTTCCTCTTATGTTGCTAGTTTGGACCCTAAGACTTCCATCATTTTATCCATTTTGCTTTCCAACGCTCCAATTCGATCTTGCTGGAATCCCAGCGGTCCTTGTGGTCTTTGTTAGCCACCTGCAATATTGTTAATCTAAGAAAAGTTCAGGTGGTTTTTCCAACCTAGATTATATGTATTCAAATACAGATTATTACCTCATTATGGCTGGCCTAGGTAACTTACTGGATCGGTGCCACTAGCTCCCCCTAGGTAACATTCCACTGAGCTATAGTTGTTCTCCCCACACAGCTCACAATGTGCTTGCATCACCTTTATTGCTGAGGTAGATGCTCCTTGCATGTTGTTTAGCTGCTTCGTAAGTGCCGTGATCTGAGTCTATAAGGCAGTAATTGAGTCAATATGTATAATACGTTTCTGTTCCTTTTGGCCTTGTCTGCTCCTCTCACTTGACCACATGTAGTTATTGCTTGCTAACTTCTCCAATAAATCATGAGCTGCTTTCATTGTCATTCTCATCAGTGAACCTCAGGCTGCTGCATCAATTGTGCCCTTGTGCTTCGATTCACTCCATTATAGAATATTTGAAGCAGAAACTCCTTTGTGAGATTATGATGTGGATAGCTTCTTTGAAGTTCTTTAAATCTCTCCTGAGCTTCACAGAGAGATTCTTTGTCGCTTTGCTAGAAATTTGTTATCTCCTTGATAATCCTCGTCGTCTTTCTCAATGAGAAGTACTTGGAGAGGAATTCTTGGGTGAGCTACTCCCAAGTCGTGATCTGGCCTGAATTTAAGTTCCATGCTTTAGTCCAATCCTTCAACGTGAATGAAAATAATCTCAGCTTCACCACATCATCAGATATTCTGTTGAATCTGAAAGTGTCATAGATCACCAAGAAATTTGCAATGTGGGCATTTGGATCCTCATTAGATAGCCCATAGAACTACATACTATTTTGAAGAATATTAAGTAGCACTGACTTTATCTTAAAATTATTCGCTTGGACTCTTACCACTCCTTGAGGACTAAATCCTGGTCTCAAGAAATCCATCAATGTTCTCTCTGGTCCTCCTTGCTCTCCTTCTTCAGCCATATCTTGATTTGAAAAGTTTAGATGCTTCACTCTTCTTATTTCTCTTCCGTGCTTCCTAATATCAGGAAATTCATCTTCTACTGCTTCTTTCGTCCTTTGCGTGCTCCTTATGTTCATACACTTACAAACACAAGGAAAAGTATAAAAAACTTGTAAATCAAAGTAATCTAAATCAAACACGATGCTTAACAATCAATCCCTGATAATGGCGCTAAAAACTTATTGATGGTAAAACCCATCTACTTGTTTTACGCTCAAAAATTGCAAGTGAATAGGTCGTGACTTATAGTTAAATAGGGCAGATATCGATCTGACAGGGATTAATGCCTAGACACCGCTTAACTTATACACAACTTTGTTTAAGAAACAAAATTGTTTAATTAACATAATATGGAAATTAAATTAAAAATAAAAGACTAGCGACAAATCAACAGATAGCACCAAAATGCAGAAAAATCATAATTCAAGAATCTTAAGACTAAAGATTATTTTTTCCCTATTTTGTCTTCCTCTTATTTTATTGACTGAATTGTGTCTCATCCTAGATTTCCTAATGTACTTACCCTCTCTCAAAGTGTAACTATTTATTCCTAATTGAATTAATGAGAATCGATTAGACGATCTCTCAACCTACCTAATGACTCTATCGATTCAACTAGATGTTAAACTATCCTACAGGCGATCAATTGACTAACCGAGATCTCTCTTCTAACTATTCAATTAATATGAAAATTGTACATCTATAGGTCGCCAACTCTCGTTGTACAATCCTACACATATTTCATCTTACTCACTCTCTCGATTTGTTGTAAGATGACAATTAAGAACAATAATCATCAAATACACTTCATTCAATTCAATAAAATAGGAGTTCAACACAATAGGTCCAAAAGCAATCCCTAAACTGGAATCAGCCTAACATGGTCTCCATAACATCATCAACATTCAAATAAACCATCTTTACAAAGACTCGAAGGAATAAAAGTGACAGAAAATTGAATATGAGGACTACTTCTCTTCTTTGCCAAAGTTTGGAATTTTGGTGTTGATGTGCTATTTTGCCCAATCTTGATGATAATCCTTGTCTTCATTCCTTCCTCAAGGCTCCAAACATGTGTTCTTCACTCAAGGATGGTGTTTCTCTATAAGGATTTCGTCCCCTTTGAAGATGGAGGCTTAATGATGCTTAAATAGTCCAAAAATCCTATGTTAATTGAAGCCCCGCATTAATCCTCAGATTATAATTCCCACGTTCGTGGGAATTTGCATGATTCCCATGAGCGTAGGAATTGGACACAGATTCACTCTTCTTTTCTTCTCCTCTTTGATATGTTTTTCAACCAAGTTGCTCCCTTTTCTTTCGTACATAAAAATTAGTCAATTCTTAACCTTATTTAACTTCAATCACACAAGAACAACAATGGAAATCAAGCTTAATGAAAACATGCAAAATGAATCATAAACTAGAATAATAAAAAACAATTATGTTAAGAAAACATGTCAATTATCTATACAAACATGCACTAATGCACACTTATCAGTGTGCAAAATATAATCAAATGCTTCTTCATACTAAAACCAATGATAAAAAAACTATTTATAGTGTGTTGTGTCCCTTATTACGCATTTGAGCCAGTAACTAGCCACTACAATGAATATTTGTAAACCACCAGTTGAGCAATACAGTATATTGGTAAACCAATATCTATTAATAGTATCAGATTTATTAGTCGATAGGACAATAGTAAACCAGTCGGCATATTAATCAACCAATATGACATTTAGTCCAACAATACATTAACCAATGTTAGTAAAAACTCTTAGTACATCAAATTTATTAACTTTAACTTATATTGGTCGACTACTAACCCATATAGATCAACCAATCCTGTAAATAATATGATTTTAACAACTTCAAATGCTCAATCTCAATATGTTTAATTTAATTATGATTTGAACACTTCCCAAAATGTTCCCTAAAGTTTGTTTAAAAGTTTAAGAGGCTTTTATATTCAAACTAAAGGATTTACTACCTATTGATGAATGAAAAGACTCATGCAATAAAGTGAAATAAAATGTTTATACATTGTGGGCCTTTTAGAACATCAAAGTAACTAAACAAGATTCCAATTAACATTAAAAACCAAAGAACAACCTTTATGTTCCCTGTCTTCTTTTGTTCATGACTTGGTCTCCACTTTTTAAGTTGCAAACTTTATCTTTTTCTTTTTTCAACTTTATGAGCTTCCATCTTGAGTTTATGAATACATCTTGTTCTCATATTACTTCTCGTCAAAATAATAAACCATTACTAGTATTTAAGCCTTGTTATCATCAAAACATTAATTGAAACCATCTCTAGTTTAATAAATAGCATTGTATTTGATTTGTTGATAGAGTTAAAAATAGATTTACTACCTGTAAAAGACTTATGTTGAGACCACCCATCTTTAGTACAATGAACCTGGAAATTTTCAATTTTCAATTTTCAATAAATCTTTCAAAAATTTCTATTGTTATTTCATTATTAATAAAATCGTTTCATTATTACTAGAAGTATAAGGACTAAATATGGATAAATCATATACCTTATGGAGTGGGAATAACAACCATGAAAAATTAAAAAAATTAAAGCTTGATCCTCAACCAACCTCTTGTATTGCCCCATTTATAATTACTATAACTATCAATATGTTTGATTTAAAATCTTCCTATCAATGAAAACCACAAACAGTAACTTATGGTTGTTTTTCTTTAACATTATAACTACAAAAAAACAAATAAAAATATGAATAATTAAAATCAAGAAAGAATTAGGGTCAGTTTTATGAATAAACATAAAGACAAGAATTACAATTATATTCACATAAGATTAGGGCATGTAGGAATAAAAATGCAAGTAGGAATAAGTCCAACCAATAGGTAAATGTTAATAGGTGAATAAAAAGAAAATATTGAGAAAAATATTAAACTTTAAGCTCTTGATAATAGTTCTAATTTTGTAAAATAAAAGTTTGTTTGGTAATACTTGCTTATTATTATTCTCATAAGTATCAACTCTATCTAAACCTTATATTATTATTATTTTTTCAAGTTGAGGAAGTGATACTAAATCATTTAATTATTTGTATTCTTATTTTAAGGGAAATATTTCTTTTTCAAAGTTTTCACTAATTGTTTTAAAAACCTTCTTTGTTGGGGAATTTCAAACATGCAAAATATTTAAGGTTAAGGAACTTTTAAGCCCAGATAATATTTCTGATTTAGATGTAGTAATTTATTCCTTTTCTTAATAACCTTATGTATTGTCTTACTAGTTCTAATTTCTTTTAGGAATTGATTATTATTATTTAATATTAATAATTTTTTATGGTGTTCTCTAATTAAGAGTATTCTTTATTTAATCTTATTATGTCTTAGTTTAACAAAAAATTTTGAAAGCGTAAGAAAAGATATTAATAAACCAATAAAATATTAAAATAGTAAGGAAAATAGAAATTAGGAGATTAATAAAATAAAATAAAAATAGATGGTTTAGTATAGCATAAATATGAATGTTAAAACTAATAGAGATTGATATAAAATAACTCACTTTTATTTTATTCAAATTTTGTGAAGCATTAAGACAGAAGGCTATGAAAAAGGGGAGTTTTTTTTTATATTGAGCTTTAGTAATGTAGTGTGTATATTTTAGTATCAAGGGATTTTAGCAAACTGGAAGGGTTAGGAAGCGTGTTTTGGTATGTAAGACTAAAGAAAGGAAAGGATAGGAAGTTAAAGTACTTCCAAGCGAGAGAAAGAGAGACAGAGAGATAGGTAGACAGATAAATAGATAGACAAATAAAGACGCGGAGGGGGGTAGGGGGGCTGCGAAGAGAGAGTCAAAGAGGAGAAGATAGTGAAGAAAGGAATGCCTATCCTCCTACATTCAATGCCCTTTGATAGGCATGTTGATATCAATTTCAATAATTATATTACAAAGAATATAATAGGCTTTAGCATCTTTTAGCAAGGCATCTTTGTAAGCTTTAACTTTTCGTAGGTTTTGGTAAGGTATCTTTGCATACTTTAGTATTTTATGAGGCATCTTTGAAATCTTTATCATTTTATCGAGCATCTTCAAATTCTTTATCACCTTGCGGAGTGTTATCCAATATGAATTTTTCTATGTCCCCAAAATAGGGTTACAATAATTCTATTTCCTCATTATTTTAGTCTATGTATGCTTTCTCTTTATTGTTCTCTAATGTTGAAGTGAATTGATATTTTAACAACTACTTTACTATCTCAAAATATTTTTCTTCAATTTTAGCTTCGGCTAGGAGGAAATTTTCTTTTGACTTTTTATATAAAAATATAGTGGATTGATTTTTTTTTGTTAATGGGCTAGGATTTTTGGACAAGCCATTCTTCATTAATCTATGGTGAAGCTTTTTATCTTCAGACATATGTATCCCACCATTTGAATTTGAACCTCCTTATCAAAATAGGAAAATTTGGTCACTGATCTTGCTTGTAGTCATACCTCCATATTACCACCTAGGGGATTAAGAATTTTAAGACAAATAATAAGAATGGAAGAAATAAGCCATTATAATTTTTATGATGGTATTTGAATTTAAAAATGGAATATCCTTGTTATATTTATTACGGAAATATTTTAGGTATTAACCTATACCATTTCCACTAATTCATGGGCTAAAAGAGGAAGCTAAAA
This sequence comes from Erythroxylum suave, assembly GCA_027563595.1. Lineage (NCBI taxonomy): Eukaryota > Viridiplantae > Streptophyta > Magnoliopsida > Malpighiales > Erythroxylaceae > Erythroxylum > Erythroxylum suave. Next base: position 22,656,963 of record JAOSBN010000178.1, on the reverse strand, counting down.
GTAGCTCTAGTGTTGAAGAAAATAGCCATATGTAGCAATTTGTAGTGTTCATTAATATGAAGGTGTTAAATTAGGCTTACAGTAGTCGTAGTAATTATAACTGGGGCAATATGGGAGGTTGGTTGAGAATTAAGCTTCAATTTCTTTTTTGTTTTTTATGGTTCCTATCTCCAATCCATATGGTATATGACTTTATTAATTTTATAGGTGGAATAAGTAAGAGTGGTATTTACTTTTATAGAATTTGTTTCTTTTAAAACATGCAAATAATAGTTTTAAGGTTTTGGCAAATCGTCAAGGTTTGTAATGCTATTATTGGGGAAAATTATTGATTACATAAAAAGAGTTAGCATAATAAAAACTATTTTCAATCATTAAAATTGTTTTGAAAGAATCTTTCTAAATAATAATAATTTTGAAAAGAGGGTTGTGAGATAGTATTATTTGTAAATTCCTTGAAAATTTTTCAATAATTATAGGCCTTGCAAATTATCATTTGAAAGGGTCCTTATTTCATACAATACAATTTTTTTGGTTGCATTTTTAGCAATTTTTTATAGGATTTATTTTTTAGGCTTTTAATAATGGAGTAGTTTCTTAGAGTTACTGCTAGCTAAGGAGTTCTTGACAAATGGTGAAGCCATTTATGAATATTGACTTCAAAGTATGAAAATGAGAAGGCTACACCTTGGGCATTAAGAATGAATGAAATAGTTTATTTTTCTTTTAAAAAAATATTAATATTGAATTCAAAGGATGAAATGAGAAGGCTTCACCTTGGGCTTTAAGAACGAATGGAAAAGTTTATTCTTCTTTTAAAACAACTCTCAAAGATTTTACTCGTTAGGCAAACAATGGTATTTTAGGTTAGTCTTTAAAGAGGCTTTCTTAAGATTCTAGAAGATATATATTTTTTAGTTTTAGTTGGTTTTCTTATTGGGATCATTTTGTGGATTGAAAAACTATTTTGGGTTAAGAAATTAGGAATAGAGCTTTTTTCACCTTTCATAAATTTAATATCGAAATAAAAAATACTTAAAATTGCTTACCATTTAGTAAAAATCTATTTTAATGCAATGATTTGATCATCTTTTAGTAAAATTTCTTTTACATATTTACAATCTACGGATAAAAGAAATTTTGATTTAATAAATTACTTTGAAATTTAGTAATGCATAATACAATAGAAATAATTCCTTTCTTAACAATAGAATAATTTCCTTGAGGAGGGTTCCAGTATCTAAAAGTAAATTATACTATCTTTTCTTTATTGTCAATAAGCTGTTTTAGTATTCCTCTATACCCTTGATCTAAGGCATCATTTTCTATAATTTTATATACATCAACAACAGCTAAATGTAAAATTTGAATTTTCTTTAATTAGGACTTGATTCATTTAATTATATTAGTTTGTTGTTCAACCTAAGGTGTGGGCTATTTCCTTAACCTTTTGTGTAAGGTTTACATAATATGTTAATGTTTGGGTGATAATCCGTTATTTAGTTTAAGCTTCTTAAGAATCATTGCAATCGTTTTTTTATCTAATATTTGATCAAAATATTTGTTCCTAAAGTTGAACATCCTTTCTATAAATGTTATTCCACTTTGTATTTAATATCCTAGAAGTCTTACTCTTGTTTGGCAAAGATTTATGTAGCACCCCCTTACCGAAGGGTACATGCTGGGACTCCCGGAGGTCATTCCAGCACATAACCTATGATAAGGGCATGCTACGTTCACTGACAACATTAATATCGCATGGCATCATATCATTTCTCACTTAAAAAACATCATAAGAAAATCATAATATTTTAAAACTAACTTTTTTCCTCATTTCATTTCGCAAAAAACCCAGCTGTCTACATTATGACTTTCAACAATTTCCATATGTACATCATCAAAACCTAATACAATAGTACTACATAAATGAGGAAAATATACAAAATCTATCTAATCCGTCCAAAAATCCCAGCTGACCGACCTTTGAGTCATGACTCCTCTTTCTAAAACACAATCTACACGGTTGGTAGAGTCTCTCAGTAGCTAGAGTCGTCTCTCGGTCCTGAAAAGACAACGTTGCAATTTTGGTAAGTTTTGTGAACTCAATGAGGTAACCATCATCGATGGTTCACTCAATTCATGCATCACATCAATACACATAACATATTCATATTTTCAAATAATTGATTTCGTATCACAATCTCACTTAAGCATAAGCAAATTTTACATTTCAATCAATCAACATACTTAAAAAAATGTATATGTAATGCTCATGAGACTCTCATTCTTTCTGATTTTTGTGACCGAGTGCCTATCACAGACTTGTACAAATATCGACCCATAGGGCTCAATCAAACAGAATCACAGAGCATAGTTCTATGTGCCAAATCAGAAAATCACGGAGCAAAGCTCTACGTGGAAGTGCTTCATACTGGTAACTCAAGTCACAACGCCTTTATCTGAGCATGCATTTTATGAAATGAACTAATTTCTGAATATCTCATATATCACAATTTTATATAAATGCTCAGACAAGATTTCACAGTCATCAGACCTAAGTCCGGCATTCAACTTTCGTTGAGAATCAAATGACAAATTCGTATCAAATGCACATTTCTCATCGGACCGTGGTCTGGCATTTAACAGTCAAATTATGCACACTTATTTAATCTCATTCACATACAAGTAACACTTCAATATTCCATTCCAAAATTATAGTCATCAGAACTTCATTGCCTGGAATCAACAATCAGAACGCATTCGTTCAATCATTTATAACAAAATTTAAGCAACCCAGTAATTGAGTGAGACCATCTAGGTTACTTACAAGTTACTCCCGAAGTTAATGCCTGGAAGTTCCGGCAGCGTCTGGAAGTTGACGTTCCAATTGTTCCTCTATAACAAATAACATACACATATATCACAATTTGCACCATTATAATTGTTTGACAATGTGCATGTATGAAATGAATTATGTATAATGCATGTTCATAGAAATCTCAGGTATATTAACAAATTTCCCATTTTATCACCTCATCAAAACTCTCATTTCTTCTTATAATTTCTCCAAAATTCTAGACCTTCGGGTCTACTGTTCACATTCAAAAATAGTATGCTATATAAAATTTTCATCCAGAAATTTAGTATCTCAGAGACTGAGTCATAATTCGATTTCTTGAGCCAATTTCTAGGCCTTTGTCTCTAGTTTGCTCCAAATCAAAAATCATCCCATTTGGAATTTGATAGATCAAGATATCAACAACATACTGAAGCATGTTCAATAAAAATATCTAACTCATACTGTTCCAACCAATCCCCTCACTTTGATTCAATCAATCTTTTTTTCAAATCAGCACCTAAAACTATGATCTTTCATGAAGACCTCAAAGACAGATTCTATCTTCTGAAAGGTCAAAAATGGAAAGAAGATAGGTATAGACGAAGCCAAATGAAAAAGCAGATGAAACGATAAAGACAGATGAAATGTCGGAAAGTAGATGAAGCAAAAGATAGATGAAGCAGAAAGTAGACGAATGCAAAAGCAAACGAATGCCAAAAGCAGACGAAACAGAAAGCATACGAGGCATAAATGAAAAGGAAGAAGAAATGAGGAAAGACAGACAAAACGCCAAAAGATAGACGAAGCGCCAAAAGACAGACGCTACACCAAAAGATAGATGAAGTGCCAAAACACAGACGAAGTGCCAAAAGATAGACGCTACGCCAAAACACAGACAAAGTGCCAAAAGGCAGACGAGACGAAACACAGACGATAGGTGGTGAACATAAGACAAAGAAAAGTCAACCACAAACGATAAAACACAGACGATAAGTGGTCAACTTAAGACGAAGGAAAGTCAACCACAAACAATAAAACATAGACGATAAGTGGTTAACTTAAGACGAAGGAAAGTCAACCACCGACGATAAAACACAGACGATAAGTGGTCAACTTAAGACAAAGGAAAGTCAACCACAGACGATAAAACACAGATGATAAGTTGTCAACTTAAGACGAAGGAAAGTCAACCATAAACGATAAAACATAGACGATATATCTATACTCCTCAACTTAAAAATCTTTTTCTTGAACATCTCTAAGTCTTCATCAACTCTCGTATAAACACCTATGTATTCATACATGCTCAGTGAAGAAACAGAGCATATCACCTTTCCATATTTAGCTCTCTACACTAATCCTATACATCATTTCATTACTATTTCAACTCCAAGAACTATTTCCACAACAACTGATCACTAATAATCCATCAAAACCCCAATAACACCATATCCCCAATTTTCATCCCTTGACACAGTGTTCAAGAATATAAATATACGTAAATGCTATGATCATGCGCTGAAAATAAATTCATCAACTTTATTTCAAAAATCCATAACCCTAACAATTTTATTCACTACTTACTTGTTGAAAACTCCAAAAGCTTCAACTATCTTCAAGCCCTGACCCCATACAAAATTACGGACTCCTCTGTGAACACTAATCAACTTCTGATTTTTTTTAAGGCAGGAGAAACACTTAGCAGTAGAGGAAATGGTGAGGGATATTAAAAATCAAAGTTAACTCTTAGAAGGAGTTTGATGGAAAACTCTGTGTATGGGAAGAAATTTGGGGAACATGATAACAAGGAAAGAACTTAGAAAAAGAACAATCCCTTTTTAACTCTTGAATTACTCAAACTTACTTCTTACACATAATAAAAGCAACTTTACACTTATCACATTCCTAAGGTTTAAATTCTAACTTAGTTTCTGTTGAAATTAACTCCCTTTAACTCTCATATTTACAATCCAACTATCTCCAAATCTTCATTTGATTTCTTCTCTTCTTTTTCCTATTTTCCATAATATTCTATAAATTACAAATTAAATCCTAAGTTCACCAAAATTCACAATTATAATATTTTCACTAGTCAATAAAATTTTCAATATAAATAAATTCCAAATTCCTCAAAATTTTGAAAATCACAATTCAATCCAATTATACCCAGAATTATTCATGAATGCATGTACACTTAATTTCATGTGCAGAAAAGTTCCTTATTAATTGTACGAGCATGTCATATTATGCATGAACATAAAAATGCATCTCTTGTCTCTCACTGAACACTCCTATTACTATTCTAACCTTCCCATAGGTAATGGGATGTTACACTTAACTTAGTTTTAGATAATATTAGGCCATTTTTCTTAATAATATAGATAAATATTTTAACATGCTTAAATTTTTATTCTATGGTAGTAGACAATATTAATACATCATTTATATATATATACTATGTAAAATTTAGAATATGAAAAAAAATTCATTTAATATTCTTTTAAATTATAAGGCATAATATTCCATTCAAATTTCCTTAATGGGACTATCAAAAGTAGTTTTTTAAGAAAATAAAATGTAAATATATTAAAAGGAACAACATTATTAGTTTAAAAAATTACAACCAAAGTAAGGTCTCACAACCTAATAATTTTGCTAGAGGATAACTTAAATTGGAAAGTATACTTGTAAAGACGAAAATTCCTCAAGTCTAGAGGTAAGTGAACCTATAAGGATAGTCTAGCTTCAAGGTTTGGTTTTCATTTTGTTAGAAGAAGCCTATAATACGATTTTGGTCTAATTTAATCATAGGTAAGTGAGGTTAAGTAAACGGAGAAAAATGCTAGAAATTGATAGGGAAAGAAAATTTAAAGAATAAATATTATGAGATTTTAACTCACTATTACATAATGCATATAAAGGACTAGTTAAAGGGAATTTGATCTTATCCCTTGTATAAAGTCTTTAGAAGCTAGCTAACTAGAGAATAAAGAAATGTGAAGGTGTTGAAGAGTTCCATATTGATCTGTAGGTTTGCAAAGATGGTTAAGGTCCTATTAAAAGTTTCCTGTATGAGCTATTGGTGAACTTCATTGGATTATGGAGAGTCCATTTTATTCTATCAGAGTTAGAGGAGTTCAAAGGGTAATTAGGAATCATTTGTATAATTTCCTAAATCCCCTTAGTTGAATAGAATGGCCAATGCTAGGAATTATTCTCCAATATGTCACTCACCTTGGTATTTATTAGACTAATTGCTTTGAGCGTGTTAAAGTCTCTAAGCTTGTACAAAAGGCCAAAACTATTCCATTTGTCAAACTAGAAATTTGTAACTTTACAACTGTCAATTTTCTCCTTAACATGGTTTTGCATGAAGCTTTTGGAAAGTAGAATCTACTGACAGGTGTATGAGTAAGTTGGGTTAACTCCCACTATGCAGATACTTTAGCCTTTAATATGCTACGTGTTTATCCATCTCACTCAAAGGTTTTCTTAGTCCATACAAATCTTCTATAATCTTTTAATCAATAGAACCTATCATTCTCCTGATTAAGCATAATCTTAGCCTTCTATGTTGCTTAAGAAGACATATAGTACTCCATTTAACTTTAGGGATTTTTGTAGTACTAGTGCATCCCTTCTAGATAAAATCCCTTACTAGTTTATCAATTGACTTGATGACCTCTTTAGGTTGTAATGTGGGAGCACCAATATTATAGGTTGATGACCTCTTTATATATATATATATATAGGTTGTTGAGAACAAAAAATAGTAAATTAGAGCCTTCCTCTATAACAATTGCACTAAAAATGTAGTCTTCTTTCAATTAAGATGATAAGAAGATAATAATATATAGTCGTCAACCTTAGGTGAAATAGGGACATCCAAATATTTGAATGGAAGTTGTTGAAGTTATAGTCTTAGTAAGGAAGGGTTTAGAATAGCATAGCTTGATAAAGAAGTTGAGAAGAAGATATAACTCTTGTTAACATTGAATGTAAGACCATAAAGCCTTCTAAAGGAGCCTAAAAGTTCCATCATGATGTTTATAGAGACCAAATTAACCCTACAAAGTAGCAAAGATCATATATTAAAGCAACATATGAGAGCTTAAGCTTTTTATATCTATAGTGGTATTTGAAAGCTGAAGTTCTAACAGTATTGTAGTTGATTAGTCTGGATAACATCTCCATAACTATTGTAAATAAATATGGGGATAAAGGATCACATTGACTTAGGCATTGATATGTTTTAAAGAACCTTAAAATTTCTCCACTGACTAGCACATAGTAGGAAATTGAAGATATACAAGCTTGAATACATGTTATGAAACTATTCATATAACCAATCACCTATAGGGAACTAAGGATGAAGTTTAAGTTGAGTGAATTAAATTCCTTAGTGAAATCAATTTGAATTGCATAGCTCTTGATGGCTCTGCTTGATCAATGTCCCTTGAATAGCTCCTGAACAATGTTTATGCTGTCACCTATATTCCATCCTTTTACGAAATCCCCTTGGCAAGGGTTGATAAAGTTAGGGAATGTTTTCAACAATCTGTTAGTTATGAACTTAGAGATCACTTTGGAAATTATATTAAAATATTCTATATTTCTAAATTCATTAGGAGAAGATGGATTGGGAGCTTTAGGAACAAGGAAAATTTAAGTTTTATTAAACATAGTCACAAGCTTATCATAATAGAAGAATTTTAAGCCATTTATTTCCTAAGTAGAATAGAAGAACTTGGAAATGAAGCCATATAGACCAAGAGATTTGTCTGGATGGAAAAAGAAAAGAGTATTTTTAATATCCTAAGTTATTACTTCCTTAATAAGTAACTGGATTTCTAAGGGTTAAGAGCATTTCTGATAGAGTTTGTTAGTTCATCTGGCAAATTAGGGGCAATGGAGGACTCTCCTAGGATAGATTTGAAATAAGAGTAAGATAATTCCTTAAGGTTGGTCTGATCAGACACAATGTTACCATTTTGTTCTTTTAGTGTAAAAATTCTTCCTGTATTCGTTATCCCCTGATTTAGTTTTGAAAAAATCTGGAGTTTCTGTCTCCCTCTTATAAGCATACAATTCTAGTTTTTTGTCTTAGTTAAGAATTGTATGTTTCTATAGTTGAGTGATACCTTTTGAAGGCTTCAATTTCATTCGATTGACACAAGGATCATCTAGTTGCATGACAAGGACTTCCTAAATTTTGTTGAGATGATTAAACACTTCTCTCTTATCTAATTGGAGGGGATCTAAACTAGTTTTTATAAGAGATTTGCTCTTGGATTTGATGATCCTTAATTTTTACACACATTTGTAGGCAATAGTGCCAATAATCTCCTTATTTATAGATTCTTTAATTACATCTCTAAGTAGGGGATGAATCAATAAGAAGTTAAAGAAGCCAAATGGGGCATTTCTATACTCATATCCACTCTTAATATCAATTTCAATTATGAGTGGTCAGAGAAAATTAGTGTCAAAATAAGCTTTGATCTAAGAGCCATTAATCAAGAATCTATTAAGCTTCCTACAAATGTATATGTTTTTAGTTTATCTATTTCTCCAAGTGAAAAGAACTCCAGTTTGTATGAGGTTAGTGAGGCTAAGAGAAGGGGTAAGATTTGATAGCTCAAGGAATTTGGATTAGGTATTCTTCAACTTTAAGTTTCCATAGGAGGAATAATATAATTATAATCCCTAATGAAAATATAAGGAGATCAAATAACTACTCTAAGTCTTATTTAATCACTCCATATGGAATTTATTCAATATAAACAATTAGCTTCATACACCACAATTATAAGAATAACGGAAATAAGTTGCTTCAGCACCCATTCATAGTGAATGAATTGCTTTGATGAATACCAACTTGCCAAGTGAAAGATTGAAGGGTTAAAGGCAACTATTACTCTACATTGGGATGGTTTGCATGGTTGTTAAGGTAAGTCCAATCCCTTTACAAGAACCATAATCCTTTCTTACAATTATCCTCCTTTATACCTAATAGATCTTTTAGAACAAGATGTTTATTAAGGCAGTTTAAGCCCCTGACATTCTATATAAATAAATTCAAAATCATTTATTTATTCTTCCACTTTTTCACTTAGTGTTGGGACTACTAAAGCCAAGCTCCAAACAATCAGTCTTAGGTGACTAAGTTCTTAGGGGACTTGGTATGGAAATCTTAAGGGAATTTACCTCAATCTTTGGTTCTTTATGCTACCTTCATTGGAAATTGGCTATAAGAGGTTCCTTTCCATTCAATGTGGAATCCACAAGGATCTGCACATCTGTTGAGGTATTGTAGTGTTTTTTCTATTACTTTCCGATGGCCCGGCTCGGCCCGTTGAAAAATTGAGACAGGCCATTTCAGCCCACGGCCCATGCGGGCCGAAATGGCCCGTGGGCTGTTTCTGGCCCATCGAAGGGTGACCCATGGAGAGGCCCATGGTCCGACCTGCCTAGCCAGCTTAGGCCGTGGGCCGCCCACATGTCGTTTTGGCCAGAATTTTTCATAAATTTTTTAAAATACATTTAAAAAATTGTTGTTTTATTTTTTAAATTTGATAAATTATAAATTTTTTATTTTATTTTTCATATTTACAATATATGTATATTATGCATATATGTATTTATGCTTTTTAAAACATTTTATTTTTTTATATTTACATAATATATACATTATGCATATATATATGTATATATATTTATATTAATCTTAAAATGAATTAATCACTT
>JAOSBN010000178.1:22626868-22646298 GCA_027563595.1 Erythroxylum suave | reverse complement strand
GATAATTAATTAATTTAAAAATATATTGTATTATATTATAATTATTACACATAAGAGTATAATTACATAAAAATATAGACAGGATGATAAAACCAAACATGTTTTTGTTTTTAGTTTTTTATTACAAATCTCAACCAAACAGGTTTTTTTTCAGTTTTTATATTACAAATTTTAACAAAACAGGTTTTTGTTTTTTAAGAAAAAAACAGAAACTAAAAACAAGAAACAAAAACTAAAAACAATAACAGAAAACAGAAGTGGAACCAAACAGTCCCTTAATTTTCAAAAAAATCAATGATAACAATTATTAACATTCTTCGTATGTTAAATAGTTGCTCGTCATTAATATGTAAAAAGTTATTAGTATGATTATTTTAGCACATACTAATTTTTTATATTTTTAGTTTATATTATGTTTTTTAATTTTTAAAAGAGAAATTATAACATTTTTTGTTTGCGGGGAATTCTAATCTCAGAAAATAGAGTTTTACTGTGTTGTTACTACACGACGAAAGGGTTATCTATATATCTATATAGACATGGACAATGGACTTAAAAAGGGCAATCCAAATATATGAAAAATAATAATAATAAAAGCCGTTTCCCACCAACAAAATTAAAATTAGAAACAAATACAACAGGAAGCCCTCGTTTACAAGGTCCAGAATCAGTCCTTTTCCGTCTAAAAAGTTTTCCCGGAAAATTTCCTCTCACTTATTTCCAGTCCAATTGAATCCTCCTTCTTCAAAACCCTAATTTACTCCGTCCAAGTTGTTCGTCAAGGGTTTATCTCCTTTAACCACAAGCCGTGGTTTCTTATGAATTGGTTGAATATCACTTGTCAGTTAAAAGTTTATGCGTTTTTCGCACATGGGTTTTGGATTTCATGGAATTTTGAGCTTTAGATTTGTCGGATAATGGGTGCCATGACCAACAACCGCAAGCGAGACCCGTATTCGTATTCAAATTCAAATTCTCCGGATTTTCATTTATCGAAGAAGCTCAGGTACTCGTTAATGCATCAACCTTTAAACCAAACCCTAAGATCCTCAAATAGTACGGTATCTAGAATTTCTCGATATCCGGAGACCACACTGAATTGTCGTCGTGAAGTTCATGCCCCTTGTAGGATAGTGAAATTTGGGTTGTTGAAGTCTAGAAGTAGTTGTTATAGTGACGCAGAGAGATCAAGTGGTGATGATATGGGCCTTTTCTTGAGTAAGAAATTGCATTTCGCGAAGCGAAAGGCAATTGACGCATTTAGATATTCGTCTAAAGAGAAGGAGGTTGTTGACGTTCATGATGAGGATCGAAAGCTCGGAAAGGAGGTGCTTTCAGAGGATTCGAGTGTTGAAGAGGTTGAGATTATTGAAGAAAATGGAAGAGAAGGAAGGTCTGGGTTGGGGGTTTCGGTTGTGGGTAATGATCAGGATAATGATGTCAAGGTTGTGGAGGAGAGATCGGTGGTTACTGTGGATGGGAATTTGGACGTCGAGAAAGCTAGGAACATGATGGGTTCGTTAGTATTGGACCGTGAAATAGATGTTTCGAGTGTTGAGGTTTATAGGAAGTTGCTTCAGAGTGTGGAGAGGAGGAGTACAAAGTTGTCAGCTTTGGGATTTGAGATTAAGTTGAACGAGGAAAGGTGGAGTTCACTTAAATCGTTGCGGTCCACGAAGAAAACAGAGGAGAAATCGGTGGAGGTTAGTTGGTGTTTCCTGTAATTTTGGTGCTTATATCGTGGGAGTCTTAACATTATTGCATTACTCGAATTTTATGCTTTTCCCCCTTTATTGGAAGAAATCTTGTTATAGGATTCTTTCTCTTTTGTTGGAAGTTGAAGCTAGTAGGCCCCTTGTTACAAATTTAACCGAAAGTTGTTTGATGGTTTTCAGGAGATACCTCGTGAACCTTTTACCCCTCTCACTCAGGAGGAAGAGGACGAGATACAAATTGCTTTTTTAGCCAGCAATAGGTAGGATTTGAGAAACTTGTTAATTTGATACCTCAATTGGTGTTGTTGGTAAATGGGCATTAGTTATGGCTTTTGTTTGATCTTGCAGGAGGAGGGTATTAGTCACTCATGATAATTCAAATATTGATATCACTGGAGAACTTTTTCAATGCCTTGCACCTCAAGCATGGTTGAATGATGAGGTGATTTTGGGACTGTGTGGCATTTCCCTTTGTTTGTATCATTTCACTGTATTAGTGTCTTACACATGAGTTCGAAATAAGATGGCTGTTTGGACTTTGTTGAATTTGTTGAGCTTATAACATTTTGTCCTGATATGATTACGTGTTATTTGTTAGGTAATAAATGTGTACCTTGAACTGCTGAAAGAAAGGGAGAAGAGAGAGCCACAGAAATTTCTGAAATGCCATTTCTTCAACACTTTCTTTTACAAAAAGGTTATTCCTATCAAATTTTGTAATAGATCCCTAATATTCTTTGAAAAAGTGTATCTTGAACTGCACTCTTTCTTATTTGTTCAGGATTTTTGGATCATGGACAATATTTTTTCTCATAATGATAAGAGGTGGAGATGAAAATCTAATCTTTGAAATAGTTTTAGTAGTTTGAGATGACAATCTAGTCTTCATAGTAGTCACAGTAGTTTGAGATGGCTTTCTGATGGATGCCTCACTTCATTCTCTCCCCCCTGTTTATAGTTTATGATTTTGTAATCATTGCTTATTTGCATCGCGAACTGCTTGCTGAAATTTTAATTTGTAGTTTTTATTGTCTAGTTGGTTTTCAAAGCATGCCTTCCACCTTGTGGAACACTCTTTGGTAGGTCTTTAATGGCTTCTCAAACCAAACCTCTAGGAGGTCATCCTTGGATGAAACATTCTAATTGCATCCCTATAAGAAGATGGTGTATTACATTGTTGACAGATTTCTGAAACCAAATTTTGGTTACTTGAGATGCTAGCATTTGTTTTTTCAATGAGGATCTTAGCCATTAAATGGTGTCCCATTCACTTGTACCCAAAGTTTCAACCTCATCCATCAGAATTCCCATTACATCAATCATCCTTATATGTGTCTTCAAGAAAACGATTAAGATAGTTACTAGATATTGACATATATTCTTTTATTTCTGCTGCTCTTTCTTTACTGTGATTTTACAAATTAAATTTCTATATGCTGCATTTCTTTCATTGTGTATTTTATCCTGTTTTGACAGTCCATTTAGTTTGAGATTTATTGTCAATGTGCAGTTAACTGCTGGAGGGAACACCTACGAGTATAAAGCTGTCAAAAGATGGACTACGGAAAGGAGACTGGGATACTTTTTGGTTGATTGTGACAAAGTAATATGGTTCACTTTCTTCTAGTTTTCATTACTTCAACTTTTGTTTCTTTTTTATATGATTTAACAATTTACTCATACTAGCCAATGCTACTGAGCTCAGATATTTATCCCTGTTCACAAAGAGATACATTGGTGTTTGGCGATCATTAACAAAAAGGACAAGAAGTTCCAATATCTTGATTCACTGAAAGGGACAGACTGCAGGGTGTTGGAGCATCTGGTATGCCTTTCGGTCTTTCGTGGCATTTTGTTTTGCAGATGTGTTTGCTGTGGTTCAAGGAACACTCTTTAGCTCCCATTTTTGACTTATCTAGTTTTTTGTTAGTGGCATTTGACCATTGTTCTGAGAATGATAAAGTTGAAGAACTTGCATTTCCATATGAAAGGTGTGAATTTGTAAAATTAACACAATGTTGGATTGAAAAAGTAAACTATAGACAAATAACAACCAAAAAATTCCTAGAAGAAAATTTGGTATGTCATTATTAACATGGTTAATGCTGATCATTTCCACTTCTGTGTTCCAGGCGAGATATTATGTTGAAGAAGTCAAGGAAAAGAGTCGAAAAAACATTGATGTGAGCAATTGGGAGCGGGAATTTCTTGAAGATCTTCCTGAACAGGAGAATGGGTCTGTATTGTTGATATTGAATTCAGTTAATAAGTCTAGTCATTAACATTCATCCAACGAATTTTATGGTGTTAGCAAAAATACATCTAACTTAGAAGCCTCCAGACTGGTAGGTTGTAATGGGGTAATATTCCTGGAAGCATTTTCCTGCCCAATGCATGCTTTTAACAAAATTCTCTTAAATGTGATTGGCTATATTGATTGGTTCATCCCCCTTCTTTTGAGTCAGCTTTACAGTTGTTTAGCAGTAGTTACTTTGCCATTAAATTAAACAGTTATTAGAATTGAGTACCATCAAACATTAGATTGCGGTTGATGGGATCAACAGATCCTGTCTAAGAATTGATTATCTCCTGACTATCTTTTCGTGGTATTAACAGGTATGACTGCGGCATGTTCATGATCAAATATGCTGATTTTTATAGCAGAGGTCTAGGGTTGTGTTTTGGCCAGGTGGGCATAAAAATAAAAATTTCATGCATGAAATCAAATCTCGGGTCTCTCTTATTAAATTGGCTCATAGTTGCCGTTTCTTAATCATTACACCTGAAATTGAGCTATCCACTCTTGAATTTATGTTGGAAAGGTTCTTGTAATTGGTGTATAGTTATTACTTACAATACGAGACATCACCTGGTCTCAAGTTGAGCAATTTATAAAATGCAATTTCTGAAACTTCATCAAAGTATGTTGCAATATCTGGTAATTTTTAATTCGGTTTGGTCTGCAGGAGCATATGCCATATTTTCGGAAGAGGACGGCTAAGGAGATTCTGAGATTGAGAGCAGACTGAGGATTGGGTATTTGGCGGTACTGCAAGTGGTATCTGCTACACATAGTGAATATATGGGCGCTTCAGCTTCGTATAAATTCTTTTGCCTCAGTGCTTAAGGACGGAAGCTAACTAGATTGTGACTCGAGAAGCAAGTGACCTACAGTACATGTGCAAGAGAATCGATGGCTTGGCTTGTAATTGTCATATGTTGGTCAATGTTTTTTGTACCTTTTTCCTTGTTTCCTCAACTTGTTTGCCGTTCTTAAGTTTTGTTGTTGTCATTTATACCCCTTACTTGAGTGAGAAAAATGAGAAATAGAAGATGGTGCGCGCCTTCAACTGCTCTTTGCTCTTTGAAACGCACAAGACCTGACAGTCTCCGTTAGGAAGTTTTGTCAATTGTCAGTTCTCATTCATTTTGCTTATCATACATTTGGCAACGTTGGAATTTAATATTTGCATAATGGGAATCGGTTAATGGGGGTACTCTCTGTCTAATGACGGTGGTCTAGCGTGAGTTAATCTTTATAAGGTAGGATGTGTTATATGAATCTTTTTTTTTTTTTGGATCAAGGGGACAAAAAGCCTCTAAACTCTAATTAGAGTGGACGCTGCCTAGGGAAGGTGGTGCCAGAGCGATCATGTGCAAGGATAGTATTGATGCCAGTAAGAGTGATCATGTGCAAGGATAGTATTGATGCCAGTAAGAGGATTAGGGAATTCATGGTAGCTTAAAGGAAGGCTTAATGCAAAATTGGCCATCTAATCGGCGGCAGAGTTTCCTTCACGGTAAGTGTGTAGACATTTCAATTCTCAATCCTTGTGGAGTAGCATTTTGAGTTTGGAGATCAATGTCCAATTGTAGTGGGTAAGCGGAGGATCCTTCTCAAGAAGTTTGATAACTTGTGTGTTGTCTACTTCCAATAAAGCTCATCATTTGCTAGAACGCCAAGCCAACTCTCATCCTTTCAGGGCCCTCCAAAGTTCTCACACCAACGACATGCAATTGCCAATCCGATAGGTGAAGTCAATCTTCCATTCGCCGTGGTCATTTCTTAACATGCACCCTACTAAAGCTAGCCCACTGAAAGTCTTGAAGGCTTCATCAGTGTTGAACTTGCACCATTCGATCGCTGGTGGACTCCATCCAATCTTAACATTTGGGTGAGAGGCTTGTGGGTTGGTGATGAGTGTAAGCTTATTAACCTACTGAATGGCCCGACCTCAGGCCATAACCTACATGTGAGAGGCAGGTGGGAGGTTCGTAAATATTCTATGGTTTCTTCAATTCGAGATGAACCAACAGGTAACACCAAAAAGCATATTCCATTCCATCTCAGAAACTAGTGGCCTTTGCATGGAGAGGTTAGCAGTCAACCAAGGAAGGTAGTCGGCCAAGGTAAAATTATGTCAATATTGTTGAGTTCGAACATATGTCATACTGTGCGAGCAATGGGACAATCTTGCGGTGCATATAGGCATGATTCCTCAACTAATGAACAGTTTTCATAGTAGCTATTGTTACTAAGATGTTGCCGGATCCGTTCAGTGTTAATGAGAAGACGGTCTTGCAGTGCTAATCATAAGAAGGAACGGATGCGTTGAGGCCCATTGAAGCTCTAGATAAGCATCCAGTGATGATCCTAAAGATTCCATGAATTATTGCATAAAATAGTATAAGCCGATTTGACATTGAATTGGCCAAATTTTGTCCAACAGTTATAGATTCTATCCCCGTGCATTGGTGTCTATAGGGGGGCTCATGGCTACAAGTTGGAGGCAAACGGAGGCTGGGAGACGGGCTTGTAAAAGACCTCAGTTCTATTGGTCCTTTGCAGTAATATATTCCCTCACATGAGCTTGTTTCTTTGCCTCAGAAATAGTGGACACAATGACTTTTGAAAGTTCAATATCCTCCAACCATACATCTTCCCAAAAATGCACAGCAGAATTATCCCCTAATGCCCATTGAATATCATAATACAATGCTGGCTAGACCTTACAGTGGCTCGCCAAATGAAGGAACATGTTAGCGATAATAATAATATAGTCAGCGATAAGGACAATGTAATTGCAAATAAGCCTTTGTTAGTTTATTCTAGAAAGAATAAAGGGAATTAGTTACAACAGCCCTATCTTTATTCGGGCGAAGAGACTATAATAAGCAAGAGGGAGTTTAGTTAGGCATTCACTTTTTGGGTAATTAGACGTCGGCTCTTAGCTGGGAGTAGAATCATATTCTACTATTATCTTTATTTGTTATTTCTTCAATTCAATAAAGGCCTATCCCTATTTCTTTGAATTACGTCTTCTCTGGCTCTTAAACTCATCAAATTGGTGTAGTGAGCGTGGATATTCAAACCTGAGATCATGACCAACACACGAATGGACAGTCGCATAGAAACGATGGAGAAGAGCCTTGGGACATTGGAACAGAAAGTCGGGAGCATGGGTACTGAGATGGCGGAGAGTTGCCAACAATTGGCTGAGAACCGACAACAACTAGAAGAAATAAAGAATCTCTTGACAACAGCGCTTAAAGGGAAAACACTGGAAGACGGTGGAGGTAGCTCGACCACCTCAGCCAAAGTAGCTTCTGCTATACCTGCTGGCGTTGCACCTGCCAACATTGCACGACCACAAGGTCGATTTCTGTCACTAGACGATGTTCAAATATCTGCAAAAAAAATTGAACTACCAAATTTCAATGGAACTGATCCCTTGGGATGGGTTCGCCGGGCTGAACAGTACTTCTCGATCCAATGCACCCCAGACGAGCTGAAGGTCACGCTTGCCTTAGTCTGCATGGAAGGGCACGCATTACATTGGATGACATGGTTACAAGATCGGAGGGTTTTATCTAGCTGGGAGGAGGTGAAGAATGAAGTGCTCACTCGTTTTAGCGATGCCTTGGCCACTAACCCCTATGAAGCCTTAGCCGTAGTAAGACAAAGTGGATCCATTGAAGATTATACTAGGGAGTTTGTCTCGAAATCAGCCCATATTCGTACCTGGCCAGAAGAAGCATTCATCGGCCAATTCCTGAATGGGCTCAAGGAAGAAATTCGTGCACACATCCGCTCGCACGAAACAATTTATTTATATCATACCATGAAGCTATCCCAGGAAATCGAATATGAGCTTGAGGTTTTGTCGAGGAAGAAACCATTACTACTGGACTCCAAGAAAGAGGGTTTTGGGATGGGCTATAGGGTCGGATCAGTGGTTGGAAACAAACCAGGTGGAGTGCCCTCTCTACCTTCTAGCAGCATTTGGTCGTTCGGTGGAACTCCGCCTGAATCCACCAGCCCTGCATTATCCAGTGCACGTTCAATCCCTTCCAATACAGGGGGCAACAGGGGATTACGTCGATATACACCAAAGGAATTTCAAGACCTCCGTGCCAAAGGTCTTTGTTTCGGTTGTCATCAAACTTATCACCCCTTGCATCAGTGCCCAGGAAAATCAATGCGTAGCTTGATGCTGGCTGATGAAGAAGACACCATTGATGATACCGAACACAAGCAACTTGAAGTCATAGACGAGACGCGGGCAGGCGACACAGTAATAACGGAAGGATAGTGTATGTTGTTAGAATTACCATGTTTTTCAATGGACAGCTCGAATTTGGGTCGCACCATGAAACTTTGGGGCAAGATTGAGGAACTTGCGGTTGTAGTCATGATCGACAGTGGAGCAAGCCACTGTTTCATTTCTCGGAGGATAGCGGAGCAACTAGGACTTCGGATTGAACCTACAGCCAGAATCGGAGTCAAATTAGGTGATGGGAATCGGAAGGAAACTGACGGATATTGTCTTGCAGTATCAGTTATGATCGCCGGCATATCAGTAACGGTAAATTGTTTCTTATTTCCTTTGGGTGGAGTCGACTTAATTTTAGGAGTCATCTGGCTGCAAACGTTAGGTGAAGTTAAGGCTAATTGGAAGAATATGTCGATGGAATTTTCGTTGGGGGCTCAGACAGTTCGTCTTGTGGGAGATAGTTCTTTAATGAATTCTTTCGCATCAATGCGTTCCTTGAGTAAGACACAGAATGCAGCATATGGGGTAATTATTTGGCAAGCGTCAATATTGACTATGGAAGAAGATCCGTCTAGCATTCCTGAACACCAGCGAGAGCAGCTTCAGCAATTATTATCTCGATATGAAGTCATTTTCAAGGAACCTACGAGTCTACCACCCAGCCGAACAGTTGACCATCAAATTCATTTATTACCTGGCATAACAGCAGTCAATGTTCGGCCGTATCGTTATAGCCATGGACAGAAGGATGAGATTGAACGTCAAGTGGCAGACACAACCGCTACAGGCATTATTCAGCCTAGTTCAAGTCCATTTTCAAGCCCGGTCCTACTTGTACGGAAGAAGGACAATAGTTGGCGATTTTTGCGTCGACTACTGCGAACTCAATAAGGCCACAGTCGCTGATCGATATCCAATTCCAGTCATCCAAGAGCTCTTAGATGAACTTAATGGGGCAAAATTTTTTAGCAAGATTGACTTACGATCTGGTTATCATCAGATAAGAGTACGAGAGGAAGACATACCGAAAACTGCATTTCGCACCCACTCCGGTCATTATGAATTTCGGGTAATGCCTTTCGGTTTGACTAATGCACCTTCTACCTTCCAGGCAGCTATGAATGACTTGTTTCGGCCCTTCCTCCGTCGCTACGTATTGGTATTCTTCGACGACATATTAATTTACAGCAACAGTTGGGAGGAGCATATGATTCACTTAGAAGTTGTTCCAGATCGACTTGTAACAAATCAGTTCGCTACAAACAGGAAGAAAAGCAGTTTTGGACGTACTGTGATTGAATACTTGGGGCATTTGGTGTCGGCTAAAGTTGTGTCTATGGATCCTTCAAAAGTCACAAGTGTTTTACAATGGCCTACTCCAAAGTCAATCAAAGTAGTTCGGGCATTCCTAGGATTGACAGGCTATTACAGACGATTTATCCATGGCTATGGTCAGATTGCCCAACCTTTAACCAGCTTGCTTAAAAAAGAAACGGTAGGAAAATGGCTTTGGCCAAGTGAGGCGCAAACAGCTTTTGACACTCTTAAACAAGCCATTACTACTACTCCAGTATTATCCATGCCTGATTTTTCTAAAGAGTTTACAGTAGAATGCAATGCTTCAGGGAGTGGCGTAGGAGCTGTTTTGATGCAAGCTAATCAGCCCATTGCATATTTCAGCAAGGTGCTTGCTCCTAGACATCTTGCCAAGGCTGCATATGAAAAAGAACTCATGGCTTTAGTGTTAGCTATAAGGCATTGGCGACCATATCTTAAGGTGCGAACTGACCACAACAGCCTCCATCATCTATTGCAACAACATATTACTACCCCTGCACAACAAAATTGGGTGGCTAAACTACTAGGATATGAATTCGACATCAAATACAAACCCGGGAACCTCAATCGAGCAGCCGATTCCTTATCACAAAGAAACGAAGATATCGAGTGCGCAGCAATATCAATACCATGCTGGCTACAGTGGGACGAATTGGATCAAGAAATCCAGCAAGATCATACCTATCAACAACTGAAAAGTCGGGTGGAGCAGTCCCCGAGCACCTTCGCAAATTACAAAATTATTCACGGTAGACTCTTTCATAAAGGTCGACTATTTCTCCCTTCAACATCTGCTTGGATACCTAAGCTAATTGAAGAATTCCATGCCACTCCTCAAGGCGGACACTCCGGCGCTTTCAGAACATATCGCAGATTAGCAGCCAATGTTTATTGGCCTGGAATGATGAAAAAGATCCAGCAATATGTAGCTGAGTGTTTGATTTGTCAACGAAACAAGTATGAGACGATGTCACCAGCGGGGCTCTTACAACCACTTCCTATACCGCAACAGATTTGGTCTGATATTTCTATGGACTTTATAACTGGACTGCCTAAATCACATGGGTCGATTGCATATTGGTTGTAGTAGACAGACTTAGCAAGTATGCACATTTTATTGGTCTGAAACACCCCTACACAGCTAGAACGGTAGCTGATTGTTTTGCTAGGGACATTGTCCGCTTGCATGGTGTCCCTCAAAGTATTGTTAGTGATAGAGATGCATTGTTTATGAGTTGTTTTTGGAAAGAATTTTTCAGGATATGGGGAACTCAATTGAAGATGAGTACAGCCTACCATCCAGAAACAGATGGGCAAATCGAAGTGTTAAATCGTTGCTTGGAAACATATTTACTGTGTTTTTCTTCATAGCAACCAAAAGGGTGGGGAAAGTGGTTACACTGGGCGGAATATTGGTACAACACTACCTTTCAAGGTGCAGCCCGAACCACACCATTTGAAATTGTTTATGGCCAACCTGCTCCTATGTTGGTACAATTCCTTCCGAAAGAGTTCAAGATTGCTGTCGTGGCAGAGGAACATCAAGACAGGGCCAAGATTATTCGTCAACTCCAATATAATCTTGTTAAGGCGCAACAAAGGATGACTCGCACAGCCAATAAACGCTGACGAAATGTGGAATTTAATGAAGGCGATTTGGTATTTTTGAAAGCCAGACCTCATCGCCAATCGTCAGTAACACAGAGAGTTTATAGTAAACTCAACCCGAGGTGTTATGGGCCATTCAAAATCCTTAAAAAATTAAGTAGTGTGGTCTATCGCATCACCTTGCCAGCGGAATCCCGAATTCATCCTGTCTTCCACATATCTCAACTGAAGCGTGCTACAGGAATCCATCCAGTGGAGGCTACACTACCCGCTGAATTGACTGTTGATGAGGATCCTTATTATCCTCATGACATCCTACAATCAAAGAGTTTGGGCGAAGGGTCTGTTCCTTGTCACCAGGTCTTAGTTCAATGGCACAACAAAAATCCTGAAGAAGCTTCGTGGCTGACTTGTGCAGATTTCAGGGGTCAATTCCCTAATTCTAACCTTGTGGACAAGGTTTGTTCAAAGAAGGGGAGAATTGTTAGCAATAATAATAATATAGTCAGCGATAAGGACAATCTAATTGTATATAAGCCTTTGTTAGTTTATTCTAGAAAGAATAAAGGGAATTAGTTACAACAGCCCTATCTTTATTCGAGCGAAGAGACTATAATAAACAAGAGGCAGTTTAGTTAAGCATTCACTTTTTGGGTAATTAGACGTCGGCTCTTAGCTGGGAGTAGAATCCTATTCTACTATTATCTTTATTTGTTATTTCTTCAATTCAATAAAGGCCTATCCCTATTTCTTTGAATTACGTCTTCTCTGGCTCTTAAACTCATCAGAACAACACCTCATTTGCAGTGTTGGAGGAATGTGGGTCATGGGGGATAGATATTTACTCGATATTTGAACCCACAGGGCGTGAGGTTGAGTAAGAACATGCCAAGCTAACTTCATAAGGAAAGCATCATTATGTTCTTCCAACTTTTGCAAACCAACGCCTCCATGATTCTTGGGCTCAAAAACGTCAGACCATTTGAGTAAATTCACCTTCCGTTCCCCCGCATGAGCACCCCAGATGAACCGGCGACAGGTGCCTTCAATTTAGTGGGTAGGTCTTGGGGTAAAGAAGTAGTTTGCATGGTGTAGTAGGGAATAGTGAGGAGGACCGATTGAGCCAAAATAGCACATCCCGCCAAAGAAATATTATGAGTGGACCAACTGGTTAGTCTCGTGGACACAATCCGCAACCAGCTGGTATATGCCTGCAGTAACTTGCTTGTGAAGGAGCAAAACCCCTAGATATCTTCCCAAGTCCTTGGCGAGGGTGAATCCCAACAAATTGTTGAGATATCTAGCGTCCCTCACGGTAACGCTATTAGAAAAGAAGATGACAGATTTCTCTTAATTCACGAGTTATCCGGAGCACAGAAGTCTTGCAACACATTTTTTATAATCTTTACTTGATCGGTAGATGCCTTAGCAAACAGAAGCAGATCATTTTTGAAGAATAAATGAGACACGAATGGGCCTCGTCTACTAGTTCAAAAGGGGATCCATTCCTTGGCTTTAACTTGAGCTTCAATGGCTTGGGAGAGTCTTTCCATATATAAAACAAAGAGGTAGGGGGATAGCAGGTCACCTTAGCGAACTCCTCGAGACAGCCAAAAGGTTTCGGATGGGGCTCCATTCCAGAGGATCTGCACGGAGGTGGAGCTAATGCAATGGATGACGAGTTGGGAAGGCCTATGTCCTTTAATGTGCTTAGGCGATCGTAGGCCTTTGGAGATCTATCTTGATCGCCATATACTTACTTCCTGCTCAGCGTCATATGATATGGATGATATCTTGTGCAATGACAATGTTGTCTGTAATAGTGCCCCCATGCACAAAGCTGGTTTGGGATTGATTCACTAAGGAAGGGAGGAGGGGCTTCAGTCTATAAACAAAAACTTTCATGATCAGTTTATAAAGGACATTACATAATTTGATCAAACGAAATTGTTGAAAATTTAGGGGGCCCTTCCACTTTGGGTATAAGGATGATCATAGTTGAGTTCAGATCGGCTGGGATGATGCGCTTCTTGGACTATAGTGATCAATGAAGGTCCGACCACATCCCATTGTCTTTTGAAAAAGAGCGTTAAGAACATCAGGTCCAGCAGCTTTCATTGGCCCCATTGCAAATAAGGCCTGGTAAACATCATCGTGGGTCAGTAGGTCACAGGCCTTGCGAGGTGTCGAGTCTCCCTAGGGTCTAGGATAGGAAATTGTCCCCAAATTGCATACGGCTGAAGCGGCCCTTCGTCGACTGTGTATAGGTCGTTGAAGAATGTTAAAGCGACTGAATGTAAGGTTTCCTCGTCAAAGCACAAGTGTCTAGCATCTAGCTTTGCATTCCGATGCGATTCTGCCTTTGCCTCGCTCTCATGGTAGCATGAAAGTAGGAGGTATTGCAGTCAGCAAACTAAATTCAGTTACAATAAGTCCATTGTGATTCCAACTACTTTTAAGTGAGTATATTCTCATATTCCTTTAATAGGGTGCATTCTAGGACTTGCAGTTTCTAGGAGCTATAGAGTTCCAAAGCCCTTTGGAGGCTAGTGAGCCGAGCTTCGATTTGACGTTTCTTTTTCCATATACTACCTAACACCGTGGGGTCCTACTCTTATGCCACTGATGCAATGTTGCAAGAAGCTTGATGTGCGTGAGTACTAAAGTTCAAATTATCAAGAGACAAGGGCGTGTGTTAGCCAAGTTGCTAAGAACTGGAAATGCTTCCTATGTGAGCCATTGGTTAGATTACTGTGGTGTATTACCAGGAGGAGATGATCATAATAGAACTTGGGAAGGTGTACAACCGAGCAAGACTGGAACTTGTTAAGTTAGTGGTGATTCCCAATGCCCAATCCAGTTCCTCCATAAGTCACCCCTTGACCAAGCAAACTGAGGGTCTTGATAGCCTAAATCCTTAAGTGTCGTGGTTTGAACAAACTTATGGAAGAAGGTGCAGGGGCCACGGCGCCATTGTTGCCCGCCCTTCTTATCCCCTTGCAGCAACAAGGTGTTAAGTTTCCAGCCAAGAGCCAAGGCTGATCTCCGATGGTCTCATGCAGAGCATGTAATGTGTCCCACAAGACCTTGCGTTTGGGTGTTGTGGGACTGGCATAAATAGCTATTATAAAGTAAAATTGCACCAAATGACCAAATAGCCGCAAGTGAATAAATTTGGGGTGATATGACTCCACTGGGAGACTCAAGTTGGTTGTCTAAAGTACCCAAATGCCTCCACTGAATCCAGTAGCTTCTACTCGATACAAGAAGGGGAAGCCCATCCGTTGCATCACGTAATCCTCCTGCATGCCACTGATCTTCGGTTTGATGATCATCGCTAAGGCCGGAGTATGTTTGCACTTGTAGGCGAGGATTAGAAAACAATTTATGCCTGCCTCACGACAATTCCATACAAAGATGTTCACTATCATTGGAATATAAATGGATATAAGGGCAGTCTTTATTGATTTCCATGGAGGTAGGCTGTAGCTGTCTCCCTGTTGATCCTCACATCCATATGATCGTTCTCGCCCATCAGGTGAACTTCGTCAGCATGCAAGGATTGTGCCAAGGTTTTGCATGTGGACGGAGACCATTTCTTGAGGCGTGCACCTTTCTTCACTCTCAAGTTAGTTAACGGTCATTTTCCCCTACTACGCTGGGTTACCGAGGGGATGTGCGTTAGTTTCACAAATGATAATAGTGTGGTGCTTAGTCGGGTAAAGTGTGGTAAGTCGCTCTGAATATTCTAAGCCGTGCACCACCTTTCCAGATGGGGTTGTTGCATGTATTGCTTGATGAGGATGGAGGGAGGGGGCCATGGAGTTGCGACTATTTTGAATGTTTTCAGTTGTGAAGATGGTGGGAGGAGAAACCTCAAGGGGTAACGGGAACTCCCTGCTCAAATCCTTGAGACCTGTGGTTTGTTGAGCATGTTGCATGGGTCTTTTCGGAAGAGATGGGTCGTTGCTTCAGGGAATTGCGGAAGTGCTGGCCTCATGTGGTGTCGTCTCGAGTCCATATCCATATTAATTGCCAATGTCTCAAAACGGGAACCAGTGTCCAACTTTGCCTTCAGTTTTTGTAGGATGGCAAGGGTAGCCTGCATGCTTCCCATAACCGTTGGTGATTTGACATAAGGACGTCTCCCTCGTGCCTGCGCATGCATTTAGGGTCCAAAGTTGTTTGCCTCGGAATCCAATGCTACCAGGCATTGGGAGGTTACGGGTGATTCCCATAACTGCGCATCCTCCGCCAAAGGCTGCCCCATCACCGTCGTTGAACACTCCTTATTTACATGGTTGTAGCAACCACAGGTGTAATAAATGCATGGTAAGCCTTCATATTCAAGCCTTTGTAGCCTTCCATCTACCAAAAGTCTAGACTGCAGTGGCTTAGTGAAATCTACTTTTACTGCTAAACGCACGAATTTGTCACAGTTTCCTGCTAAAGTATTGTAGTCGATTCGATTAACCTTCCCCACAAGCTGGCCAATAGGTGCTTTTGTGATAATATTGGAACGACAACTCCGGAAAATGCACCCAAGTGATGACGGCTTTGAGATTGACATCGAAGGTGGCAAAGGCTGGACTCCAAGGTTGAGCTGTTAAATAAGTACCCTCCACCATCCATGGTCTTCCCACGAGCACATTTACATTGTCACTGGATAATTGGAATTTAACAAGGAAGTAATGGTTGTCCATGTCTACCATCTTGTATTTGCCGACAGGCTTCCACAAGGCGTTGATATGGGCCCAGACTCCCATGACACGGTCAAGAAGCTGAACTACCAGCCCACCGTTTGTTGCATAGAGTTATCTGGGACTTGTTTAATCCTCTCCGAGAATTGTATGAAGGGAATCGTTGTACCTTCCTTGATCACGATATCATCCTGATTAAGGTCTACATTCAGTTCTTTGTCTAAGTCACTGTCGGGCATTTCCGTTGCAGAGGCCATCAATTTGCCTTTGAATGATGGTAACGGTTGCGAGACAATGGTGACCATCTCCTCGTCATCGTGGTCGCAAAACTTGACATTCTTAGCGTTGCATTCCTCAGTTACGTGTAGCTTGCTGCTGAGGTCTTCCAAAGCCTACTAGTGGCGGTGTGAGTTTTAATTAACAGATAAGGTTGGATGTGTAATATGAATCTTTATCTGAGGCAATTTGACACTACTGAATGGCTAAATTCAACAACCATTTTGGGATAACGAGAAGTCTTAACTCTTATAGTTGTCCCACAAATCAATAAATGAAACTAATTGACCGGTTTTCCAATCATTACGTATAAGCAGAGTTAGGAAAGCACGCAAAAACATTTGATAAATCCTATATAATGAGAGATTATGAGCACGCAAAAACATTTGGTAAATCCTAAATAATGAGAGATTATGTAATTTCACATTTCTTTGTTTCCTTTTTCCTTTAAATATTATTCTATTACAGAATTAGAGTACAATTACTCGTCACCTTCTCAACCAATCCAAGGCCAGAAAACTCATTTAGCTCCTCGACGAGCCGACAAGGAATACTCGCCCAGCGTCGTCACTCCCAAACCGGATGTCTGTTAGCTACCTTCCCACTTTGCTTGAGAATCAAAATGCAAAATGCAATGCATCAGTTCATAAAATCCTACAGGCCGCTCCTTGCTTCATCAGAGATAAATAAACCTGTAAGGGCCAAATACGTACATAATTACAATTAGGCATAAATCTCCTTTGATGGCGGAGGAGCCAATTACATTGAATCAACTGGACAGAGCATAATACAAGACATGCAACATAAAATTACAAGACAAATACATGGTAACAACACTGAAGCAGACAACATGCTCCATCATCGATGGACCCTTTTCCTATTAAGTATCTCCTGTTCTTTTAGTCGATGCTGGAACCTGGCAAGGCGTGCCTGAAGACTAACCAAACCTGCAGCTTTGTGTGACAGCACAAAGCTCAACTGTGTAACGTAGTTGTCAATGAGACTGCTCGGTTGGTCAACTTCTGCCAACAATTTCATTTCCTACCAACAAAATCAGAAAGTCAAACGTCAAAATTGACAGATGAGTTGCTTTCTTTCTTTTCAACGGAAGAAAAGACTTACATGCCAGAAAAATTCTTCTAACATTGTAAAAACTGCAAACGTATTTCCATGGTAATATGCACAAAAGATAACTCTTCACTTACTTCTCGAACAATCTCCATTGTATCCTCAATTTCTTTTCTATGCGCCGCAACAAGTGCCTCTTCTTCCTAGAACACCCAAAAAAATCAATATTTGGTGAAAAGCAATGG
Source organism: Erythroxylum suave (assembly GCA_027563595.1). Lineage (NCBI taxonomy): Eukaryota > Viridiplantae > Streptophyta > Magnoliopsida > Malpighiales > Erythroxylaceae > Erythroxylum > Erythroxylum suave. The sequence goes on along the minus strand of JAOSBN010000178.1, from coordinate 22,628,794 downwards.
AAGGTGCAATGATATTGACATTGCTAAAGCCATATAAAAGGAAGTAGGAATGCAAGGAGCACAGATGGCCAACCTCAAGTATTGCATTGATATTTCCATCTGCAGGAGGATCAGTTGCATACCGTTGAGAGACTGTTGTTTGACTTGTAGTTCGCTGCACTCTGTCTAGAATTTGTTGGGGAGAGATCAGATCCGCTGGTATCTTTCTTTAACCAGTTCCCCAACTTTTCAGATTTATCTCCCTAAATCCTTTTCGACGTGGTGGTAACACCTGCACTTTCTCTTCTGCATTGACCGGATTATGGCAGCGTGATGAGTAGATCTTTTGACTTGCACCATACAAACTTTCAAATCTTTCTCTATCAGCTGGGCTGGATACCACACCACTTTCCTCATGCCCATTGAAGGTATAAGTTGAACTAAAACTGGATGGTTGCTTGTCATAATCAAAAGGATTGTAAGACGAAGCTTCTTTCTCTGGAATCTTTCTTCCCATTTCTGCTGACACAGGTTCTTGTTGCTCATAGAAGTCATCTAACTCATTAGAAAGAGGCACAGTTGTTGCAATTGCGCTGTTCATGTTAGCCTGGGTAGATGAATTTGCAGTCTGGTCCCTTTTTGCATTTCCAGTTTTGGATAGACTTTTAACCCTGTTTAATTGGATAAACATATCATTCAAACAATTCCAGCAACCGACATTTTGTTGATGCTTGCAAAAATATACAAACCTATCTGCATATCTCAAGGTGTTGAGAGTATGCTCGCATGACCCTGCATTTGGAGAAATGCAAGAGATCATAACTGTCCTAGAGTTGCCAACAAAAGAGTCACGGAGTACTTCTGTGAGCTTGCTCCCTCGAAATGGTATATGGATCTGGTCATTATCTAGAGCACGAATGCACTCCTTAAGGGCCAGAAGGCTCTCATTTATTTCTGCACCTTCAATCCTGCAAGGAACCAAGTGCTAGCTTCAGAAATGACGAAGTCAACTACCACTTAACCACGGTTAACTTACAGCCAGTCAGATGACCAACAGAGCAGGTAAGAGGAAAACAAGCCTACAAAGCAATCAGATTATTTTGTTTGTGCCAGCCCACATACTTGTTAGAACTGAGTTTATGTAAATTAGTCACTAAACTGGCCTGCCTCCTCATTCAATTGATGCCATAACAACCGCATCATGATCCTGAACTAAATCTCCCACTGCCACATAGCATAGAATGTATATCAAGGATCCTTAGCAACCCAACTTTAGCAAACGTGATACCTCCTTCCTAGATAATAGCAAGTCATCCATAAAATATTATTTCAGTATATGTCATGTAATGGAAGTCAAGAAACTATCTAATGAGGTAGAAAGATATATGTCAAGACTTGTACCTTATCCTGTTTGATGGCACATGGGAGCAAAAAATATCGAAGTATGACAATCACACAAAATGAAGGGAAAATAAGGACTCATGTGCATGCAAGATTATCATATAGAAAGCGTCAATGTGACTCAAAGAAACAGATTTGATAAACACATAATCCTCAAGGTATTCTCAAAAATGAGCATCTATCTAAATGATGCGTACTGTGAAAAGACTAGTGTTTGGGGGAAAAACCTTGTCTGCCGGTCATTGTCTGTAGTGTCTGCACCTCGTTCACTACCAGCAAGATCAATAAAAGAAATCTTCCCCACTACTTTTGCACTTTTGGCATCATTCCCATCGTTGTTGTTCCTCCTAGACTCCTTTACCTCAATATGCTTCTTCACAGAAAGTTGTAAAATAGCACGTGACCTTAAAGATTCTTCATTGGCACCAGTTGATCCTGTACTTCTTGCTGCATTGCCTTGCTCAATGTACTCTTTAACAATTTGAACATCAGAAACTTCAAATTCTTGCAGTCCAACAATGCACACTTGTTGTCGCCCATCATCTC
>JAOSBN010000178.1:22582513-22612661 GCA_027563595.1 Erythroxylum suave | reverse complement strand
ACACTTAAACTAAATATTGATACAATTATAAATTAATCAATGAATTACATATTTCAAAGCATATTATACTGTAGGGGTATTTTCGTCATTGATACTGTTTTTATGTTCTGTCCACTGCAACCAAATACATTTCTGTCCTCGAGACGGGGACAGTTTTTCTGTTTTGTCCATCATAACCAAACACCTTATTGTCTCCAATTTTTGTTTTGTTCCGTCTCCAAATTTTTGTCTTGTTTCGTCTTCGCATCCAGGAGACAATAACCAAACGCAGCGTAAGAAAACCAAAAGTTTTGCTCCCGCACAGCTGAACGTTTTGAACATTTTGACTAAGCCTTCTGCACGTTTTACTCATAAAATGTAGCAAAAAAAATGTTACAAATTTACGACGTTTTTATAAAATGTTGCAAAAAATTTAAAATTTTTATGACGTTTTTAAAACGTCACAAAAAATCTTTAAAATCCGTGACGTTTTATTAATAAAACGTCGCAGATTGTAGTAATTTTTTGTAGTGGCTCATCGTTAAGCCAACACAAACATCATATGTAACGCTATATTTTTAACTTTTTACGCCTTAAAACACCACATGCATACAATTGATTCGGCCATCATTATAATTTAAGGAATAAATACGCCGCAACGGAAACAAAAGGCTAAACTTATAGGTATTAACTGGAATAGAAAAAATATTGAGTACACGTTATGACACAACAAACAATGTATGAGATTGGTGGTGCATTCTGTAGATCACATTCAGACTTTATTTTCATGAGCGGTTAATTACTTAAATGCAGGAGCTACTTATGTGATTACTTTTAGCAGGGGTTGATGAAACTCTTCACAAAAGTTAAACCACTGCGTCTTATTGAAACAAGGTTGCTCCCGAACCCACCATAGTCAATAAGTGTAAAATTCCTTGATGTGGTAACAATTTGGCTCAACACCAACATCCTCAAAATGAGCCTAAATGTGTATGATATCAACCACCTTCACAGCTTGGACATCATCACTCTGTCCACCTTTAGAAGATGGATTTGCACCAATGTCAACTTCAATTATTTCTTGACCAAAAACACACACATCATTACGTGGTTAACAGTTCAAATAATATTCTCCACCAATTTGCAACAGAAAATGTAGATACATTATCAATAACTTTTTCTCAGCATTCCATTCTGAATATTTTTTGTAAGGGAATCGAGTCCAAGAGAAGCTCATCACCTAAAATTCATTAGCAATCAATTAATTAGAGCCCTACAGTTTGCAATCGTAACTTCTTCTAAATAAGCTAGTGCTTGTATGTTTTTGGATTGTTAAGGATAAGGATACAACTCAACCAACAAAAGATTCTCCAGATCTTTGACTAGTTCAAACATGTACAATTTGTTGTATCAAGATAACCATAGATATTTTGAATTTAAATTGCTTATTCATAGGACTATGTTGTAACTAAAAGTTTCTCTTCTTCTATTAATATATATGTAAATGAAGTAATCAATCAAACCTTCATATTATTTTATTGATTCTCATAATCTTAACATGATATCAGAGCAGCGATCCAACCCACACATATATCATTTTTTTTCATTTCCATCATGAATTCAACCAACAACATTACTAATTCTTCTGGAAAATCGTTTGTTGCCATTAATCCCAATTACCTTTAAACTTACTACTCAAAACTATTCCTCATAGAGAGCTCAAATCACACCCTTACTTCAAGGACATAATTTCTTATGTTATTTGCACTATTAAACCTCCTTTTGCCACCATTGAAAAAGATGGTCAACAAGTTTATAACCCAGAATATGAATTTTGGGATTGTAAAGATCAACTCATGCTTGCAGCTATTATTGCTTCATTAACATTTGCTGTTATGAACACCATTACAGATGCCAAGACCTCAGTAAAGACATGGAATAAACTCCAAGTATCATTTGCAAACAAGTCCATCACCAGAATTCTGCCTTTACGGGAAATATTATCTAGAACAAAATGTGATTGCCGTTCTGTATCTGATTACTTACAATGTTTCAAGTCCATTACTGAGAGACTATCTCTCTATGGCAATCCAGTTAGTGATGTTGATCCTATGGTGCATGTCCTTGGCGGCATTGGGTCTGAATTTTGAGATATTGCCATAGCTATTCACGCTCGGGATACGGTCATCACATTTGATGAACTTCAAGACAAATTGTTGGCTTATGAACTATTTTTAAAGCAAATTGATCCTAACTTTGATCATACTCCAATGACAGCTAATCACACCCAAAAAAGTACAAACCACAAGTATTCTCATCAACAAAGACAGGGTAATTTTGATAAGCCTACCAATACTTTTTAGTCCTCTAATAATTCTGCCTTTCAAGAATCTTTGTCTAGCTTTAAATCACAGAATTAATCAAGGCCACTTCCTTCCATGCCATCCACTCACAATCGAAGTTCAAGTGCTCAAACCAAAGTGTAATGTTAGTTTTGTGACAAATTTGACCATCATGTCAAAAATTACTTTGAAGCCAGAGACTACTTTAGAGATTTATTTTCCCAAAATCCACAAGCCCATTGTTCTAATGCTACCATAAATTTAGACTCTTCACGACTTCTGGATACTGGAGCATCTCATCATGTTACAAATGATCTGTGCAATCTCTTTCTCCACTCACTTTATTATGGACATGATGAGTCGCAACTCACAGATGGGTAAGGTTTGTCCATTTCTCATATTAGTTGTAATACTATAAACTTACCTAGAAAATCATGCCATCTTTCCAATGTTCTTTATGTACCTTATGCCAAAACTAAACGTATTTCTGTATCTCAGTTTTGTGATTCTAATCAGGTGTCCATTGAATTTTTCTCTAACTATTTTCTTATAAAGGATCAATTCACTGGGGAGATTCTGTCCAAAGGCTAACTTGATTAATCCTTGTCCGTGCTCCCTCCCTACAACTCGAAATCTCCAGTTTGTCTCTATACCGATCTTTCCTCCACTTCATGGCATCAACGACTTGGTCATCCAAATTCCAAAATATTCAAATTTTCTTGTCTAAATTTTCTCTTCCTATCTCTTCAATAAAAGAAAATGTTTGCAATCCTTACAAATGTAATAAAAATCATAGATTATCATTTGGTGTTTTTACATTAAAAAGCACTCGCCCTCTTGAACTTTTATATTCAGACTTGTGGGGCCATGCCCTTATCCAATCTCAAGATGGTTTTCGATATTACAATTTTTGTCGACCATTTCACAAAGTACATTTGGTTCTTTCCATTAAAAGCTAAATCTGATGTTTATAATGTTTTTCCCACCTTTTAAAAACTTGTTGAAAATACTTTCAATGCTAAAATTAAATCCATTTACAAAGATGGGGGTAGGGAATATGTTGATCTAAAAAGATATTTTCAATCTTGTGGTATTAATCTTCTTCAAACCCCACCTCATACACCACAACATAACAGCGCTGTCGAATGTCGTCATCGTCATCTAGTTGAAACAGGGCTCACTTTGCTACAAATTGCCTCTCTTCTTTATTCTTTTTGGTCATTTGCTTTTCAAACTGCAAACTATCTTATTAATTGTTTACCTACATCGGTACTCAATCTCGCTTCTCCTTATCACAAGTTATTTAATAGATCTCCTAATTATCAGTCTCTTAGAGTCTTCAAGTGACTATGTTATCCTTGTCTACGTCCTTGCATGAAACCAAATTTGATGTCAAATCTATCCCTTGTGTCTTCCTTGGTTACTCCCTCCATCTGTTATGGCTTTAAATTCCAAATATCGTGTCTCTTCATGTTCTTTTTTAGAAAACACATTCCCTTATCAAACACAACTTCTCTCAGAGTCCCAACCTAATTCAAGTTGGTATGATCTTCCCTCATATACTCCTACCCATACCCAAATTCCTTTTCAACCTACACAACCTCCAATTCCTACACCGACTACCCCTCCCACCAATGACTCTATCTAAACTAAAACACAACCTGATCTCATTACAATGCAAACTGGTCCAACTTCACCTTTACATATTTTACCTTCTGTTGCTTCAAATCCCTCGCAAAATTTTCATCCTATGGTCACTCGCTCCAAAAACATCATTTTAAAACCCAAACAAGTCCATAGTGCTACCAAACACCTATTACCCCGAATTATTATAACCACCTACAATCAAACAGGCTCTCTCTTCTCCTGAATGGCACTCTGCCATGACAGCTTAATTTAATGCATTGCTACAAAATCAAACTTGGGTTCTTGTTCCTCCTAACTCTCACTAAAATTTAGTTGGATGTAAGTCAAGATCAAAAGAAATGTTGATGGGTCTCTTTAATGATACAAAGCCTGTTTGGTTGCAAAAGGTTTCAATTAATGCCCAGGAATTGACTTTGGTGATACATTCAGCCCAGTCATCAAACTAGTCACAATTTGTGTTGTTCTTACTTTGGCAGTGACAAACCATTAGTTATTGCTACAACTGGATGTCAACAATGCCTTTCTGCATGGTCCTTTACAAGAAGATGTCTTCTTGAGTCATCCACCAAGTTTTACAGATTCAGAAAGGCCACATCATGTTTGTAAATTGGTTAAAGTAATTTATGGCCTTAAACAAGCACCTTGGGCATGGTATCAAACTTTACGTTCCTTCACATTACAATTTGGCTTTCAATCTTCTCAAAGTGATCACTCTTTATTTATATACCACCATGATTCCATTTGGTGTTATTTTCTAGTGTATGTCGATGATCTCATTGTGATAAGAAATTATTCTTCATTTAACAATCCGTTCATACAAGCACTTGGTGAGAAATTTTCATTAAAAGATCTACATGAGTTGCCTCTCTTTCTTGGTGTTGATGTTTATAGGACTTCAAAAGGTATTTTTTTGTCCCAACATCACTATGTAAGGAAACTTTTTTAAATTGATAATATTGATGGTGTTAAAAATGTCTCTATTCCTGTTGCTCTTGCCTCTCCTTTGCTCAAATCAACCTCTGTTGGTCAGGTAGTTAATCTTACCACTTATCGTCAATTAGTTGGGCTTGCATTATTTAAGTCTCACAAGATTGGACATTGCCTTCACGGTGAACAAACTTTCTCAGTTTATGCATTGTCCAAACAACTCTCGTTGGATTGCTTTAAAACATCTCCTCAGATATCTTAAGTCCACCATTCAATTTGGCATTCATATTACACCTTAGTCTTCTCTTGTCTTTCATGTCTTCTCAGATGTGAATTGGGCAAGTGATCCTTCAAATAGAACTTCAAAATCTAGATTCATTTTGTATTTTGGAAATAGTGCCATTAGCTGGAGCTCCAAAAAGCAACGAATCGTGGCCTGATCGTCCGCTGAAGCTGAATATAAAGCTGTTGCAGCTAGTGTTGCAAAAAGTCCATTGGGTCAAGTCACTTTTTCAAGAGCTTGGAGTTAAGGTTCCTCCTCCTACTATCTACTATGACAATATTTCGACCACCTATACCTATCATAATCCTGTTCTGCACTCCATTATGAAGTGCCTAGAAACTGACATAAACTTTGTCATAGATTTGCTTCAACGTGGTGCTCTTTGGGTTTCCCACATATCTTCAAAGGATCAACTTATAGATTCACTCACCAAACCTCTTCCCAAGCACCCGTTTTAACTCAATAGATCCAAGATTGGTTTCCTCAATGGTTCCTCAATCTTGCGAGGGAGTGTTAAGGATAAGGATATAACTCAACCAACAAAAGATTCTCCAGATCCTTGACCAGTTCAAACATGTACAATCTGTTGTATCAAGATAAAGATAGATATTTTGAATTTAAACTGCTTATTTATAGGACTCTGTTGTAACTAAAAGTTAATAATATCTCTGTAAATGAAGTAATGAATCAAGCCTTCATATTATTTTATTCATTCTCATTATCTTTACATAGATGACCTTCTCATCAGGGAATTGTTCCTATATTAAACAAATCATATGCTTGCGTGTCCAACAAATTTTACCTTTTTCACAACAGACTAAGACTTGGCATTTTGGCATCTGCCTCAACCCTTTTTTCTTCTTTATCATGGTTTATAAAGTATAGGCAAATGAATTAGGGATTTAAAGTATCAAGCATCATTAGATAAAATTTTCCTATACTTAGGCATTAACACACTAGAAAACCTCAAACCAACAAATGCTGACAAATATGAGGACGAGCAAAACAAGAATCATATCATCCAAGAGCACCACTTCAGTCCACGAGCAATAAAGTACCTACAGAGATCCTTTTAACTAGTAAAAGTATTAAAAACGCAAAAATTTATAAGTTAAAAATGCAACTTGCAATTCGAATATTTCATTGTTATAATTAATAGGATTGTCTTCTAAGAACGTATCAAATACAATATTTTAGTAACATTCTAAAGTAGTAAACCTTAAAGTTAATTACGAAGAATTAGACAAGAGTCATAATAGTATATTATAAGGCTCATTTAACCTCAAGGAATAAAAGTTAAGATCTTATGACTTAAAATCCTTTTTTATGGTTGTTTATGCACACATGACAAGAGTCATATACTATAGTATTAACTTCTATTCATTTAGAGCATATATCTTTTATGAATGTCATATCATATAAATGTTTGTTTAATCATACTTAATATTCAATCCAAGTTTACTTGTCTAATCTTAAAATAATATTTCTAAACTCTCCTCTAGCAACTTAAGACATATATAGTAATCGTATGATTACTCCAAACCAATTTTTTTTTACTTATCATCTAAGTCAATATTCAAAATTTAAATTTCTTACTATTTCTACAAGAAAAGTAGAAATTAGCGATGGAAAAGAAATTGTTGCAAATTATCGACATAAAATCAATTTCCTTTGGTAACATTGATGGGAAAATTTTCATTTAACAGTAGTAATAATATCTGTCGGTAAATATGGAAGAGAATCATCCCTGGAAAATTTCCAATGGACTTTAGCGATGGAATAAAATAACATCAGTAAATAATGCGGGAATTGTTGGCGAAATAAAAAATTTTAAGTTTATCAATGGAATAGTTTCCATCAGTAATAAACAACGTTGTCTGCTTCAGCTTCAACATTTTAAAGTAAAACAAAATGACATTGTTTGGTTTAACACCAAACTACGTCTTTTTGGTTTACATTAACACCAATTGGTAATAAACACTATCCCATGTTTTTCTGTATATTGGATGAAAGTTAATTTAGGTATTTGATTACTTTCCTTTATTTGTGTATTATATTATTGGAAAACAATTTTAAGATATAAATGTTAGTGATAGAAGGGACAAGACCTAATTTTGGTTGTGATGTTGGGATGAATTTCTGATGCATGTAAGGTGTTTGATAAAATGCCTATTATGTTGTTGTTTATTGTATTGGAGTGTTCTGCATAATTTAAAACGATAGAAATCTATTCCTTTAAATGATGGGAGTGTTGTAACTTTGATAGAAGTGTGTATAATGAAAAAATGAATGATTCCTACATTGAAAAAATTATTTCAGTTCCTTATTTTTAGTTCTTTTTTATGGTTTTGTGTAGTGTAATGGTATAGTTGTTGAATCGAAAGCTTTGTTGAAATCCACATTGACAAACTTTGTTAAGTGAAGATGCTTTATAAGTAAAGATGTTAAGTGAAGATGCTTGAATTTGACTTGAGTTTTAATATCTTAGGAAAGACAATCAGTTGAACTAAGCGCAAAAAAATTGGTTTGGGTTGTTTTTTCTTGACCTTTGTAATTCTTAAAGTTGCTTCTAGTTAAACTCCATGCACTTGACTTAGAATGTGTAGTAGTTAGAGTTAATTAATTTAGTTTTCTTTCTAATTAAGTGTACCTAAGGAGATATATAAATTAATTCCAATGATAAATATCCCAAGTATAAAATAATTTATTCTTGTGTGGATGATTAGTATACAATTTCTAAAGTAGATATGGACTAGACTAAAGTTTGGTTTTTTATTAATTTCTTCATATTTTAACAAGTGCAGATGTTAAGTGAAGATGCTTAAATTTGACTTGAGTTTTAACATCTTAAGAAAGACAATTAGTTGAACTAAACATAAAAAATTGGTTTGGGTTGTTTTCTTCTTGACATTTCTAATTCTTAAAGTTGCTTCTAGTTAAACTTTATGCACTTGACTTAGAATGTGTAGTAGTTAGAGTTAATTAGTGTATGTTTCTTTCTAATTAAGTGTAATTAAGGAGATATATAAATTAATTCCCATGATAAATATCCAAAGTATAAATTAATTTATTCTTGTGTTAATGATTAGTATACAATTTCTAAAGTAGATATGGACTGGACTAAAGTTTGGTTTTTTATTAATTTCTTCATATTTTAACAAGTGAAGATGTTAAGTGAAGATGCTTGAATTTGACTTGAGTTTTAACAGCTTAGGAAAGACAATTAGTTGAACTAAACGCAAAAAATTGGTTTGGGTTGTTCTTTCTTAACCTTTCTAATTCTTAAAGTTGCTTCTAGTTAAACTCTATGCACTTGACTTAGATTGTGTAGTAGTTAGAGTTAATTAGTTTATGTTTCTTTCTAATTAAGTGTAATTAAGGAGATATATAAATTAATTCAATGATAAATATCCAAAGTGTAAATTAATTTATTCTTTTATGGATGATTAGTATACAATTTCTAAAGTAGATATGGGCAATTGATTGAAGTAGTAAAAATTTAAACTTGATTTAATGAATAATTATAAATTTAAACTTGATTTCTAAAGTAGTATAAATTTAAACATCAATATAAATTAATGATCAATTATAATTCAATTTATCAATAAGATAAATTTAGGTAAGATGTCTTCTAAGACTTTACTATATTTGAATTCAACTTGATTTAATGAATAATTCTAATTTCTTACACTATTAAGAATTTCTAAGTTACAACTATATTCTCTATTAAGACATATAAATCTTACCCATAGATTAAACCAATTGAAATTACTTTATAATCGAGTCAATCTAGGAATAGATTAATTTCCTTTATGAACTCTCTTAATAGGTTTTACCTTAACATAGGAAGATTGTGGTTCTCTCTCTCGTAAGTTACATTTAAACCTCTTAATCCTACATCTCATCTCTTAAAGATTGATGCATGAATCAAATAATTAAATCTTTTACTTTTGGTCCTTCAATTTAATTAATTATAAAAATGTGGATAATCTTAATAAAACTAAAATTTTCATCAATGTAATATGTCAAATCCTAGGGATATAAGAATATCCCAATTAGCTTATAACTAATCAAGAAATAAAAATATAAAAATAATAAAGAAAATAAGAATAAAAAATTATTTTCATTAATTTTGAATCTTGAATCTTTGATGTAACTTGTTGAATCCATATTTCTATTCTAAGATTGACTTATTCTTGATCAATGTCTGATGTAGAATGGCTTCCAAATGATTTTCTACTGCTTTTTAAATATTTCCTAGCCAAAAAGCTCTATTTCCTTTTATTCCTATGTTTAAATCTAAAAGCCCTGATTCTTAACAAATAGTATGGCCCCAAGATGAGTCTATATTATAGGTCATATTGTCTCTAACATATTCTATAACTTTCTCTAGAAATTTACACCAAAAACATGAGACATAAAGAGGGATGTGTAAAGTTCATATAGCTTGATTTAGTACCAAAATAGGTGCATATAGACTGGCAAAGGAGAAGTAGAGGTTTTCACCCTAGAATATGGCCCTTACATGGTGGTATGTAGGTGTCGTGTTATAGGATCCTTTTCTAATTCTCCCATAGTTGCTCTAAATTGGTCCAATTCTTCTCCCTTTTTTTTTAACTTGAAGAGGAAGAAATAAGAGATGAAACAAAATATTTCTTACTTTGAGTATCAAACCCTCTAAAATATTTTAATATACAAGCAATAAGTTATAAGAATAATGCTAAAAGTAATATGTGTATAGCATACATCAAAAAGCTATGAGAGATCTATAATTTTGTTTTAGTTTTTATAAGTTCCTGAGAGACACAATTTGAGCTATGATCATAGCCTATAATGTATCTTAATGATGTGACAAATTATAAATAAACATGAGAAATCCTAATTGAGGAGGCTTTTTCATATTCTTTTATTCTAGAATTAGTTAAGAGGGAACCCTATTATTTAGTCTTGGATAAAGTGATTTATTTTCATTTATAAATTAGGATTTATATTTCTCAGATATGTTTGAACGATCATAATGCATGATTTAATTATCTTAATAACTAAATCTTATTTAAATTTAGTTGTGGATGATTAAAGAGAGATTATTTATGAGTGGAATGTGGCTTAGATAAAAAGGATTGAAAAACATGCTCAAGGGAGGCTTATGTGATCTTTTTAGTGGTAGGATAGAGCTTTTTATAGGATTTCACAAATCTCAATACATTCAAAAGGATGTCATATTGGTAAAGTATAGATTAACTAACTAGAAAGTAGATAGATGTAGCCTAAGAGAGTGCAATTTTAGCATTAGAAAATTTTCAATAAATCTATTTTAAGTTAATTGAATTGCAATATATAAGATGTTACTAGGGAGAATTATTGAGACATTTGTTGCTGCTTTCTTCACTTGATTATGTGCTTTATTTTATCTTTAGTAGTTGTTTACCATTTTTTTAAAGAAAATGAATTGTATTAAGCATTTAAGGCATACAAATTATACAAAAGTACATTAGAATTGTTATAACAAGCTAAGCATGCTCTTGGATTGGAGTTGTCAAGGAAAATACAAAGCTAAATTACATAATGAAAATTAGCACCTCTCATTGGTGGTTCAAATTACAACTTCCATATATTATTAATGTAGTTCATATCTCTAAATTTGTCTTTGAAAAGGCTAATATGTAATATGATTTTCTACAAGAGTTTATTGTGGAAAGTCTCCTTGTTCTTCCTTATGTCTTGAAAAATTATCTTGATCCTTTCGTCCCAAATAGTTGCTACAATAGATGACAATACAACACAAAAACCCCCACTTTATAGTGTTGTTTTTATGCCTGGAAATAGCACACCACTTAGTAATTCCATTCCAACTGGTTGGAGCATTGGAAAGATGACATAAGTTAAGTAGGGTATTACAACATCCATGGTGAATTCATACTGGAAGAAGAGATAATGCATATTTTCTTTAACTTTCATATACAAAGTGCACCAATTGGGGATTTGTAAGTATCTGGAGATTCTGTCGATTGTTGGAAACTTGCTTTTCATTGCTAACCATAGGATTATGTATACTTGAGGAATGAGGTGTTTGGAACACATTACTTTAGTCTAGGGGATAAACACATTACTTTAGTCTAGGGGATAAGATCTAAATTGCCTCTTAACAATCTTCTACAAGAGTGATTTGTAAAGTTTCCTATGCTAGAATGTTGCCAAATGATACTATGATTTGTAAACTTTCTTGAGTTGGAATGTTTGAAAATGACACTATCTTCATCTTTATCAAGGTAAGTATGAATGAATGTTTCCATGGTAGTTTTTTTACTCTTTAATCTACCTAAGTTTAGGTTTGGTTTTAGATTTACTTCTTTAATCAAAACCATCACTTTCTATTTTATTGACTAGGTAATAGTATAAGGGTTGACTGATTTCTTATTATTTTCTCATAGGAATAATACTAAATTCACCACTATATTACTACCAGGCAATAGGTGCACTTGCCTCAAATTGTGATTAATATTTTGGTAAAGAGAAAACTTAAGCATGAAAAACTATACATAAAAATAGTTTAGGACATAGAGTTTTATCATCTAGAAACTTAACAACAAGTCATTCTCTTGACTCAAATCTCAATATCTATTGTAGTACTTCAACCACAACCTAACCTTACAACTTTAGTGAGTCTATTAAGTTACTTCTCAAGTTATCTTAAATATTTTAAACTTTTATAGGGCTTAGAATTATTAATAAGAGATAGATGTAATTATATTAAAAGTAATCATCAATAAAGGTCACATATAATTTTTTTCATTAAATGATGTGCCTTTAACGATCCCACTAATATCAATATGAATTATCTTTAAAACCCCACTACTCTTAGTAGTACTTTTTCTTAATTTTAGTGAGTTTAGATCAAATACAATTTATATAGGCACTACCTAGGGGCTAAGACTTATTATTAATAAGATACAAGTAATTATAATAAGAGTAATTGTCAATAAACGTTATAAATAATTTCTTTTCAATAATGTGGTGGTTCAAACATTTAATAATAGCTATTTGAATTATCTCTAGACCCTACTATTGTTAGTGACACTTTTTTTTTTAATTTTAGTGAATTTACCTCTAATAGAATTTACATAGATAGTATCAATATCATCATAAATTAAATTAGAGAGGATTTCATCCTTAATCAATCTCTCTACCTTTTCGTTTGAAATATGACAAGGTTCTTATGCATAAAGTGAATGATTTCTCATTTTACTTCCTTATTTTTCAATATGCATAGCCAATTTATTAGGATCCTTGAAATCCAAGCAGTAAAGATTATCATTTAACAAGGATTCATCAATAACTATAGAATTGAGGGACAATGATACCTTTTATTTCTTAAAATTGAAACGTACCTTATATTATCAAGTACAGAAAATAAAATTAAATTACATCTCATAAATGGTATGTATCCTACTTTATTCAACACTAAACTATAAGTTGATCTAAAATGCAACTCCATATCTCTAATGTATTAAACTTTTACTCTAGTTTTATTGTCTATAAACAGACTCATCTTCCCTTGATTTGGCTTCCTTTTTTCCTTAATATGTGTAATGTACTAAATATCAATGAAGAATCATTTTCAAACCACTAACTATTGGTGTTATATTTATTAAAGATGACCTAAAATAAATTGAAACCTCAAGGTTACCTAATTTTCTTTTCTTCTTAAGAAAAAAGGCTTGTACTTGTAAGAATTCCTCTCCAAGTGTTTCATCTTATCATAGTATTAACACTTTGCACTCTTCTTCTTGACCCCACTAAATGTCCTGTTATATTTGTTTCCGTCCTTCTTAAAGCCTTTATTCTTCTTCCAATTCTTATTTTAATTATAATAATTACTTTTAGATTTGAATGATTCAAATACTAAATTCATAGTATCAATATTCTCACACTTTATCTATTATTTTAATAAAACACATATTGAAATTAACTTATTCACATCCACACCTCCTACCTAGCATTGTAAATTGTCTTCAAGGAACTAAAATCAGACGGTAAAGAATTCAACATTTGATGGATTAGGAAAGACTATGATAATGGGAGTTGTAGGCCCAAATTGCTTCAATAGCTCCAACTATAGCAAACACAATTGATAACCAAATTGAGGATTTCAGACTAACAGTCGGAGGAAGTTTGGTAGGAAGAATAGGTCCATAGGAACTTAAAGTCCTTTTTCTATGTAAATAATCTCAAGAAATGTAAGGGGATTAATAGCTCCTCTAAGTAACAAATGCTAAAGGACTTTTGTTTTAGACAATACGCCTGTGTTGATAGGTATTTTAGAGACCAAACTAAGCTAACAAAAATTCTTATGCTAACGATTTTTTGGAGACTATTGGCGTATGCCTTAACCAATTGGCTATATCCTGCTTCATCATAATGTAACCTCTAAGCCTTAATTTTATGTCATATCTTAATGAAGTCAATATATGCATAAGCTGACATGCCTCAACCTTTCCACATTCTATAAATCTCTCCTTCAAGGCTACTATAAACTTCTTGGTTTTTTTTAACAAACAAATCATGATTAAAGGATGGTGAAATCAACTTCTTCATCTCTATTATGCTTAGCCTAGTCACCCTTTCTTACTTTTAAAAGTGAACCTTTTACTTTGTCATACTCTTTTATATCCTAGGCATAGGTTTATCTTTAACAAGAGTCATATTCACATCTACTAAACCTATGGCCAATTTTAACTCTTCCAAGCCTTAAAGTTAATCCCAGCTAAGGTCTCAATTGAACAAAATTGATTATTCACTATTACTTGAATCACTGGATTAATAAACGAGGCACCTTTTATAAAAGATAAACAAAACTCAAACTTTACATTATATATTCTTCTTTTGACATAATAACTAAATAATGAAACAAAACTCAAACTCTACATCATAAATTCTTCTTTTGACATAATAACTAAACAATAAGATTTTCAATAAATCAAGTGAGAAAAGTTACTACAAACAAATGTCCCTTTTACGAGACAACAATTCATAAATCAAAATTATAACACTCACTTACTATATTATCTCACAAAGCCATACATAATTGTCCCCTTTATGTAAGGAAAAATGTCAGGTTAAGAGATAAAACAATTTGGAAGGTCATTAACCTGCCAAAAATTAAGGAAAAATGTAAAAGTGCCCAATTGACTGCTAAGTCTGCTAAACAAATTGCTTGATAAAGTAAGTTGACCAAACTCGGAACTATTTTTGAAAAGTTACCGAGAGTTGCCACCTTGATACCTTGGGGTCTTCTCGATTGATAGGGAGACATCCTAAAATTCTAGGAGCATGAAATGGCAAGAAAAAAAGGGCAATTTTCATGGAAAGCTCATAGGAAACATCTAAAACAAAATTTAGGCACAACTAAGTTACAAAATCGATTAATAACCCACTTTAGTACAATTATTAACCAATATCATATATACATAACACACAACAAATAATTATAAGATTTCACGCAAAGAATTTTGGATTTTTTAAAATCTTCAACCTTAATTTTTTTGTTTCAAAAAATTTAACCTATTCAAACAATCAAAGGCTATAAAGCATATTGAAACAAGCTCCAATATCATATATAGAGAATTATATATTAAATCAAAGCTATTATTAGATCTTTCAATAGTATTATAGACACTTTAATAATTGGTGTATGAATAATAAAATGGTATTATCAATATGTAGATTAGAAGACGTGAACGCTGTTATTGAAACTTGTAAAAAAGAGAAAATAGCATATGCTTTTCTCTTATCTCTCCTCACTTATATAGAATTATTAGATGACAAGAGAGACTTAGATTATTAATCAAATGTTTAAGTCCGATCAGCAAGGTATCTTAATATGTCTACACAATAATCATATCATATTTAATAGGCATACAAAGAAGATCAAATTCATAAAAGCATCACAAATATAATTAAGGACTTACAAGTTTTTATTTATAAAATAAAAGACCAATTAATGATAACCTATAGATTTCAGAGCCCTAATCATAATTTCCTACGCGACCATGTTTTGTTTGTATTAAATTCCTGAAGATAGTCGCAAATTTGTGTCATCTTTGTTTCTTAAAGCTTAACAAAGAGTACCCGAATTAGTAGATGAAGTTCAGGAATTTATTAGTCCTCCAAAATATTAAAATGTTAAAGTAGTTTAACTTAACCAACTCATACATAATTATAATGTATAATTCAGTTCTTTCATCATCATATATTCTTATTATAAATAGAGTATAAAATCAGTGTTTACTTTATTTAAATTCAATCATGTTTGTTCTCACTAATTAGTAATTGATTTATAATTAACATTTGAAAGCACCTTTTCAAATCTCAATTTATTGTGACTAAAGAATCCATTAAATCACTACTAATTAAGAACAGTGAAACATTCAATCTTCTTACTTTAGAGTGGTAAATCTTTTATTGACTTACTTAGTTATTGTTTTACAAGTCATACTAAATTCAATTACTACCAACCAAGTCATTCTCACATAAGATATTTTGGTAATCTAAAGTCCAAAATTTAATTGTACAATTATCATAATAAGGAAATCTACAAGCATATAAGCAATATTAGATTTGAGATCCTAACTAGTTTAGTTAAATTGTTTTTTAATAAGCATTCATATATTTATTTAAGTATTTCCATACTTTAATTTATAAGATTAATTATTTGTATCATAAGAAAAAAAGCTTAATATATGCTAGTTTTATCATTATATTAAATTATGACTAAGAATCATTTTTAAAAAAAAGGCTTTGTCATTTGAAGATCTATCAAAGCATTGAATTCATGCAATTGATATCTCTATTATGTTAGTGTATCAAAAGTGAACCGTGGACCTGCAGTAAGTTTGTATATAGGAGTTACTTGTGATCTAACTAGTGCAGTCATTGACTCAACATCGACAACCTCATATTCAACTTTTGTGTGTGGTTGAGAAGAGTGTGGAATAGTAATTATCATTTGAGATATCTGAGTGAGATTTGCGAACTGTTCTAAACTCTCGAAGTTTTCTGTAAAAGAATCAGAGTCTTGGTTGTTAGCATGACTATTAGAACTATTTGGTATTGTGTGACTTTCAGAACTATCTGAAACTGGTTGAAGGGTAGCTATGAATTCTTGGTTGAGTATGGATTCTTTTGTTGTGTCCAAGGAAGGATTTTCTTTTGGTGGAAAAGTTAGTGATGTATCAATTTGTAGAAGTTTAGAATTTAACGCAATGTTAAAATTAAAATGAATTAATAAAGGAAAAGGATTTATTACAACAATTATCCTTCTACAAGGATAACAAAAGTAAGTCAAACGACATAGTATCTAGAAGCATATGATCCACGTGTAGCAAACAACCTCAAGTGAAAGTCCTTTATAAAGTTCCCAAAACAAATTTTTAGAATTACCCTAAAACTTCCCCCACTAAAGAACGCCCAAAAATTTCCAAATTAGAGCTTGATGGTTTCATTAACTCTTTCTCTAGACGATTAAGGAGGTAAGTGATTTCTGGTTTGAGTTTCGTTTCTTCCTCTTTGCGTTCGACCTCAATCAAACTTCTCTGATTAGGGCTACTCGATGGGTTTTCCACAAGATTTGAGATATGGCTAATCTTCTTTTGTTGACAAGTTTGACTTGGAAGGATTTGATAAGAGATGTCAGAAAACACCCAGCCCAGGCCGATTTTAGCCCAGATTGATTCGCCCATGGGTGGACCACGAGTCTACTGTTACTTCCAAAACAACACCGTTTTATAAATTTTTCTTAAAAAAAAACGGCTAATCGAGTGTGGCCTGTCGGGCTATAGATCAAGCCACAAGGTCTAGCCTAGCCACGAGTCCACCATCCGAACTTGCGGAGTCACGGGCCACCATAGCCTGACCCAACCTAACCCACTGATATTTTTAGTTTTGATAATTTTTCAAAAGCTTGTCGAAATAATGGCCAGAACATTTTGAAGACTTGCATTAGGATATGATAAAGTATTACAAGTAGGTCTTACGGTTGGACTATAAACACGACCTTTATTTATTAAAATAATAATGTTATAGACCATAAGAATATAAATTAATACATTATATTTTATTTAGTGGTATTAATTCCAAAAAAGAGTTAAAAATAAAATTTTAAAATTAAGTCAAGTATAAAAGTACCTGCATTATTTACGCACCACACACATTTATACTACTTTTCGTCCGAACGCTCACTCTCGTATAGGTTTGGCATTGAGGTAGAATCAAATTATGTTTTTTTTAGTGGGGAAAATTTTAGGATAACTCTAAAGAAAAAAATTCAAAACGACGTTGATTTTAAAAAAAGTAGTCGGCCTATAGCCTGACCAATCCTGAGCAAAAACAAACCGTACCGGACCATAATTGTCATTACCTAGTTAGCGACTCTCTAGTCTCCTCAGCTTCTCCCACCATCGCCAGTAACAACCCCTTTCGAGTACTGAAGGGAGGCCGTATCAATAATCTGAGTTGCTTAAAGTGTCGTAAATGAGCCCACTAATTTAAATTGAGTAGGAACAAACAGAATAGGCTTCTGAATTGCACCTGAAATAAATTAAAACTTCCGAGCTGAAGAGGCTACTTCTCTCAAATTATATCACCCACAAAGATGGGTTATAGAATGATCTAGCTGTATACAGTTACCTATATAAGATGATTGGGTAGTGATCTATCTTTATTGTTCTCCTGCCCCCTACTCATGATGCAAGAGGCTACTATTGACGACAAAACAATTCCAATAATTTTATAAAGATGGTAATTGTTGGCAAGGATATTATTATTCTCGCAGGTAAATGATTTAACTTAAAGACAAATTTCTGCTGATAAACCATGAAGATAAACACCATCAAATCACGTATCAAACCACCATTTAAGTTAAAAAATACATTCCAACAATTTTAGATTATTTGTCAAACAAAACATTGATAACCCTTTAAATTGTAACAAAAATAAGAGATATGGGCCTCAGTATCAAAGATAAGCAAGGATGCAACTTAAAGCTAGAGCTATCGCCCGCCAGTAATCCTCGTTACTTAACACTTGACCTCCTTCAAAGCATAAGCGAAGTACAAAAATGTTGGGTCAGTAGCACCTTCCTTGTAGTAAGCAAACACCAAAGTGCTATCATCCATCATACTCTCCCCCACAAAGCTGCATTTAGAGATCAAGTTGGCACCCGACTAAATAAACCTCAAAAGTAATTACCACCAAAACAGCAAGCACAGCTCTACAACAGGGACAATGATTACTTACAATTGGAGATCACTCAGCTTTGAAAGCAGATATTTTGTTGCTCCCTCAATATGCTTCTTAAATAACTCTTGCTTCTCCCCGTCAAGCTTCGGTTGCAACAACTTGATGAACCTCTTCATATACGTCACAAATTGCTTCTTATCAAAAGAAGGTTGCTCCTGAAAGCATCATAATCAATATCATATTCCTTGAGATAGAGTTAATTGCGCTCAACATCCTTCAAATATTACAATTTACCTGGAGCCTAAATGTGTCCACAATATCAACCACCTTTACTGCTTGGTCATCAACACCCTCATCTTCCTCACCGCCTTCAGCAGATGGATTTGCACCAATGTCAACATCAATGGCTCCTTGAACAACCCACTACAAACCAACAACACAGTGGCATTTTGCATTAGTAACGGTTAAAACTTATTTTGGAACAATTTGCATCACCAAACACAGATTAGCAATACCTTTCCCTCAACTTCCCAGAGCATTCCATTTTCAATTTCCTTGTACGTGAATGAATCCGAGAGAAGCTCATCTCCTGAAATTCATAAACAATAAATTAACAACTATACAGTCGTGACTGCTTCTCAATAATCATTTGCAATCAGTTGACTACAGCAATACAGTCCAAATTCGCAACCGCTTCTAAATAAGCTATTGCTCTTATGCCTTTGGAGGGCCTTCTCTTAACAATTAAGTAGGAGTAATTTTTACCACCAGCCTCAACCCTTCCTTTCTCTATAATGGTTCATTAAATAAAGGCAAATGAATTGGGGGTTTACTCAAAAATACAAAAGCTGATAATTCTGCATCAACAATTCAAAAATCCTAGGAGCAATAAACGTGCTGATACATATTAAGATGAGGATTACAAAAACAAGAATCATCAAATCCAGCAGCACCAATTAAGGTCAGAAGGATTTATAGAGCGCCAGGATAAATCCTTAAACTAGTACAAGTATTGAAACATTAATTCACAAGCAGTAACAAAACAAAACGTCCGCTATATCAAGAATCACATAACACTAGCAAGCAAAACCATTAAGCTGAACAATACACCAGAGTCACCATACTAATACAGCCCATGACACACATTATACAAGAAGTTCCAAGACAGAGCCACTATAAACAAGTAACTACACTTCGCCCATAACTCTTTTTCTACGAAAACCGACCGATCACCTCAATAACCAAATCAAATAGAATTATGTCGAATAAAAACCGAATTTCCAAAAAAAATTAAAAAAAACCCAAAAGGTCAGACTTTACAACCAAACAGATCGAAACAACATCCAAAGAAATAAGAAAAGATGTCAAAAAGCAACTAGAAACAACAAAATCAAACATCAATGAAAGTGCAAGAAAAGTTACCGCTGAGGAGATCCTGATAAACCAACATGGTTACAGAGCTTATCTCTCTCTTGGATCGATCTGAACAGTTAAAAGAGATAAGCCAGAGCGCTCAAGAGAGCGAGAAAGGCCTTGCACAGCGGTGATCAGTACGCAAACATAGGCTAGGGTTTTCGCTTCTAAATAGAAAAATACGGCGCAAGAACCGCAATTACGAAAAGCGCCCTATTTGTGTCTTTTTTTTTTTAATTTCCGACGAGGTGTTCTAGGCGGGTCTCAACTATGAGAAGGCACCTTTAAGTCATCTACACTCAGACTAATCCCCGTTCGAGCTGGGTAGGTCTCTTGCGGGAGGCAAAGCTTTGACCCTAAGTTTTAAACGGCTGCATACATAAGGGAGGTTCAAATTCACGACCTCACTTAAACTAGGAGAGCCCTTTACCAACTCACCTACATTTTAGGATTAATTTGTGTCTTTAATTAAATAACCAACTGTCCTCCTCTTGTACTAAACTTGTAAAGTTTGAAAGAGGTTAATTGAACCGCTTGAGAAGAATTGTCTTAACAATAGTAATTAAAGGCATGTATATAAATAAAACTACTTTTTAATAATTCGTTTGCTTTCGCTACTATTTTTATATTGCATTTTTTAATTTTAATTTTATGCTTTTAGTTTCCATTTTTCAACAAAATAAAAACTTATTTGATTATTATTATTATAAATGTAGTTTTTTATTACTAATAATAATTATAGTTTGATAAAAGTTAAAGATATATTATTTTTATGAGTAAATAATTAAATATTCTATTGAAATAAATAATTTTATATATAAATTTTTTATTTTATTTATTAAGTCATATTTTATTTTAAAAAAAATATATATTGACTATATTTTAAATGTTAAATTATATTTATTAATAATTATTAAATTAAAGTTATTTTATTTTTAAATTAATTATAAAAATTAAATTAATAACAATAACATTCAGTAAAAATTTCGCTAACAAGAGGTCTAGAAAAGTCCAATAGTATAAAGTAGAATAATTAATATTAAATATATATTTATTTAATACTAAATCAAATTATAAAAATAAAACAGAAATAAAAAATATTTTGATCGTTTTCTTAAATCATGAGAACCAGAAGAAACCAAAATGAAGAACATAAACAAAAAGAACTCAAACAAATAAGTTTTCTTATTAAATTTGAAAAAAAAATAATAACTAGGAAACTACTAATATAAATAAAGGACAAAGATAGAAATATGAGATTGAAGATGTTAACTAAACTTATTTGTGTATCATGTTACATTAGATTCGTGTTGCTCCTCTCTTCTGCTTATTGTAGCGATGCTGTTGTGTCAGAAATCCTGCAACATCCTATCATCGTTGCCGAATTCTCTAACACTGAAAACACTTAAAACACTTGAATGATCAAAACCGAGAGTATGTAATTTCTAAATACACTTATAACTAATAATCAGTTGAAAAATTGTTGTTGATACCAAATCTAAAATCTATTATTCGTCATCATCATTGTCACATCTTGTTGAATCCCATACTAATGCAAAATCTGGAGAGGTCTAATAGTAAATAGCTTTACTCTTATAGAATAGAGAGACTATTTTTAGTAAACCTACATGCAAATATGGCATGAAGAATTTAAAAGAAATAAAATAGTAAGTAAAAAAATTATTCTAATGCAAGTTTAGGAGACAAAGTATTTAAGAAAATAGAAGGACAGATATACCTAAGATGCTGCTGAGATCTGCTTACACCTAATATGATGTCAAGTTCTGCTCCCCTTGTCTCGAGTTGTGCTTGACATCCTTAGGCAAGAGCCATGTCAATCTTCTTTGTAGCATTCCAATGTTATTAGAAGTCCCCGGAGGGACAATCAATGGAAAAAATTTTCGTGTCTCCACCTATTATTGTTAATACCAAATCTAAAATCTTCTTAAACTTGGATGCGAGAGTCTTTATAGGTTATCAGTGTTGATTATGTTTAGTTACTGAAGAAAGAAGAAACAATTTCTTATACATTTAACTTTCTCTAGGAATATTTTGAAATTAACTGTTTAAGTGATTTATGTTAATTTATGCCCTATAGTCAATCGATTATTTATAGTTTAGTAACATAATTTATGCCCTATAGTCAATCGATTATTTATAGTTTAGTAACCTAATTCTTTAAAGGCATTCTTTTGCTTATACATATTTATATGCACATGATAAAATATATAGGTAAATATATATTACAAATGAAATTATAATAAAACCATAACTATGATATTCATATTGTATTTATGTATTATCTCTAAATTATTCCTAGTTATTATTCTATTAATATTAGACATTAATATAATGTAAAAAGAAATAATAGACATTATATTTTTCTTTATGAAGGAAGTAATCGTCTTATAGACTAAAGTATGACGATACCTAAACAAACATTTGGGTACTTGTTAAAGAACAAATTCATTAAATGAACCTCATATGAGAAATCCATTTAAAATATTACTTGTGTATCTGTGAAATTTGTTTTGTCACCATTATATAAGTGATCTTTTCACTTAAAATCTCTATAGTATATCATATGTAAATTGTTATGTTTTGATGATACTTATTATAGTCAAAGGTAGCTCAACCGACATTCACTAGATATAACATGAACTATATAGAGAAAGTTGAGTAATCGATATAGGGTTCATCACTCTAAAGTGATTACGGTAAATGTTACTTTGTTCACGATTATTATTGATTTGGGAAATCCTTGGCCAAGGTATAATGATACTTCGACAATAGTTTTCAAATGTCATTAATTGAAATAGGTACAAATAATAAAGAACTAACATGATTGGATTCAAATGAAGTAAATATTAATTTAATGTTCTATGTCTAATTAGAATTGTATATGATGAAAGAATTAAATTATACAGAAAAATCATACACATAAAGGTTAATAAAAACCATTTTAACATTCATAAATATTTGGATGGTCATGATCCATCACTAGATGTCAATCTTGATCTATAAATATAAATATTTAATTACATAATTAAAAGAAATGAAAATATTTTAATTTATCTAATCTTAAATATATTTTAGGGTTATAATTTATATTCTTTGTTCACATATTTAAGAACCTAATGAGTCACACACCAAGAATTTATTGAAGAGAAAAAAAATGTTTTAACCAAGTTGGACTTGTAAATTTTTGAAAAAAATTATGATTAAATATGATATATTTAATTACAATTATTGTAGAATTAACGTACTAAAAGGGTCAAAAATCTATTATAACTGGGCTTAGATTCTAAGAGAGCTAATACTTCTTGCCTCACCCTCTTTATAACAGTTGTAAAGCTCCCTCAACATGTTTTCTGAGTACCATTAAAGGCTCGACATTTGTTTTATTTATGATAGTTGAGATAAAGCAATTTCAAAAATATTTTGAAAAAGATCAAGTTTCACAATAAGATATGATTTCACAATTTATGATTACTTATGTTTTATGTGAAAATATATTATAAAATTTTAAGTGATTTTAGCTTTTAAAAGATTAAATGAATTCCATTCAATTTCTCATCAATGGTATCAGATCTAGGTTTAATTATATAACTAGATTAAAAATTTATCGTTATTAATTAAAGTTGTGAAATTGAAATTACAAACCTTATGTAGCACCCCGCTACCATGGGTATATACCGAAATACCCTGAGAACATTCCAGTACATAACCCATGATAATGGTGCGCTATGTTTAATCACAACATTCATTTAGCATGGCATCATCATTCTTAATTTTCTTATAAGACATCATAAGAAAGTTACTATATTTTAAAAACCAAATTTTTTCCTTATTTCATCCACAAAACTGAACGTTATACAATGTATCTTTCAAACATCCATACATGTACATCATTATAGCCTAATACCAAATATGCTACTTGAAAGAGGAAAATTACACAAAAAGTCTATCTAATCTTTCCAACCCCAGCTGACCGAACTTTGAGCCATTTCTTCTTTTTCCCAAAAGTACAAGTCTACACTGCTTGTAGCGTATCTCACAACCTAAAGTCATCTCCAGGTCCTGAAAAGTCAACTTTGTAATTTTGGTGAGTTTTACGAACTCAGTGAGGTAACCATCATCGATGATTCACTTAATTCATGCATCTCACCAATACACGTAACATATTTTTCACATCTTCATATTCATAAAATATCACCTTTCACTTTTAGAACAATCAAAATGGTCATTTCATTCATGTAAAATACACATATCAAATATAAATGCAATGCACTTGACTCAGTTTCATTTGTTACTTTGTTATGACCAAGTGTCTTTTTACGAGCTCATATCCCTCTGTGGATACCGAGTTGTATCAATTAATGTCTCATATCCCTTAATGGATACCGGGTACATGCACAACTGAGCCAAAGGCTCTTCTCACGTTCTAAGCTTTAAGCTCGTTTATTGGTGACTCCGGTCATAACAGCCTTTATCTTTTATTCATTCATGTAATGAAACGCATCATGCATAATCAATGATTACACTCATTTAGTCACATTCACACTCTTTCTTATTCACATTTGTCATCATACTTTTAGTCCGACATTTAACATTGAAGGTGAGAACAGATAGTTAGCCATATTCACATTTAAGTAGCACTTCCAATATAGTCCCAAATATTGAACTCCTCGGACAATTAATTGTTCGGAATCAACACAATCAATTTCACATTCAAAAGATAATTCAAACATTATCTAACATAAAAAATTAATTGAGAGAGACCATCTATGTTACTCACATGTCGTTCCCGAAGCTAATGCCTAGAAGTTCCGGCAACGTCTGGATGTTGACGTTTCGGTTGCTCCTCTATATCACACAATATATACATAATCATAATTTGGCACAATTATAAGTTTATTAATGCACATGTATGTATATGAAGTATGCACAATGCATGTTCATGACAATCCCAGGTATTGCTCTATTATTTTTGTCATGTAAACATTTCGATTATTCTTGTAATGTAAACATTCATGTATCCAAACTCACATAAGTATCATTTATACTTAGGGTTTATACCTCAATAAAACCATAAAAATCTAAATTCATAATTCCTTGGTCAATTCATATTTTTACTATAACAACTTGCAGGTCAACATTCTATATTATTTTTGACAAAGAAAATGAAGTATTTAAGGATACTTTCTTCTAGAAAATTGTTCTCCTATCTCTGAGGTTTCTACTGAGACCAAGATCATTCAATTTAGTTCATTATTCTATGAGTTATGCTTAAAATACTACAGACCGAGCACATTTGAAACTTTGGCTTGTACATGATCATGCTGCCAAATCGTACAACTCATATCTTCACATTGAAAATGCAAGTACATGTCAAATAATAAAAGACTAATTGAAAGTGGAATTTAGTGATGTAATATTGAGCTAATTACTACTTACAAATAATAAAAATTTTCATTAACTTATCATAAAATTTGTCGTACTTAATTTATCAACATGCAAAAAAAGAAAAGAAATAGTAAAGAAAATGAAGCTAGATCCTGTAGTTTAGCTGGTTATCCATCATTAGTGAAGATACCGAATGCTTTGATTGATTTAAGTTACACGTTAATTATGTCCACATGGGTAAAAATGCTCAAGAGTTGGTAATATATTTTCGATGGTAATTTAGGGTCTTACAGATGATGATACTGTGTCATCAATGCACTTGAAATATAGCTAATGGAAAAAAATGTAGGCTTTATGTATTAATTATTTTCCATAACTGCTGAAGTAGTTTTAGGGTTTAAGTGACAAATGCCACTGGCCCACTGGAATCAACTAATAAGAGTCATCTTTTTTAGTTATTGTCAAAAGAAAAGTATACATGAAGAATCTTCCTTAAACATGCACCATTATTAAGTGTATGCATTTTATTCAAGTGATTCTAGCAACTCACAATCTCAAGTCCAAGTCAGGATGAAGTATATTTCAAAACCGATGCTAATGAGTTGATTAAATCAAGAAAATGTAAACTCCTTAAATGCATAGTAATCCCATCAACTTTAAGATGTGGGTTGCTTTAATAAAGTATAATCTCTTAACTAAAAAACTCCATCTTTAACTTTAGTAAATAAATGAGCTAAGTTAATTACTTGACTACTTCTACAGGCATAACACACTCTAATCTAGTTGCTCTTGAAGTGCAGCGAACATTAGTAAGCTAGATTGAGAACGTTAAAACTGGATAAAAAATGTCCAGGGGAGAGAGAGATCTTGTTGTTGGCTTGGATTGGTTTCTTCTTTTACTTTGCAATAGTATCACAGTTGTACCATCTTATCTTCTATTCCCCCACGTCCCTTTTTATTATCAAAAATATAAATATGCTTTTTCATTCTTTTATAATTTATGTACTAATTTTAATAGCCAATATGACCATGTAGTATAAATAATTCTTGTTTGTTTAACAATAACAATAATTATAGTTTAATTATTGTTACTTGTCAAGGAATGGAAAATGAGCTTACCTAAGTTACCTTGATTGGTTTTCAATAGTGCAATCCCATACATATACATAAATTACCAACTACAAGCAAAGATCTGAAATTCGAGAGCCTTGTCATAATTAAACTATAACCAATATTAAACTATTGAAACCATAACCAATATTTGATATGATGTGCAAGGTGAATTCCCAACTGATTACCAATACATGTGTTGATGCTTTCTCAACTGAGAATAATCATTACTTTATCTAATTATTGGGTCCAAAGCTTCACTTATTACTCTAGAATACTCACAAGAATCTAATGCAAATGTAGTGATTCTTGGCAAAAAGGTATCTGCATCAATGATTCAAAGTTCACCCTAATTGTTGGAAAAATTAGAAAATCAAAAGGATATTCCAACATAGCAAATTAACAATGCACAAAAGCCAGTAAAAATCACAAATTACCAATGCACAGCAGCATAAGGAAGGATCGAAGAAACTTGATACTGAGAGAAGCATTTTATCAAATACTTGGAGAGGATAACAAAACTGAAGACATATAACAAGAAGAAGAACATAGTTGAGGCAACTTATCATAAGGAAACAAAACCAAATCAATAAATCAAATTGATTTTATCATGCAAGTCTCCTATCTGCGTTCGGCACTCTTGGAACCGAAAATGGCAATAACCAGAAGAACGAATGTACCTTATTAAGCGACGGCGACAAGGCGGGAGTGATGGCAGCGAGGCGAGACAAGGTAGGAGTGATGGCAACAAGGCCTCGCGATGGAGAGGGAGACGACAAATGGGGGAAACGCGTCGTTTTTTCAAGTTTCCAATCCAGAAAATGACGTCGTTTTACTTTAAAGCAAAACGACGTCGTTTCACAACATGGCAGATGTGAAATTTATAGTATAAAACGACGTCGTTTTATTAACGCATAAAATGGCGCTGTTCTATATGGCGAGCCATGGGCCACCTGCTGGGCCGGTTCGACCGAGCCACAATTCGGCCCGCCCACACTGTCTGTGGTCGTGGGCCACCGTGGCCTGTGCCCTGTAATGCATGGGCCGTAGCCCGGCCCGTCATTCAACGAATCATTTCTACCCAGCCCATGGCCCAGCCTATGGTCGGTCAACCCGGGCCAAATGCGTTGACTTTGGGCTGGGTCGGGTAATTTTTGACATCCCTAGCTTCACCATATTAGGATCTTTCCTCTAGACTTTTCTAATTCTATCATGCAACATTGCCCTCAGCTTCAATGTTGCAATTAATGCCTTGTCTTGCTCCAGATTCAATTCTACGTTCGAAGCCCTCAAATGAATCAAGTTTGGTAACCTCGACAATTGAATCTGAGCTATACTAGTATTAGACTTTCTACTCAAAGCACAATCTACCACATTGGCTTTCCCCGAGTGGTACTCAATCGTGCGGTCATAATCCTTCAGTAACTCAATCCATCTCCTCTGTCTCATGTTTAATTCCTTCTAGCTCAACAAATACCTCAAACTCTTATGATCTGTATATATCTGGAATGTCTCCCTATACAGATGATATTGTCTCCATATCTTTATAGCAAAGACCACTGCAGCAAGCTCTAAATCATGTACTAGATAGTTAATGTCGTGAGACCTTAGTTGTCTTGATGCATAGGCGATCACTTTGCCATACTGTATCAATACACATCCCAATCCTTGATGCGAAGCATCATTGTATACCACATATCCTCCGATCCCCGATGGAATTGTCAACACCAGTGCCGTAGTCAACTGGTGCTCAACTGGTGCTTTAGCTCCTCAAAGCTCTGCTGACATTCTTCATTCCATCTGAATACTACATTCTTCCTCAAAAGTTTTGTCAGAGGGGCTGAGATCGAAGAAAACCCGTCGATAAACCTCCGATAATATCCGACCAATCCTAGAAAGTTTTGAATTTTAGACACATTCCTCAGAGCTTCCCAATTGATTACTGCCTCTATCTTCTTTGGATCCACTTGTATGCTTTGTCCAGTCGCTATATGCCCTAAAAACACTACTTAATCCAACTAAAATTTATAGTTACTGAATTTGGCATACAACTGTTTCTCTCTCATGTTTTGTAAAATCACTCTCAGATGCTCAGCATGTTTGTTTTTACTCTTCGAATACACCAAAATATCATCAATAAACACTATCATAAAGCGATCTAGGTAGGGCCGAAGCACCTTATTCATCAAGGCCATTAATGTTGCTGAGGCACTAGTTAACCCAAGCGGCATTACTAAAAACTCGAAGTGCCTATACTTATTCTTGAATGCACGTTTAGGTACATCAGCCTCTGCTATCTTCAACTGATAATACCCTGATCTCAAATCTAGCTTAGTGAATACTTGAGCTCCCTGCAACTGATCAAGCAAATCATAAATTCTAGGCAACGGGTACTTGTTCTTCACTATCACCCGATTCAATTGCCTATAATCGATGCATAACCTGAAAGTCCCATCTTTCTTCTTTACAAACAACACTGGAGCTCTCCATGATGAAACATTGGGTCTGATAAAACCCTCTTCCAGCAACTCCTGTAGTTGAGCCTTCAACTCTTTTGGTTCCTTAGGTGCCATCCTATATGGAGGAATGGATATAGGAGTAGCACCTGGAACTAAGTCAATCGTAAACTCTGTTTCTCGATCTGGAGGAAAACCAGATAACTTGGTGGGAAACACATCCGGGAATTCCCTAACCACAGGAATGTCTGGCACATTCTGCTCAACTCGAGTACCGACAACGTGGGCCAGATAGGTCTCACATCTACCTTGCATCAACCTCAATACCCTCATGAAGGATATTATCCTGGCTGGCACTGCTTGACTAATTCCTTTGAATACTACCCTCGGCTGATTAGGAGATTCTAGTACTACCTCCTTAGTATAGCAGTTCATAATAGTCCTATGAGCAATGAGCCAATCCATGCCTAGGATAATATTTCTCTCTCTCAACTGTAGTATAATCAAGTCTGCCTCTAATTCTGCTTGATCAATCCGAATCAAGCATCTCTTACAGACCTCTCTTATAACTGTAGTACTACTTATTGGTGTTTGCACCTCTAATCCATATTGTAATAACTCTCTATCATAATGCAGCCTAGATGCCAGATGTGGTGCCATAAAGGAATGTGTAGACTCTGGATCTAGCAATGCAAAAGCTTCATGCTCATAAATAAGTAGCGCACCTATAACGACATCCGGAGAGTCTTATGCCTCCTGTCTGGTCATGGTATAGACTCAGGCTTGGGACTGCGGTTGGCTGATCAGCACATCAGCCCTGACAGAAGGACTCCCAGCACTCACTCTGCCCCTACCTCAGCCTGTCCGAGCCCATTACCTCTGCTCTGCTGGACAGTAGCTTCACTCACAGATCCCCCACTCACACCAGACTGGGCTCCAGCAATGACATGACAATCTTTGATTCTGTGCTCTAGAGAGCCACATCGGAAACAAGCTCCTGATAAAGTCCAGCACTCACCACCGTGCTTCTTCCCACAATGCTTACAAGGGGGTAACTGACTCTGTGTTGTACCTCTTCCATTTTCAGTCTGAGCAAAACCACCCCCAACCTTGTTCTAATCTCCATGTTCAACCCATTTTCAAATCTCCTACACTTGTCTTCTTCTGTAGGAATCAAGGTAGAGGTATATTCTATTAACCAATGTTGCGGATACCATACCGGATTTGGTACCAGATTAAGTTCTGATACGATACTGTACCGGTACTGGTCAATACCGGGTATCGTTTTGGGCAATTTTTTATATTTATAAAATAGTCTCTAAAATTTTTAAAATTTGCAAAATAGTCCA
>JAOSBN010000178.1:22542823-22582413 GCA_027563595.1 Erythroxylum suave | reverse complement strand
TCAATTAATCCCAAATCAATTTCATTCCTCACATGCCACAAGTCACAACAACACAAACAATTATCAAAACCATTCAAAAATTGGAAAAAAACACACCAATATACAGTCACAATCAGATTTTCGGATCAAATTAGGTCGGGTGAATCAGGTCGGGTCCAGATCTGGGTATTAATCCCAAATCTGTCGTTGGATGGCGGCGACAGGCAGTGACCCGCGACTGGAGGACGCGGGGACAGGCAAAGGATGACGCGGTGACTGGCGGAGGAGAGGACGCGGCGACAGGTGGCGCAGAGGAGGCAACCTGCGACAGGAGGAGATGCAACCGGAGGAGCAACGCACGCCGGAGAAGGAGAGTACGCCATAGATGAGAGGATAGAGGCGAGGAGAGGAGACAGTGAGAGAGAGAGAGAGCAAAGAGGAGAGAAGACTAGAAGAGTCGAAGAAGACAGCTAGAGAGGTCGGGGGGGTTGGGGGTATAAAATTTTTTTCAAAAATTTGCAAAATGGTCTCTGAGAAGTTGGAGTTTCGCGGTACTGGCCCGATACCATCCGGTATAGCTGATACCAGCCGGTACTAGGTGACTGGTGGTTAAGACATACGGTACCGGCCGGTACTTTCAGCCGATACCTTAACCACTGGTACCGTTCCGTTTTTCGGTCAGTACAGTAGCGTCCGGCCGGTACCGACTGGTACGGAACGGTACCCATAATGTTGCTATTAACTCATTGAACCGGATCTCATATTCAGCCACTAACACCCTACCCTACTTCAAATCTAGAAACTCTTTCATCTTCCTATCCAAGTAGACCCTCAGAAAGTCTTCCCATTTTAAGTTGTAAGGCCTGGTTGGTACTGCCTAGAATAGTCTTCCACCACTGATAAGCTGGGCCCTGCAGTCAGGACACTGCATAGTTAAACCTTTTGTCCAATTAGCAGTCCATCTGATCAAAAACTCTTTTCGTCCTTTCTAACCATCCTTCGGTCGCAGTAGGGTCTGTGCTGCCATAGAAATTCACAGCCACTTGCTTCTGCAGCCTATCATACCTCCTCTACCTTCTCTCGGGAACTCTAGGAGGCATCTCCTTAGGTCGAGGTAGCGAAGACTCCCTACTAGCTCCTATAAATCCTAAGTCAGCTGACTGTCCCACTTGTTCACCAACGGCAGATGACCTATAATAAATAAGAATTCCAATCATTATTTGTATTTCTCGCGATATTTCATGCTGAACATTCTTATATATCCCTATAGATGCCAAACCATGCTCTGATACCACCCAATGTAGCACTCTGCTACCATAGGGTACATACCAAAATACCCTGAGGACATTCCAGTACTTAACCTATGATAATGATGCGCTACGTTTAATCACAACATTCACTTAGCATGGCATCATCATTATTAATTTTCTTATAAGACATCATAAGAAAGTCACTATATTTTAAAACCAAATTTTTTTCCTTATTTCATCCACAAAACAGAACGTTATAAAATGTATCTTTTAAACATCCATACATATACATCACCATAGCCTAATACAAAGTATGCTAAATAAAAGAGGAAAATTACACAAAAAGTCTATCTAATCTTTCCAACCCTAGCTGACCGACCTTTGAGCCATTTCTTCTTTTTCCTAAAAGTACAAGTCTACACTGCTTGTAGCGTCTCACAGTAGCTAAAGTCGTCTCTCAGTCTTGAAAAGTCAACGTTGCGATTTTGGTGAGTTCTGTGAACTCAATGAGGTAACCATCATCGATGGTTCACTCAATTCATGCATCACATCAACGGACGTAACATATTTTTCACATTTTTTCATATTCATAAAATATCGCCTTTCACTTTTAGAACAATCAAAATGGTCATTTCATTCATGTAAAATACATATATCATCAATAAATGCAATGCACGTGACTTAGTTTCATTTGTTACTTTGTTGTGACCAAGTGCCTTTTTACGAGCTCATATCCTTTTGTGGATACCGAGTTGTATCAATTAATGTCCCATATCTCTTAGTTGATACCGAGTACATGCACAACTAAGCCAAAGGCTCTTCTCACATTCTGAGCTTTAAGCTTTTTTATTGACGACTCTTATCTTTCATGCATTCATGTAGTGAAATACATCATGCATAGTCATTGATTACACTCATTCAGTCACATTCACACTCTTTCTTATTCACATTTGTCATCGGAATTTTACTCCGGCATTTATAATTGAAGGTGAGAACAAATATTCCGTCATATTCACATTCAAGTAGCACTTTCAATACAGTCCCAAATATAGAACTCCTTGGACAATCAATTGTCTAGAATCAACACAATCAATTTCACATTCATAAGATAATTCAAACATAATCTAACACAAACAATTAATTGAGTGAGACTGTCTAGGTTACTCACAGGTTGTTCCCCAAGCTAATGCCTAGAAGTTCTAACAACGTCTGGATGTTGACGTTCCAGTTTCTCCTCTCTATCACACAATATACACATATATTTGGCACAATTATAAGGATTTATAAATGCACATGTATGTATATGAAGTATGCACAATGTATGTTCATGACAATCCCAGGTATTGCTCTACTATTCTTTTCAATATCCAAACTCATATAAGTATCATTTATACTCATGGTTTATACCTCAATAAAACCATAAAAACCTAAATTCATAATTCCTTGGTCAATTCAGAATTTTCCTATAACAACTTTCAGGTCAATATTCCATATTCTTTTTGACCAAGAAAATGAAGTCTTTTTAGGATACTTGCTTCTATAAAATTGTTTTCCTATCTCTTAAGTTTCTACTGACACCAAGATCATTCAATTTGGTTCATTATTCTATAAGTTATGTTCAAAATACTACAGACGTAGCACATTTGAAACTTTGGCTTGGACATGATCATGCTGTCAAATTGTACAACTCATATCTCTCAATTCCCGCATTAAAAAAATTATGAACTTTATATCATTTGAAAGATAAGAGAATAAAATACAACTTTTGTGAAGAAATCATTTTTAAATTCTGCATCTATCAATACAGTTCATTCGATAACAATAGGACATGATTTCTGTCTCGGGTAGTGATATAGCCTAAGCCAAGACTCAATTTCAATCCAGATTTTGGAATTCTTAGAGACCGAATTAATAATAGATTTCTTCAGACAATTTGTATCCCTACATATCTAATTTACTCCAAATCAAGAATCATTCCATTCGGATAATTACATAACAAGTTACGTGTAAAACACAGAAGCATAATCGGTGAACATTGCTACATTTTCCAGCACCCATCTTCCAATTTTCCAGATTTTACACCTAACACATCTTATACAAAGATCACTTTTCCTACTTCATTACTCTTTATTATTAACTTGATTTCAACTCAACATCATCCATAAACAAATTATAGTCCATGATTGATCATGAACACAAATAACAGAACATACACATATATACACATTCATCATCAACTTACTATACATATTCAACTTCATTTCCATTTTCATTTCACTTCTAACTATCACCTTAATTCTTCTCATCTCAAGATACCACATTACTCCCTTTATTTATATCTAGACTCATTTTGTTTCAGTAAAAAAACACCCAAGGAGAATCACATTAATTCATCAAGAAAATAAAACAAAAATCCATTATGTATCCAGTATTTCTGCACTTTTTCCTACACCCAGTATTCAACTTCAAGTAAAATTTTGAAACTCTTAAAGATAGAATGTGAATTTGATGTCTTCACGAAAAATGTAGCAATATGTCTCTAATTTAATCCAGATCAAGAATTGTCTCATTTTGATAACTACAGAACAAGTTATGGCTAAAAGACAGAAGCTTAATTGGTAGAAATGTTATAACTACCATTTTCCAGCACCCTCTTCATCACCATTTAGTCTCCCAATCCTTCCTTAAAAAAACTCATAAATACCATTAATACATTAAAATAGAATGTACATATATTTAATGAAACATTAACATTACATAAATCTCAACTCCTCTATCATGATCATGAAGCACTAAACTATCATTATAAATGCTTCATTTGGCAAAACCATGAAGATTAACAAGCTACTTACTTGATTTATCTTCAATGTCTTCAAACACAACAAGAAGCCCTAACTTCCCATGTCACTCACGTACATCTCATGGAGGTTGGGAGGTTGGGTCTTTAGTGAGAATTGAAGAAGAGAGCAATATGAGACTAGCAAATGAAAGAAAAGAATAAGGTTCACTTTGATGTAGAGATGAAGAGAGTGTCGTGGAGATGAGAACAAAATGAAGAAGAGGAAGACTGATTAACGAAATAAGAGAAGAAGAAACAAGATACAAAGCAGTTGAACGGTCTTCCAATTAATAAAGCAATCGTGGGTTTTAAGACATGGCTTGGAAAGTGACATTTGTCACTTGCCACTTGTCAGCTCCTTATAGGTTCACTTAGGTTCTCTCATTTAATTTGTCTAATCAACTCCAATTTCTACTCTAGTTGTCTCCAAATTTCAATAACACATATCATTAAACCCAAATGTCATTTATAAAACTTGTCACTACCATTTGACTCTTAATTCTACTGTTATTTATCAATTGTCCTACCACTTGGCATTTTTTCTAGTCCCAAAATTTCTCAAAATTTCAGAAAATTTCCTAAATTCACCAAAAATTCTAAATCACTAAATACACTCTCCACATTCGTTTTCAACATATAAAAACCACAATTCTCAATAAAAATCACCTTTCACATATATAAATCAATTATGCCAAAAAATTATCAATGAATGCATGTACAATTATTTTCATGTTCAAAAATTCAATATTCACGTGTACTTGCATGTTATATTATTCATGAGCATGAAATGCACTTTCTAATTTCTTAAGACTCTCTCATATTTACTATTCTAGCCTCAACATGGGTAACAGGATGTTACACCTTAAGTTTTAAAATTAGATTAGATCGTATTCTTAAATAACTTTTTAATCCTATAATCAGATTTAATTTGATACAAATTTAAAATTACCAAATAATTATAATAAGATTGTAATTTTAGAAACCTAAAGGCCAAATCTGAAAAATTAAGAGGTAATATCTTCAATCACCCATAATTTGAAAAACTTAGGGTACATTTGGTAAAGGAATGAAGACGGTTGTTTAGGAATGGAAAAAGTGACCTAGCCTGCCCTACCCAGCCCAACTAGCCTGACTTTGGCTCCAGTTGATAGGCCTCGGGTCGAAACTACTCGACCTGACCGAGCCATGAGACGGGGTTGTCTAGGTGATCTGACGGGAAGGTACAAAATGATGTTGTTTTTTTGATGGGCCACGGGCTGGTCGGATTAGCCCCAACCATCCTTATATTTTTAAAAAATGATGTCATTTTGTCATAGCTGGGCCATAGGCCACACAGCCTGTGGGCTAGATCGGGCTGAGCTCGTCCCAACCAAATGCTATCCTTACGGTTGTTAGTAATGGATAAGATATGGCATATTTGGAATGGATTTTCAATTATATTGAATTTTTATTCCTAGGAATAACAAATAAAGCTATTCCTCTTTGGTTGCTTTATTTAATTTATTTAATAATATTTTATTTTATGTCAATAATTTTCTATCGTAATTTTTAATTTTATTCTTATAATAAACATCGCACATAATTATTTAAAAATTAATAATAATATAAAATAGTTTAATTAATTATTTATAAAATCAATCAAATAATAATCAAACATAAATAAAAATTTCCATTCTTAATATTTGATATATCTTAAGATGAAAGCCCCGCTAAGGAATACAAATAAGTGTTTTGTATTGTTAATGTGGCTATTTTATAACACCCAAAATCTAGAAATTAAAAGGTTCCAAAATCTTAATGGCATAAAAGACATTCAAAAGTTGTAGATTATGATTTCCAAAAATTAAAACAAGTATAGGACTCTTGAAAGGCTCGTGTTAAATTTGTGATAGAGAATAAATAAGAGATCTCTTGGTTTATGACATTGATGTGGGTTACTTATTGTGGTGTTGGTTTTGAGTTGTTTGAGTTGTTAGCAGAGGAGAGTCGCTAGTGGTCGTGTTTTTGGTATTGTTGTTTGAGAGTTAGATGTCCAATTGTGTATTTTAGGTTATGTTTTGGTGGTCTCTCTTGGTTATTATGGTCGTCGAGACAAGAGGAAGCAGCTTCTAGGGACATTATAGTTTAATGTGTTGTTATATCACAAGGACACATGGATGGTTCTAATATTCAGGATCTAAGGCATATGGTGAGAAAGGCAAGTGTCCTAGTCAAGATTAACCTTAGGAGGAAGTTGTCATGCAAGTTATGTACATAAGGATTAATAGCAAAGATAGAGTGAGAGAGAGGTGTGGAAAATGTTATGAGTGGTTTCTCTATATTCTTTTCCCTCCTGCATTTGTCTTCTTCTTCTTTACTAGGTGATATTCTTATTTCTTAACATCAGAGACTTGGCTTTTAATATAATCATATATCAAAATTTCCTCCACTTTTAGTCTCTGTATTCTCTTGTCAGGTTGAACATTACATGTTGGTGCTTTCATTGAGAAATAAGGCATGGCTGAGAACACACGTCTCAAAGATTTATCAAATGAGTTATAATGTATTAATGTTGGACGAATGGACAAGTTAGAGAGTTTAATGAGTTACATAGATAGACTGGAATTTTCTTTTAATGATAGATTCATTGACCCGAAGTGTGGATCGTTTACAACAACCACCTTCCAACACTACCTAATGCTTCATCTACGTCCCAGTCTTCCCAACCACTTCATATGCGACAAGTGAAGTTAGATTTACCTACAATTGATGGCACCGATCCTCTCAATTGGATTTTTTATGAGAAACAATTCTTTTCCTACTACGATACTCCTGATTCTCAATGTTTAGTTGTTGTAGGAATAAATATGGAAAGTTCAATAGTACCTTGGTTTTAAATGTTGTAGAAATTTGGGTAATTCTCCACATGGGCTATATTGATAGATGCAATTGAACACCAGTTTGGGCCTTCTCAATTTGGCTGCCCATGGGCACAGTTGTTTAAATTGACTCAAACTAAGTCGATTGCTTCTTACTATCAGAAATTCATAGTTTTGGCTAATCGAGTTATTGGGTTAACAGAGGATGATCTTCTAGACTGTTTTGTTAACGGACTAAAGCCCTACATTTGACGAGATGTTATGGAACAATCTCCATCAACTCTTTTGAAGGTCGTGAATCTGGCTAGATTATTTGGTGAGAAGGATAGTATTCTGCCTTACTCGATGAGACCCAAGACAATGTCTGTGTCCTCAAGAACAACTAATCCATGCTCTTATACTAGTGCCTATTCTACAGTTACTACAAATCAGAAATCTAATGTTGCTCCTTTACTTCCTAGACTAACTACAAAACCACTGCATCCAGTTAAGCGTATTTCACTGGTAGAAATGCAAATAAGGAGAGAGAAAGGCTTATATTACAACTATGATGAATTTTTCTTGAAATCTCATAGGTGTCGAAATTGTCAATTTATGCTATTAGTAACTGATCCTGATGAAAGGGAGGACTCACCTCCAGATAAGAATGATGAATAACCAGTTTATTCTGCCATTGAAGATTCTTCCACAACTCCTCATCTTTCATTCCATGCTTATCAAGGATCTATGGGAGTTGCCACAATATTTTTTAATAGCTCTATTGATGTCATTAACGTTCAAGTACTTCTTGATGGGGATAGTTTAGGTAACTTCATCACTCATCATTTACAGCTAGTTTTTAGAGTGTTAGTGGGAAATGGTAATTATTTAGAAAGTCAAGGTATTGTCTGAGCTTTACATTTGATGATACTGGGTCATTTATTGGTCTTCTCAACTTGTGCATTGCGAGTGGCTAAGTTTAACGTAATTCTTAGTGCTTTATTGTTGGCGACTCTCAGACCCCATGTTTCTGATTATAGTGCTTCTGTTATCAAATTTTACCATAATGATAAATTTGTCTCATTAAGAGGAACCAAGTCCACTCTACCTACTATTGCTCAATTTCATCAATCCAAAATGCTTCAATCAATTGATGCAATTAAAGAGTTATTTACTCTTTCTGCAAGTTTATTGGAAACTGAACCTAGCAGGCTCGTTACATTACCATCAGATCTACCAAAGGAATTAGTTGCAATTTGGAAAAAGTTCAAGCTAGTCTTCTTTGTATCTCATTGATTGCCCCCTTCTCAATATCATGAACATGCCATTATTTTGGAGTCTAGGACTGTACTAGTTAACATCGACCATATAGATACCCTTATAGCTAGAAAACTGAAATTGAGAAAATGGTTATGGATATGTTGGATGAGGGTTTAATACAAACTAGTACTAGTCATTCTTTTGATATGTTGTTACTGGTTAAAAAGAAATATGGCACGTGGCAATTTTGTATTGATTATAGAGCACTCAATTCGATTACTATAAGGATTCATTTCCTATTCCAACTCTAGATGAATTGTTAAATGAGTTGCATGCTTAAACTGTGTATTTAAAGTTCGATCTACGATCTAGTTATCATTAAATGATATTTTAGACAGAAGATTAGGATAAAACAACATTTAGAACACACCATGGCTATTATGAGCGGTTAGTAATGCCTTTTGGCCTCACTAATGTCCCTACAACTTTTCAGGTTCTAATGAATGATATTTTTAGGCCATTTTTTGACGTTTTGTTCTCATTTTCTTTAATGACATACTTGTTTAGAGCCTTTCTTGGAGCACTCATCTTGAGCATCTTATTGTGGTGTTGGAACAACTGTTACATCATCAATTATATGCTAAACTTTCAAAATGCTCTTTTGGTCAATCCCAAATAGAGTATCTTAGACATATTGTTCATGCTTAAGGATTGGATATGGACCGCAATAAGGTCAAGGTAGTAGTTGATTGGCCTACTTTGCAAACTGTTACACAATTATGTGGTTTCCTTAGTTTGAAGGTATATTATCGATGATTTATACGTCAATATTCTTCTATTGCCCTATTACTTACATAACTTCTTCAAAAAGATAAATTTTCATGGTTCTCTGAGGTGCAGTTCGCATTTTAGCAGCTTAAGCATACCTTATCATCAGCTCCAATTCTTGGTCTACCTGATTTTTCCTAACAATTCATTATTGAGATTGATGCTTTTGTCCAAGGAGTGGGTGCAATTTTGAGTCAAAATGGGCATCCAATTTCTTATTTATCGAAGAAGCTTTCCCCACAAATAAGTGCTCAATCTGCCTATGTGTGAGAGTTTTATGCAATAATAGAGGTAACTACGAAATTCTGACCTTATTTATACAGTCATTATTTTATAATTCATATATATTAGAAACACCTCAAACATCTGTCTGATCAAGTTATACAAATGCCAGAACAATAGGAGTGGCTTCCCAAATTAATAGGTTATTGCTTTTCTATTGAGTATAAACCAGGCACATAAAATTAAGTTGCCGATGCTTTATCTCGTTGCTGTTTATTTGCATACTTTATATCATATGCTTCTATTATTGATGATACAATTTTGGAGCTTCAAATCTCTATTGAGTTACAGGAACTTATGCAAAAATTCTGAGATGACCCTGTTGCCATGTCTCACCATGCTGTACACAATAGGTTGTTGTGTTAGAGCAATCGAGTAGTAATTCCTCATAATGTTCGAGCCATTATTGCAAGAATCTTATAGGAGTTTCATGTTTTTGAATTTGGTAGAGAAAGAATCTTACAGGAGTTTCATGTTTTTGAAGTTGGTGGACACTTGGATTATTTAAAAGCTTTAGCGTAGATTTCTATTCAGTTCTTTTGGAAGAGCATGCGAGAAGATGTTCGTACCTTTGTAGAACAGTGCCAAGTTTTTCAACAAGAAAAAATGTCTCAGTTACATCCTGCTGGCCTATTGAGCCCCTTATCTGTCCTTAACCAGATTTAAGAAGACGTGGTAACAGATTTTATAACCAATCTTCCAATATCTCGAGGCTACTTAGTGATCATAGTGCTTATTAATCAACTTTCAAAATACTATCATTTAGCTCCCTTACGAGGCAACCATACCAATTCACAAGTTGTAGAAACCTTTGTTCATATAGTGGTCAAGCTTCACGATGTTCTTTTTTAATTGTGTCAAATTGTGATAGAGCCTTCACGAGTGCATTTTGGTAGCACTTGTTTTGCTTACACGGAACTACATTGGCTATAAGCTCTTTGCACCACCCATAGATCGATGGTCAGTCAGAGGCTCTTAACAAATGCATTGAGATGTACTTAAGATGCTTTATGCTTGAACAACCTCCTCTCTGGGTCCAGTATTTACCATGGGCTGAGTTTTGGTATAATTCCTCATTTTATCAATTAGCATGACACCATTTAAAGTTGTATATGGTAGAGATCCTCTGACTATTATATGTGTTACACCTTCCGATGATGCTCCTTCTAATTTGTTACAATAATTACAAGATCGGGACCCTCTGTTATACCATCTCAAGATCAACTTACCTCATGCTCAAGAGTGGATGAAGCGATTTGCTGACCTATAACATACTAAGGCTTTTTTCAATATTGGAGATTGGGTCTTCATTAAACTCTAGCCTTATCGACAATACTCAGTGCAACTTCGAAAGTCACAAAAGCTTGGTTTGCATTATTTTGGTCCCTTTTAGGTGTTAGCTTGAATTTGATCTGTTGCTTATAAACCGTCCTTACCTTCTGAAGCCAAAATTCATTATATTTTTCACATTTCCCTCTTAAAAAAATATGTTGGAGATCCTACACAGCAATCTATTCCACTGCCACTTCTTACTTCTAACACTGGACCTATTTATCAACCTCACGCTATTCAGAACATTCAAAAGACTATCAACTCTGATGGGATTCAACCTGAAGTTTTAGTTGCATGGGATGGTCCCAATGACCCAACTTGGATACCTTTTTTTTTTTCTTTTTTGAATCTTATCCTCATTTCGACCTTGAGGACAAGGTCATTCTCAAAGAGAAGGTAATGTTATATCACAGGGACACATGGATGGTTATAATATTTAGGAGCTAAGGCACATGGTGAGAAAGATAAGTGTCCTATGTAAGAGTGACTGTATGAGGAAGTTGTCATGAAAGTTATGTACATTAGGATTATAGCGTGAGAGAGAGGTGTGGAAAATGTTACCCGCACCCCGTATTTGTCTTTTTCTTCTTTACTAGGTGATTCTCTTTTTCTTAACATGTTTGTTGTGTTGTATTAGAGACTAACTTTTAATATAATTATATTTCAAAATTTCCTCCACTTCTAGTCTCTGTGTTCTTTTGGTAAGTTGAACATTACATATATGTCTCTATTGTAGGTGGCTAAAAGTTGTTAGAGACACTGTAGATTCTCATTGGTAATAGGCTAGGCTACAAGTGACAACAATTAAACATGGAGGCATCATTGGAAACTTATGGTAGCACAAGGGCTGACAAAGTAGGCAGATTATAAGAGGCAGAGGCTTGGTGTTTTGGCAGCTAGGTTTT
The DNA here is from genome assembly GCA_027563595.1 of Erythroxylum suave. NCBI lineage: Eukaryota > Viridiplantae > Streptophyta > Magnoliopsida > Malpighiales > Erythroxylaceae > Erythroxylum > Erythroxylum suave. The sequence continues at coordinate 22,570,901 of JAOSBN010000178.1, read as the reverse complement.
CGTCTATAGTTAAGATTAGGTTTCTTAAGGAAGGGGTTGACTAGCAAATAAATTTAAGTTATTCTAAACGAAGAATAAGGTATTTTTAACATAGAAGAAAGAATATTTGGTAATTGGGCTGCAGAACCTAAATCTTGTACAAGATAGTGTCTCATAATTTTGGATTAAAGTAATCCAATATTTTACAAAATTATTCTTGACTTAGACTAGAATTAGTATATTACAAGATTTAATGTCAAATAAAATTTTAAAAAAGTTTTAAAATACAAAAACAATTTCAAAATTAAATTAATTATTCTTTTAATATGATTAAGATTGATAATTAAATTAAATTAGTTTCTTATTAACATTTAATAAGTTGTTTATTAATTATATTTCAATTCAATCGGAATTAATTAATTAAACTCCTTAAAATGAAGAAACGTACTTTTCTAAGTAATGAAAAAAGTTTTCTTAATTTGGTTGAGATTTTTCTTAATAAAATTTTCAAAGATATTTTCATTTAGTAGTAAAGAATAAATAAGCTTTCTTTAACATTTTTGAAATAGTTTTTGAATTTATTAAGGAATTATTTTCTAATTAATTGAGAATTGATCTCTAAATAAATAATATAAAGGAATTTCCTAATTAAATTTTAAAAAGCTTTATTTAATTTTGAAAGTAGTTTCCTCTTAATATTACAAAACAATTTTCTAATCAAAAATTTACTTTTATTTAAATTAGAAATATTTTTTAATTTGATTAGAATGTCTTATAAAATTTTAAAAATCTAAATTATAACAAGTAACAATCATAATTTATCGATAATTTACCAAAAATTATTTTAAATTAAAAATTTTTAACGAGCTCAAAATAATTAAAAATATTTTTCAATTGAATTAGAATTTTTAAATGAAATTTAATTTTTATTTTGAATGGGTATTTAATTCATTTACGAAATGAATGGTTTTAATCTATTTTTATTTTTCCAAAGAGCTAGAAATATTATTTTAGATTAAGAAGATTAAAAACTAGAATCAAGCTAAGCATAATATTTTATGCATATAATTTGATTATGTATGCATAAGTTGCATTTTTATTTATATATTTGATATATATTATATGCATATTAAATTGCAGGTTTGATATATATATATATATATATATTATATAACAACACAATAAAAGTCTTATTGACATGTAAAGTTTGAAGAGGTCCAATAATATGCAGTCTTACTCCTAACTAGTACAGAGTATTTTCGATAGACTTATATAAAGAAAAGAAAAGAAAGAATATATACAACAATAAAAACTCCCAATAATAATCCCGTTGACATGCGAGGTATGAGGAGGTCCAATAGTATACAGACTTACCTCTAACTGGTAGAGAAGTTGTTTCTAAATGACCCAAAAAGAAAGAATATATATGTATATGCATATACATATTTAAATAATAAAAGAAAATATAAAATTTATATAAAAGATGATGATAATAAATACACATAAATAAAAATATAAAAATAAATAATACAATAAAAATAGAGCAAGGCAAACAACTAAAATAAAAGATAAAATAAGTAAATAAATACATACACAAGAAAAAAGACATGTAAATAAATAAATCAAGCAAGTTATTACAAGAAAATATTTAGGCTAAGGAAGGAAATGTTTAGGTTAAATTAGTAAGAAGGAATTACTACATATTAAATTTTTAGGCTAAATAGAAAAATGTTTAAAAGACCTATAAAAACCATAAAGATTTCTCTATAGGAGATCCTTATTTTATATTCTCGTACGCCAAAGTTTTCTATAAAGGGTCATGTCCTTGGTAAGTTTTAACAAAGCCATATCATTCTTGATCACCTCCCCTTTGCTCTTTTTAGGCATTTCTTTTCTCCTCTAACAGTCTCTAAGTACAATCTTCTAGCATCTTCTTATTGGACTGTTGGGGTGTCTCCTCTTAACATGTTCAAATCACCGACGATTTGTTTCTTTTAAGTTTCTATTAATATTAGCTACCTTTAATTTATCTCTTACCATTACATTCCTGACCTTATATCTTATAGTAAGGTTACCCATCTAACAGAGCGTCTGCATCTCCGCAACCATTAGCATATGACTATGTACTTATTTGATGGGCCAACACTCTGCCCCATAGAGGATGACCAAGTCATTAAATAATAGAATTTACCTTTGAGCTTGAGTGTTATTCTCTTCTCACATAAATCTCTTGATGCGTTTCTCCATTTAAACCACCCTAATCTGATACAATGAACTATGTCTTCATCGATCTTTATTGTTTTGGATGATAAATCTTAGATACTTAAAACACTCGTTTTTGTGGTATAACTTCTGAACCAATCTATACCTTCACATTAGAAGCCACCTTATGGATCAAAAAGTTACACTTTAAGTACTCAGCCTTATCAGCCTTATTCTTGCTCAATTTAAGGCCTTTTGACCCTATTGTATCCATCCAAAGTTCTAGGTTGACATTGACACCCTCTTTTGTTTCACCCACTAAGGCACATGCCCTTGGATATTCTTGGTGAGCTCACCCATCACCATTGCAACCAAAAAGGGGTTAAATAAGGGGCCTTGATGTAGTTCAATATTGATAGAAAAATATTATGTATCTCCTCTTATTGTCCTTACTTTAGTCTTTACACCTTCATAGATATCCTTAATAACCTATATATAAGTCATAGGAACTCCCTTAACTTCTAAATACCTCCACTTGATTTGCCTAGGTACCCTATCATACACCTTTTCTAAGTCAATAAAACCATGTGTATGTTGCACTTTATTTTCCTATAATATTCCATTAATCTTTTGAGGAGATGTAAATCTTCTATCACGGACCTTCTTGGCATAAAACCGAATATGTTCTCTAAGATAAGAGCATCCTTTCTAAATTACCTTCTCTCATAACTTCTTAATGTGACTAAGTAGTTTGATGCCTCTATAGTTATTACAACTTTGGATATCCCCTTTTTTCTTATATAGAGGAATTAATATACTGTATCTCTACTCATTCAACATTTTGCTAGACTTAAGGATCACATAAGAAAGCTTGGCTAGCTAAGTAAGACCCTCTTTTCCTAGGCTCTTCCACACCTCTATGGATATCTCATAGGCCTTACTGTCCTTCTAGTTTTCATCTCCCTTAAAGACCTTTTAATTTCTTCCTTTGTGTTTGTCGACAACAAGTAAAGTTATGATATCTCTCTAGCATGTTAAGATTTCCTAAAGAAATGTTATCCTCTACACCTTCACTGACAAGGCTATAGAATTACCTCTACTATCACTCTTGATGTCATTTTTAGCCACGAACTCTTGTTCTACTTCATCTTTTATATAACAAACTTGAACAAAGTCTCTCACTTTATGTTCCCTATTTCTAGCCAACATAAAAATATCCTTTTCTCCATATTTTGTTTCCATCATTGGTATAATTTCTCATAAGATCTTTCTTTTAGCTTTTGAGATTTTCTTCTTTGCCTATCTTTTAGCTAGTTTGTAAGTTTCTTTATCAAGTACTCTTTCTACGTCTGTGATGTTATCTAATAGAGCTTTATAGTTACCCTTCTTAATATTAATCTTAATCTTTTCTTGTACATCTTCATTTCACTACCAAGACTCCATCATACTAGTCCTAGGCCTTTTAAAAATACCAGGATCTTTTTAGATGTATTCCTCAAAAGAGCTACTATTGTCTCCCACATCTATTTAACATCTCCTTCCAATTTCTATTCTTCTCCATATATTACTCTATCCTTAAGTTGTTCCACTGTATCCCTTTTCAAATTCCACCATCTAACTTTGGTACATGTCTTAAGACTTCTCTTCTTCTTCAACCCTTAATTGTAAGATTCAAAACTAGCAATCTATACTAAGTTGACAAGTAAGCATTAGGTATCAACTTGTAATCCTTGCAACTATTTTGATTGCTCTACCTTACGAAGAAGTATTGAATTTGATTTTTTGTGTTTCTACTCTTAAATGTCACCAGGTAATCCTTGTTTTTCTTTAAAAAGAGAGTTAGATATTTCCAACTCAAATACTACAGCGAGATTCAACAAAGTAGTCCTATTATCATTCATATTACCGCACCTAAAACTCCTATGAGTCCATAAATGTCTATTCGAGGTTTTCCCTATATGACCATTAAAATATGAAGTAAATTTTTTGACAAAATTGTTTTCTTCAATTGTTATAAGAACAAAACAAAGTTCTATTTATTGTTAGGTGAACAAACTTAAGGCTACTTTAACCCAAATATATTTGGTTTTATAATAATGAGTCTTACTTAACTAAATTTGTTTGATTTAGATGAGAAAACTTATGATCATATGAATTCAAAGACAAGGTTAAAAACAATATATAAGATATGTTTTAGCAAGAGTTGTCACCTAACATATCTGGCAGTCATATAAGAAGTGATTGATAAAGTTATTATCTACCTAATTTAAGTTTAGATGATTTTTTGAGCAAACTCAAGTTCAACTAAATTTGAATAAGATCCTAACCCACTAGAGATATTAGAGTAATCTTTATGAATAATAGTGATGGCTATAACCAAAAACATTATTAAAGTTCTAATCTTATCTAGCAATTATGATATATATCTTATAACCTGTTTTCCTACATTTATATTTTATTTTGAGTATAAATTACTTTGTTTAGTATAGTTGATACTAGAAATTTTTGGATGAACTTTCTTAGACAGAGGTTAGGTTTGAGAAGAATTATCAAAGATACAAAAGAAAATTTGTTTGTCTATTATGTATTTTTGTTTTTAATCTTTATTGAGGATTGGTGACAAAATGTTAAAGATATGTCAATATCATATAGATGACAAAATGCAATAACATTTTGTATTGGTTAATATTTTATAAAATTTAATGACAACATGTAAGATGTATGTTAACATTATTATAATATGATGTAAAAGGTTATATAAAGTAGAGCTGAAAGATACAGTACTTTGATGGAATTGTTCCACTCATATTTGGCCTATTAAAAGCGTAAACATGAACTGTAATTGAAGGCATTTGTTATAGTATAATACTAGTATTCATTGAGAAATTTTTTTGTGACTTTTCTTGCCTATATGTGATATGATAAAGATCACATATCTATATATATATATCTAATTCATGCTTTTAAGCAAATTTGAATTCAACATTATCATAATGTTCAAAGCATAATATCAATTGTTGAGGAAAAGTAATTGAATCAAATTTATACAAATAATTTGTATATGTTGGATTAAAGGAGAGTTATGCTTAACATAAGTGGTAAGAATACAAAGTTTGACAACTGAGACTATCCTTTTATGTCATATTGGTTAAATTAAAATGATGAGAATCATAAAGTTACATACAAAGATATATGTATCTATTTGATTTTGAACTATATGAAACTTGCTAATTTAAGGAATAGCCAAATCAACCTTTGGTGAAAATATGGTGATGGCATTGAATTTTTAAATCTTATACATAAGATGTAATAACAATTTATAAAAGGATGATACTTGAACTTCGTTAAAATTTCTAGACTTTATGTGATATAATCATATATATTAAATGAAATGTTCATTTAAATATTTAAAAAGTTTAAATTATTTAAATGTAAGTAAAAATTAATTATTGAGAATGTTAAAGCAATATAATGAGATCGATATATTGAGATATAATGTTTTTTTTGTTATCTATAAGATTTTCTAGAAAATACTTTCAAAACTAAATTCTACAATAGTATGGATTTGTGTAAAGAGGAACCGTAATATGAGATATTATGTAATGCAATATTTATTTCTTTTATAGCTATGCCTAATATGCTAACTTATCTTTAATAATTTCAACTAAATCAATTAACAAGATTTTATATTAGATATTAAATGATAAAACTTTGAAAGAATAAAAGTTAATTATTTTAAGATCTGATGCTTGGTTGAAATGGGTATTACCTAATATGAATATAACTAAATTGGATAATAAAAGGTTATAAGATATCAAAAAGATTAGATATAATCTTACAAACCTTATTAGACAAAATGATCATTTTAGTATATTCGTAGGATAATGGTTCTTAAGATAAGTAGTTAGAGTAAGATGAAACTTGAAAGATTTAAATCTCATGACAATACATCCAATTGGAACTAGTGCCTTAATTGATACATTTGATTTACAGTTGAAAGGCTTTAAGACATTAAAAGATTCACTTCATAATAAATTCAAAGCGTTCACTTTATAGATGATTATGGATCTATCATGTGTACAAGAATGTTGTCTTCTTTAGGGAGAGTACGTAGAGATATACTGTTTACCGAGAACAAAACTTATATTTTCAATATGATAGTCTAAGAACAATTCTTAGTGGATAAGAAAAGGTGATATATGCATAATTACCTATATTTATACCTTATATTTGATGTATTTTTGTTTGATATTTTATACTTTTATTGTATGTTTGGCATTTAATTTGCTCCAAGCGCATTCATAGGTGATAATTGCTTTCATGAACCAAAAGAAGAGGAATTTTGGTGAAATTGAGGCATAACATGAAGATTTGAAGCAATTAAGAGATAAACGGCCATGTATATGGCCATATAAGTCTCTCAAAACATGTAAAGTCATAGTTTTAAGTGTTGTGTATCAAACCGTGTATGTCCCAGAAACGCTAAATTTTACTATATAAGGACATGAATGGAGGCAAATAAGGAGAGCATACTTTTGGAGACGATTCCAAATGTGGAGAACATCCATAAGGGAGGATATTGATCAAGAGACATAGAAAACACAAATATATCATCTATAGATCCAATAGAATACATCGTCACACATCTACCTTGTAAGAACATTCGATAAAAAAGAAAGGAGAATTAGAATTATAAACTCTTCATTTTCTATTAGTTTTTATTTCTGTCTATATTTGATTTTGTGTTCTATCTTATGTAACTAAACATCTTTAGTGTCTAGGTGTAATAAACCCTATTTGAGATATAACATGTTTTGATTCTTTTATCTAATGCAATTGTTTCGATTGATCTATTATGATTCAATTATATGTTTAATCTATGTTTTAATAGATCCAGGACATTAGTTCACAATTTGATTTCATAATATGGAGATTGAAAAATCCTGTTTATGAATAGATCTATCATAATTGACAAGAGTTAATTGCAAACCTAGAGATAGATCGACATAAATCCTCTAGATTAAGGCTAAACCTAATAACGGAATTCACAAATCGGTAAAGCAATCTTAGTACCTTTAACCTAAATATTATCGATTGATAATTACAAGATTAGTTGTTAGTAGTCTCTGATAGTTGTGTTTTGCATAATGTTTCAAATTGTTATGCATTTAGTGTTAAAATGAGTGTTGAGCATGCATTTAGAACTTAATTAGGTCATTTTGTGTAATTAAGTGTTTTTATGGGTTAGTTGGAGTTGCTGAGCTTAAATTGTATATTTTTTAGGTACCTTGATGTGTGTGCTAGTATTGCAGGACAAACAGGGAAGAATGGTGAAGATTTAACGAGTTTTGGGCTCAAAGACATATGTCACGACCGTGCATATAGGCCACGGTCATGACAGAGAAGGAAGAGAAAAAAACAGCCAGGCCACAGTCGTGCGCTTCAAAGATTGTGATAGAGAACATCAAGTCAGGCCACGATTGTGCATGCCAAGCCACGCTCGTGACACCCAGGGCCTCGATCATGCCCTGCGTCGTACTAACACGAAAACTCAATTTTGAGTTATTTTTTGGACCCCAAGTTTGACCTAGAGCTTTAATAGAATAAATGGAACATTACATAGTAGCCTTCGGTAGTCATTAGAGAGCGAAGAGAGTTTATAAGATGGAGAGTTTCTGTAAAAATCTGGAAGTGACCTAGAAAGAGACCAAGCGATTGAGGAAGGAGACGAAGGAAGAGAGGCACAAAGATACATTTGACGTGAAGTACTTCCTGGAATAGGCAGTTTCCCACAGTCGCAATCTCTGAGATTCGTTCCAATAGTATTTCATTTTGTTATTTAGATTTCATTATTGTATGAAATTTGAGTATTGATTGGATTGACTATTGTTGAGTGTTGATCTTTTGTCTAAACTCACCTTCGGGTAATTTTGATTCTTGAGATTAATGAGATTTATTTGATGGTGCTTATTTCGATTTAATTGTGATTCAATTTTGAATCTTCATAACTTGGAAATAAACTGAGAAGGTGAACTGGTGAAAATCATTGATTTAGGCTAATAAGAGCTAGGTAAATCAATAGGTAAAGAATTGAATAAAATCGGTAGAGTCGTGTAACGAGAGATCAAGCATAGACTCCTGATAGGTTCGTAGGCAATTTCAAAACTAATTTAAGTTTTGGGTCAATTATAAATCAAGAGATTGCAATTCCAATATTTTAAATTAGGGATTATTAATTAGGGTTAAGAATTATAACTCGAGAGAGGGTAGCTCACCCTAAGACCACCTAGGCCCGTTAAATCAGAATTTGCATAATTGGTAGATTTTCCTTAATTTCGAATTGATTTCCCCCTTTCTCTCCCTTGGTTATTTCTAGGTTGGTTTTAGGATTATTTGTGAGACTTGCTATTTTGTTTATTTTTGTTGCACTTTAATTTCTTCAATTTGACTATCAATTGATTTCATTCCTGCATTAGTTGTTTAATTAGGATTAGTTGCGAACTTAGCTACCTTAGTCTTTAGGATTCATTCCCTTCCTTGTAGGATCGACACCTTAGGTACTACACGAACATCCCATGCGCTTACGGAAATTACCAAGGTTATTAATAGTAAAACTTAGTGTACATAACTTTGCGATCAAGTTTTTGGTGCCGTTGCTGGGGAAGGCAATTTGGTTCTATAGTTTAAGGCACTAGTATAGTTTTAATCTTGTTTTATTTTTCATTAGTTTGACGTAGGATCATGCTCTTGTATGAACACAAGGGTCACAAGGGGTGTTCGAGTCGCACAGCAAAGATCTTAGATATAGGCATCACACGTTTAGAACGAATCCTTAGGAAAGCTTGGCGAGAAGAAAAAAACAAACTTGAGGACATACAAATGGCCAAAGAATTCCAAAGAAAAATGGATCAAGAAGTCAACTCTAGAAGGCAGCAACAGAGGAGGCTTATGGATTTTATAAGACCAGGGTTCAATCTAGCAAACCAAGTGGTGGCTAGACTACCTGTTCAAGCAGTCTCTTTTGAAATTAAACCTGCCCTCCTGAACATGCTTCAATAGTACGTCCAATTCTATGAATTGGCAAACGAAGACCCGAATGCTCACATCATGATTTTTCTTGAGATCTGCGATATTTTTCGGTATCACCATATGTCAGAAGACACAGTAAGAATTAGGTTGTTTCCTTTCACACTTCGAGACAGAGTGAAAGCTTGGTGTAATTCATTGAGCCCCGCTAACATTACAATGTGGGAACAGTTAGTGCATGCCTTCTTGGATAAACACATCCTTTTGACAAAGACCACCAAAATATACCGTGGGAGCGGTGCAAGTATCTGTAGAGGAGATGCCCATACCACAACTTACCCAAGGAATTCCTATTGCAAACATTCTAAAATGGAGTTAACCCACCTACTAGAGGCTCTATTGATACGGTGTCGGGAGGATCATTAATAAGAAAGATGGTCGTTGAAGCCGAGGAGCTAATAGAGGAGATGGGAAGCAATAGCTATTTGTGGGCCAGTGAGCATAGTAGGCAACTTACTAACTTGAGAGAGTAGAGGGGAATTGTTGCTATCAATCAGATGGCAGAAATCCAAGCTAAGATCCACAACTTAACATGACAACTCAGTAACATGAAGGTGTCATCTACGGGTCAAGTAAAAGCCACATAAGTAAAGTGTGAGTTATGCAACCAAGGTGGACTGCTACCTAATGAGAGAAGACAACCTGGAGCAAGTCAATTATATGGGTGCCCAATTTAGACGTGGAGGAGGTAATAATCCTTACACAACACCTATAACTCTGGATGGGAGAATCACCCAAACTTCTCCTGATCGAGCAATGACAATGAAGGGCAGTTCAGACCCAAGACTAATCAAGCTTCCATTATGATAAGACGAGCTCGATGGATTCAAAATTGGACAAAATTTTGAACAAGATAGGAGGAATGGAAGAAGCACACAGGAGGTTAGAAAATAAATTTGAGCAAGTCACAAAAAATTTTGCTTTGTCCATCCACAATTTGGAAGTCCAAGTGGGGAAACTTGTAGAAGCAATGTCAACTCAGAATGCTAGAACTCTTCCTAGCAACATCGAGTCGAATCCGAAGGAGTGTATCATGGCTATAAGCCAAAATCAGGATGAAGAGTTGGAAGAGGAAGAAGAAGGTTAATTGACTGAAAGAGACCTTCCAAGTGAGAATGTAAGACAATCAGTGCAAATGACTCGACAAATATTTCCACACCAATTGTTTAAGAAGAAGGAACTATCTACTAAAAGGGAAGAGGAAAAGTTGCAAGAAATTGAGCCCAACAAGATTGAGTAGGTGACAGAACGAGTACAGACTAAATTAAATCTGCAAGGTTCTGCCACAGAAACGGAAGTGGAGCAACTACTGGAAGACACCCCTAGCATAGTAAGGAAGGATGATCCAAGGGACTTCTTCATTCCCCGTAGTATCAACAAGATCATCATTGAGAGGGCATTCGTGGACTTAGGTGCAAGTATAAATATGATGCCCTGTACTCTTAGCTTGAAATTGGGACTATAAGGGTTAGTGCCCACTAAGTTTGTGATTAGGATGGTTGATAAGCTACGTATAGGCCTATAGGAATTTTACTAGATGTCCTGGTAAAAGAGAGGAATTTTATTTTTTCCACAGATTTTTGTGATCTAGATGTCAAGGGGGATCAGGATACCCCGATTATTCTAGGACGATCGTTCTTAGCCACTGCATAAGCCATGATTGATGTAAATGGGGGAGAACTAATGCTGTGAGTGGGAAAGGAGCAACTGGCCTTCAGGGTGATTATTAAAGAGTATGAAGCTCCTTTAATGCCTATGGATAGTAATAAACCTAAACCTCAAGGAGAATGGGAAGACATTGAGGATCACGTAAAAGCTCTCTGAAAGAAGCGCTCGCAAAGGAGGCTAGGTAAGGAAAATATTACGGACGGTGGCAATTGTCATATGGTAGCAAAGATTCAGACTTTGAGGGTGATGGCGACGCTACCATCCAACCATTCATTCCAACCACCATGAGCATAAAAGGAGCGTCGAGCTACCGATGTAAACAAAAGCACTGCATCGGAGGTAACCCATGGAAAGTAATATTAGTTAATTAGTTGAATTCAATAGTTAGGTTTATTTTTCCATTAGATAAATAAAAGAGAAAAGAGGAATAGAATCTTAGAATCACGGGGGAGACTACATAAGTGCATAAAGTGAAGAGGAAAGGAAAAGAATTGGAAAAAAAATGGGCTTGGTGATAGAGTAAAAGCACTGGCCATGATAGTGAACCAGAAGGTCACAATCGTGGCCTGCGTCTACTTTCCCCTTAGTTGATGCGCCACATGCCACAATCATGGCATAGAAGGCCATGATCATGGCCTGTGACTATGTGAAAAAGGTGGAGGATGTGCTTTTAAAGTGAAGCTTTTTATCAATTTACCCTTTTTACCACATATATATTCAATTCTCACTTAACTTTTGCCTTCACTTTCATTTTCACTTTATCTCTCTAGAATTTCAGTTTCTAAATACTCTAATCTCTCTATAGAATTTACAACACTCACTTTGCACATTCACCCCAATCATGCCTCAGATTAAGCAAAAGGCATGAAGAGAGCCTCACAGACCACAATGAGTCATGGCCCAGGGAGACGAAACCAAGTAGCAGAATTCAGAGCCCCATTCTCGATTTACACTGAGGAGGAAGGAACTCATTTTCGTTCCCTTCACTCTAGGAAGATTGTTGTGCCTAAATATTTTGACTTTGATACCTTAGATCAGATAGAAGTACAAGGGCGGGTAAAGAACTTAGCAAAGAGGATCCAGTCGGGTAAATTCATTAGGTTCCAATTCCCTGTCTATGAAGAACTCACTCTAGAATTCTTCACAACTTTGACCTATGACCCCAAGAACACTAAGGAATTATGGTTTATATTGGGGGTGTGTATATGAACTAACTGTTGAGATTATGTGCGACATATGTGGATTCCTTGAATCCACCATTGTCAACCAATATAATGATATCCGTACCTCCCAATATTGGCACAAGCTTACCAAAGTTGAGCATTTTTATGCTAAAAACGCTCATAACAACATTATCCAGTCTTATGAACACTTGTTGCTGCACAAGTTCATATGTTAGTTGGTCTTTGATAAATCATATACCAATAAGTATTTGACTAAGGAACTTTTTATACTGTGGTGTATAGACCATAATATACCAGTATGCACATCTACACATGTGCTTAATGCTCTTATTGCAACTCCACAAAAGTGGACTAGCCATATGGGAATAGGGTACATGGTCTCCTCCCTCACCGAACATTTTGGAGTGGATCGAAGTCAATTAACAGTTCACTCGCTAGAATTTCTTGATCTCCATCACTTATTTCGGGCAGAAATTATCCACTCTACTAACATGGAATTGGGAGACATTCACGATAAGACCCATATGTGGACCAGGGCAGGTCAAACAAGTTTGAGCTTTGCAGCACCTCAACAGACACATGTGGACTTGAAGAGAGCAGAATTTGACGATGAAGAAGAAGAAGACCAACGTCGGGCAAAGGTTTTGGATGCCATGTTTGAATCCAACAGAACGCTCAAGGAAGTGATGCGTACGCGACAACACCAAAGCCGAGAAATCCGATGATTGCATCGATATTTTGAAGCTCAAGGGATTCAGATACCACCATCGACACCATCACCACCTCTATTCCCGTAGGATCCAAAACTAACCCAATTTGTCTTTTATTTTTGTCTATTGTTATGTTGTTTATATTTGTCTTATTTTGTTATTTTTAATTGTTCGTGTTACTTCTATTCTTGTTTTTACAATTTTGTGTGTGTTATGTTTTGTAGATTTCCTTCTCATATTGAGGACAATGTGTTGCTCAAGTGTGGGGAGGGATTCTATGTGTGTTTTTTTCCTTTGCATGTAATTTTGCACGATAGTATTAGGCTGCATTATGAATGTGCCAATGGCTTAGATTGAGTGGAAAATTTTTAATTTTGGGCATAATCTATTAGGTTGTGAATGATCATTAGCATGCAAATTAGTGCATTAGGACCTTGGATAAATATACTATCTAATTAGGACTTAGTGTAAATTTAGCCCTTTAGATTGTCACATTCATTCATAATTTGAGGGCATTTAAGCATAGGTAGCTTGATAGTATTTTTTTCATGGAAACAAAAAGTAAAAAGAAACAAAGTAGGTAATATAAATAAAAATAAAAATAAAAATTTGTGTTAATAATCACTATTTCGCTGGCCTTCGAGTTATGAATAGAGCTAGTAGTCAGTTGAAAACATGATATAGCTTAGTAACTGGATCAAAATGCATGACAAATGTGTGCCTTTGTGTAAAAAGACTATAATGAAATTTCAACCAAGCTGTTAATAAATGATTTAGTCTAGTAGCCGAATCGACATTCATTATAAATGTTTGCCTCCAAGAAAAAGGCTACGTCCTGGTAAAATATCTAAAAAAATGATTAAAAACCTACTGGACTTGTAATAAGCTTAAATTTTCATGAAATTATACTTAGGAATACTTACAAAAGCCTAAGGGACCAAAAAATTATTAATGCATGTGTACAATTGAAAAGGAAAATTAAGTTAACATCTAGGTCTTAATTTAGTTATATATTTAGCTTAACGTCTTTACCAACATATTTTTCTTGTTAATGATTAGCTATAATTCGAATAGTTATGTCCAAAGTTAAATTTTTTTCATAAAAATTAAAGCCATTGTCGCATTATTGCATTGTGTGCTTGTTATGTTATGTTTGTTTTGTTTGCTTGAGGACAAGCAAACGTTTAAGTGTGTGGATGTTAATTTTTGTGTTTTGCATAATGTTTTAGAGTTAAATTGTTATGCATTTAGTGTTAAAATGAGTGTTGAGTATGCATTTAGAACTTAATTTGGTCATTTTGTGTAATTAAGTGTTTTTATGGGTTAGTTGGAGTTCTTAAGCTTAAATTGTATATTTTTGAGGTACCTTGAAGTGTGTGCTAGTGTTGGAGGACTAACAAGGAAGAACAGTGAAGATTTAAAGAGTTTCGGGCTCAAAGACATAGGTCACGATCGTGTATATGGGCCACGATTGTGACAGAGAACGAAGAGAAAGAAGCAACCAAGCCACGGTCGTGCACTTCAAGCCACGATCGTGACAGAGAACGTCAAGTCAGGCCATGATTGTGCACTCCAAGCCATGCTCATGATAGAAAGGTTAAAGTTTTGGCCACGATCGTGACACCCAGGGCCACGATCGTGCCCTGCATCGAGCTGACACAAAAACTCAATTTTTGAGTAATTTTCAGACCGTTTCAACCTTAAGTTTGACCTAGGGCTTCAATAGATAAATAGAACATTACATAGCAGCCATCGATAGTTATTAGAGAGCAAAGAGAGTTTACAAGACATAGAGTTTCTGCAAAAATCTGAAAGCGACCTAGAAAGAGACCAAGCGATTGAGGAAGGAGACGAAGGAAGAGAGACACGGAGATACGTTTGACACGAAGTAGTTCCCAGAATAGGCAATTTCCCGTAGTCATGACCTCCAAGATCTGTTCTAATAGTATTTCATTTTGTTTTTTAGATTTCATTATTTTATGAAATTTGAGTATTGATTGGATTGACCATTGTTGAGTGTTGATCTTTTATCTAAACTCACCTTCGGGTAATTTTGATTCTTGAGATTAATGAGATTTATTTGATGGTACTTATTTCGATTTAATTGTCATTCAATATCGAATCTTCATAACTTGGCAATAAATTGAGAGGTTGAGCTGGAGAAAATCATTTGGTTAGGCTAACGAGAGTTAGGTAAATCAATAATTAGAGAATTGAATCAAATCGGTAGAGTCATGTAACAAGAGATCGAGCATAGACTTTTGATAGGTTAACAGGCAATTTCAGAACTAATTTAGGTTTTGGATCAATTGTAGATCGAGAGATTACAATTCCAATAATTTAAATTAAGGTTTATTAATTAGGGTTAAGAATTATAATTCAAGAAAGAGTAATTCACCCTAGGACCACCTAGGCCCGTTAAATTGAAATTTACATAATTGGTAGATTTTCCTTAATTTCGATTTGATTCCCCCCTTTCTCTCCCTTGGTTATTTCTAGGTTGGTTTTAGGATTATTTGTGTGACTTACTATTTTGTTTATTTTCGTTGCACTTTAATTTCTCAAATTTGACTATCAATTGATTTCATTCCTACATTAGTTGTTTAATTAGGATTAGTTGCAAACTTAGCTTCCTTAGTTTTTAGGATTCATTCCCTTCCTCGTGGTATCGACACCTTAGGTACTACGCGAACGACCCGTGCGCTTGCGGCGATTACTAAGGTTATTAATAGTAAAACTTAGCGTGTATAACCTTGAGATCAGTCTCAAGTGAGTTATTAGCATACAATAGGAATTTTCACGGTCCAATAATCATTAAAACAATTGCATAATAAAAGGTTAATTATTTAAGGGTAAAGGGATTCATAATCTAGAAACTAATTCCTAATATTGATTATTTTCTATGTGATTTCTTTCATTTCTGTGTTCAATATTGTCGCCTACTTTATTTTAATTGTATAACTTTTAATTTTCTTTATTAAAATCCAAAATCAATCCTTAGGCTAGATGATAGGAGAAAGGTAATTATTAGTAATTACTAACTTTATAGGATCGACCCATACTTTCCTATGCTAGCTACAACTATGCAATGCACTTATGGTGAAATTAATAATTGTAAAGAAATAAACTAATCAACTTTTTGACGTCATTGCTAAGGACTATGATATTAGGAACACCTAAATGTTATTACTCTAGTCATTATTTTTTCATTTATTTTATTTTATTTTTATTGTATTTTAATGTATTTATGACTTATTCATTTAGTTATCTTCTGAATTTCTCTACTTTGATGATGTGTTTATGGTTTATTTTAGGGATTGAGATTTAAAATCATCACCACAATTCACAGTGGAAGCATGAAGTGATTAATACTCTTATAGGAGCTACGATACATCTTTGCAATAAGTAACATCACCTTATTGAAAAGAATTATTTCGTCATATGCTTTTCAAAGGTCAATATATGTCCAGGCTGTGTTGCAACATTTGTGGGAATAATTACTACAATAAAGATTGTCAAGCACTGATGTATATGTTGAGCAACTAACCATGCACAACTAGCCATAAGACCCATCATACAATAATACATATAATTCATAGTGGAGCAAACCTTACACTTATGGACAAAATGACCATGCTCTAATTAAATATATATAACAAGAGCAGTGATACTAAAGTATTACAGATAGAACAATGGAATACCTTGGCAAGCATGCAAAATAAGTTGAGGAGTTTTTTTATTCACCTGTATATGATGAACATAACACCTCATACTATCTGAGCACTCTAACGTCTTAGAGTGAAGAAGGGATGACAATCACTTTTATTGATGAGGAAACATTTCAAGAATGCAAGGAGGTAACTACTGCTTTGAAAGATATGATGGATACTTTTATTCAAGAATCAAACATAAGGCATTAGGAAATAGAGTCTTATATACAAAATATGGTAAATTGGATCGATCAACTTGTAAAGATAATATCTGACGAGATCTAAGGGAGTTTGCCTAGTCTTGTTGAAACAAATCCTATGATAGAATATGGAATGACAATCATCCTTAGGGGTGGAAATGAGATTTCCAAAAGAAGATGATGATGATGATGAAGATGAAGCCTCTATCCAAGAAGAGGAAGTAGAGGAGTGACAGGAGATAATTCAAGAAGATGAGCTTGAAACCTTTGTCCAGGAAGAAGAAGAAGAAGAAGAAGAGGAGTGGACAAAGGTGGTTAAGGAAGAACTGGCATTAGTAGTCACCATAAGTATAAAGGTTTCCCACTTCCTCCGTAACAAATTGCTTACATCAATAGAAGACTTAGGGAGTTTTATTATCCCTTATTTTATTAATAGTTTGTCATTAAAATAAGAACTAATACAATCATTAGGATTTATTAACTTGATAAAGTATGCTCTTATTATTATCTTGCAACAGGAGTCTTACTTAGAGGCTACTAAATTGCCTTTAGAGAAAAGGGTAGAAGCAAGTCATTGATGATAGACCTAGAATAAGGTAATATGTAGGGTACCTTGAACTTAAATGTGGGGATGTTTGATAAAAGCATAATTGACCATATCTATACATCATATTTGATGTATTTTTGCTTGATATTTCATGCTTTTATTGTATATTTGGTACTTAATTTGCTCAAAGTGCATTCATAGGTGATAATTACCTTCATGGACTAAAAGAATAGAATTAGGGTGAAATTGTGGTATAAAGTCAAGATTTGAAGCAATTAAGAGGTTCATTGTCTTGTATGTGGCCATGTAAGTCTTTCAAAACATTTAAAGTCATGATTTTAAGTGTTTTAAGGGATACACAGTTTGATACACAACCATGTATCAGACTGTGTATATCCTGGAAACCCTAAATTTCGCTATATAAGGACATGAACGGAGGCAAACAAGGAGAGCAAATTTTTGTAGACAATTCTAGATTTGGAGAACATCTAAAAGGGATGATATTGATCCAGAGACATGGAAAAACATGAAGAAATCATCTATAAATCCAATAGAATACATCATCAAAAGTTTACCTTGCAAGAACATTCGATAGAAAAAAGAAAGATTTAAAATTATGAACTCTTCATTTTCTATTTGTTTTCCTTTCTTTTTATGGTTGATTTCATTTTCTATCATATGCAACTAAACATCTTTAGTGTCGAGGTGTGATGAACCCTACTTAAGATATAACATGTTTTGATTATTTTATCTAACGCAATTTTTTGATTGATCTATAGTGATTCAATTATGTGATTAATATATATTCTAATACATTTGGAATATTAGTTCATAACCTGATTTCATAACATAGAGATTAAGAAATCCTATGTATGAACAGATCTAATGTAACTGAAAGGAGTTGATTATAATCCTAGAGATAGTTCAACATAAATCCTATAGATTATGGTTAAACCTAATAGTGGATTTTATAAATTGATAAAGCAATTTTAGTACCTTTAACCTAAATAATATTGGTAGATAATTCTAAGATTATTTTTTATTATTCTTAAGTGATTTATTAGTATATGATAGGAATTTCCAAGTTCCAATAGTTAATAAAACAATTACATAATAATAGGTCTATTATTTAAGGATTTTAGGGAGATTCATAACCCGAACAGTAATTCCTAACATTGATTGTTTTCTAAGTGATTTCGTTCATTTCTTTATTCAATATTGCTGCTTACTTTATTTTAATTGTAAAAGTTTTAATTTTATTTATTAAAATCTAAAATCAATCTTTAGGTTAGATAATAGGAGAAAGGTAATTACTAGTAATCATTGTTTTTGTGAGCTTAACCTTTACTTATCTATGCTAGCTACGACTATGCTGTATATTTATGGTAAAACTAATATTGGTAAAGAAATAAACTAATCAAAAGGTAAGACTTTAATTATGAGAATTAGATCTATACATATAAATATGGAAGCTATTTGCCAATTCATTATTTCACTATGATAGATAAGTCAAAAGTAAAGACATAAAAACTAAGAAAGGAAAAGAAGATTTTTTTATATTTTTATCAAAACTAAAATTATGATAAAAAATAGATACATATAAAATACAATTTAGAAGATGAATGTGTAGTTAATCGCTTCCTTGTGAAAAAAATTTTTGAACACAGTTTGACACATGGGAATATATGGATTTGTATCCTTTAAGAAATCCTTTCATGAAGACAACAGGATATACATGCGTGTATTAAATCGTATTAATTGAGAAAACCTTTTTAGAACCTGGTTAAGTACACTACCACATATTAAACCATTTCCTTTTCAGCTAATAATATATAACACATAAACATAGTTTGATTAATGACTATGTTAAACCCCATATATCTTTTTGAACAATACATTAAAAGTTTTCTATGTTTGAATAATGTACAAAGTAATCCTATATTTTATATAGAGTAGTAGCGATATTTTGTTAAGAACGTCGATGTTTTTTAGATAAGGTCATGTTATTTTTTATCATATCATGTGATATTTACAAAACAAAGTGATGTTACTTTTATACCATGTGGTGGTATATTTTTTTAATATAAGTGATAAAATTTTGTCCAAATAATACAAGTATTTTTCATGAAAGTTGTGATATTTGTTATTTAAAATTGTGGTATTTAAGTGTTGAATTAAGGTATTCTTTTAGTATAAGTGATGGTAGTTTGTGTAAATATTATTGGTATTCTTTTATAAAAATGATGGTGTTTCTTATTTAAGATGGTAGTATTTTTTGTATAAGATTATGGTATTTATAAAATGTAGTGGTGTTACTTAAAGCATTGATGAATTTTTTTAAAATAAGTGATGTTATATTTCTACATAATATAGGTATTTTTAAAAATTGTGGTTTTTAATTAATATGATTTTTATATAATTTTATAGTATTTGTGATATAAAATGGTGAAAACTGGTGAAGTTTTTTTGTATTGAGCTAAGGAATTTTTACTTGAATAAAGCTTTTTTTAATATATGGTACTGATATTTTTCATAAGAGTGGTGGTTTTTCTTTTTCAAGGTAGGAAAATTTATCTTACATACTTATAGTATCTGGAATATAGATTATGGCATCTAAATTATTGACTAGAGATTTATATGTTGGTTATAAAATTTTAGTAGAAATATTGTAATAATAGAGACTATTTGTAGCATTAATGAATATCCTAACTACAATCCTTTCTTCATTTATCTAAAATGAACATCAAATAATAGATCACTGCAAATTAGAACATTCATCTAAATTCATGCAACAACCTTATAAGCACATACATAAATTCAAATTTAAAAAGGCTTAAAATATCTAGAATAATCCATAGATTATCTATTAAACAATAATCATCATCATAATGCTTAAATTACAAATAATCATGGAATAGTTTTTTTATATCTGTGATTTTATTCACAATTTAGTTACAAGAGGAAGGTGTTGATAGTGCAAGAAGTTGTAGTCATTTAATTATAAAGATGCTTTTGAATCTTCTTTAACTGCTTCCATTGCAAGTCATACGCATTAGCAGCAGTAGATTGAATGTTAAATATATTCATAACATAAACATATAGACCTACTATAAGTTATGGTATATGTGTTTAATCCCTATAACAAAGTTATGAGATATTACCTAAGTAAATTCCACGGTCATTGCTTTTTATAGCAACGGTCAAATTAGATAAAATGTCATTCAATCATTAGAAGTGATCTCAATAACAATATGTAAATAAAAAACCAATATTACAATTGAAATGATATTTCCAAAATGTTATTCTTATTTGTTATCATATCTTGTGAGTTCTCCTATATAAGAGATGGGAAATGTTAATGAGGAAATTGTAACATTATAAAACTAAGTGACACTATAACTTGCCAAAAAACATGTGATATAAATACAAATTTTTTTATTATAAGAAAATTAAATTAGATATTATCTTATCACAAAAATATAAAAATTAAGTTCTAACCCACTAATGCTCCACTAACGTTTTGCTTAACGTGATCATCTACATTATTTTAGTTGAATATCCTAACCTTCTCTTCTGTTAATGAAGTGCAACATCACTACCAATGATTGTGCTTAAGTATGGCGATAATAAACTACAAATAGAAAAATATTAAACCCCAAATTATTATCCAAGCCATTATTTCAAAAATACATTCTTTTGAGGAAATAAACATCAAAGATAATACACATACCTAGGTAGCCATACACACATCACCGCTAACATCCAAATTATTACCTATATTTCTTATATACATAGACAAATATGCCAAAAATTAATAGGAAATAGATTTGTCCAAGTTTCCTCTAACATTTAGTTTAAGTATGCCTATTAATATTTCAACAAAAAATTCAGTTCCACTTATTGAGGTTTGGTTATGTGTAAATTTTAATTATTAACCCTTGATAATCTGCAAGCGTATAGCTCGTTAGCGTAGAACCAAAGGCATTGATCTCGCGAGGAGGGAACTAATCTAATCCTAAATCTAAGGCCAAAAGCAAATAACAAAATTTCAAGATGTAACGAAACTAATACGAGAATTTAATTCCATTAGTCAAATAAAGAATCGAACAAAACATACTAATTATTAGGTAATTTGCTACACACCCAAGAATCAACCAAAGGAAATTACCAATTGAGAGAAAGGGAATTCTACCTATTCTTAATGCTAACTTAACTGATTATGAATTATTGGCTTGTTGGTTCTAAATTATCCTAAGGTTGATTACTCTCTCTCGAGTTATAACCATTAACCCTAAATCATGAACCCTAATCAGATTATGGAGGTTGCAATCTCTCAATTCACAACCTATTTAAAAGCCTAATTAGTTCTGAAGTTCTTTAATAAACGATCGAAAGCTTATACAAGATCTCTCTCCGCATAAATTATTGATCTGACTAAATTTTAATTTCTATTAAATCACTTAACTCTCGTTAGTCCAATTTAATCATTTTTTATTTGATTCACCGTCTTAGTTTATTATCAAATTATGCAATAGTATAAACAAACAACAATAATATCCAATAAACACATAAACAATCAGATTTTCATTAATTCAAGAATAAAATTCTAAAGTTAAGTTTAGAACATCCTCAACATTCTAAATCCTATCATTAACTATTTAATCGAATTATATACAATAATAAAATTGAAAAGAACAGGAAATATAATTTAAAATGTATGACGGGAGGTAGCGATGTCAAGAAACCTCTTGATTTGGGAAGTATTTCGAGTAGCTTCTTCTCCTCTTCTCTTCCTTCTTCTCTTCCTCTATCTTTCGATGATCTCTCTCTAGGGTTTTTCAAGGTGGCTGATGCAAAAGCTCATTTTTCTACCTCTTTTTGTTTTCTTTATATCATCCTGTGTTTTGGGTAACTTTAGGGTTTTTTGGCCGAAAGGTCTAAAAATCTCTCGAAACTTGATCTTTATGAGTGTTTGCGTGTTTGCCCGATGCAAGCTACGACCATGGCCTTGCAGGCCACAATCGTGGCTCATATATGAGCTTTCTATCATAATCGTGGCATACAGGCCTCGATTGTGTGCCATTACCTGGGCTTTTGTCATGATCATGGTGTGTAGGCCACGATCGTGGGCTAAATCTGGTGCTTCTGTCATGATCGTGGCTCATGGGTTGTTGTTTCGACCCATATGTCTCCGAAACTCCTCTGTTCTTCAATGTTAACTCTGAAACACTAGCAAACACATCAAGGTACCTCAAAAACATAATATTTAAGCTCAAAGACTTGTACTAACCCATAAAACACTTTAAACATAAATAATTAAAAAAATAACACAATTCTAACCTAAACATATACTAAACGACTGAATTAATGGCTAATCACATATCAAACTATGACCTAGAATACGATGCAATTTACACTTATCAACATCCCCACACTTAGACATTTGCTTGTCCTCAAACAAAGAAAATAACAAACAACACAAAATCACAAAGCACACAATGCAATAATGAGATAATGGCACAAGTTTAATTCTAAACACAACCATTCAAGTTATTCCAAATCATTAACATGCAAAAACTGCGTCTAGGAGCTCTGGAATAAATATACATATTAATCAAGACCCAAATGTCAATTTATTCACCCTTTTCAATTGTACACACACATTAATAATTATTTGGTAATTCAAACTCTGTAACTACTCCTAAGTACGTTTTCATGAAAAGTTAAGCTACTTATAATTTTAGTAGGTTTTATTATAAACCATTTTTTGATTACTTTTTGTGGATTTGGACCTAGTATTTTTACACAGAGGCAAACATTGGTTATGAATGTCAATCTAGTTACTCGATTAAGTTGCTTGGTTGGAGCATCATTATAGCCTTTTGACGTGAAGGCACACATTTGTGTTGCATATCAATCTGGTTACTCGGCTACATCACGTTCTCAACCGGATACTAGCTCTATTCATAACCCGAAGGTTGGCAAAATATTTATTTATTTAAAATTTACAAATAATTTTATTATTTAACGCCTACCTTGTTACTTTAGCTACTCATTTTCATGAAAAAATACTAGCAAAGCTACTTTAGTTGAAAGACCTAAAATTATGAATGAATGGAACAACTTATAGGGTGATAAATTAATACTAAATCCTACTTAACTTGTATACGAGCTAATGACTTTTCACAACTTAATAGATTATGTTCAAAATTAAATCAATTTCATTTCATCTAAGCCATCGACATATTCACATAATTCACAATATGCAATGTAAAAAAACTATCGTACAATATGCAAAATTCACATTAAAAGCAAAACACGTAACCCTCCCCACACTTGAACAACACATTGTCCTCAGTGTGAGAAGGAGACAAAAAACACATATGGAAAGAAGTTAGATAAAAGAAGACTAAATCTAAAAGAAAAGGGTTAGAAATAAAGCCTCAAAGGGGATGGAGGTGGGGATGGTGTCGAAGGTGGTAGTTGAACACCTTGAAGTAAATCACACGTTAGTATAGAATTTAAGTACAAGAAACTTGATATACAAGGGGGAGGTTGAATGGTGTATCTTTTTCGTGAGTACAAAATCTTGCTAAGAACTTCTCTAACTTATTAAAAGATTATCACAAAAGTTATATGAAACTTGTTACGTAGTTAAATCACAAATAACTTCTATATACTTGTTTAACAACAAAATAAACTGAAGTGAAAGGATAGAAGATAGACGCTACGATTTTTATACTGGTTCACCCCAAACCGTGAGCTACATCCAGTCCTCGGAGTTTGTCTGAGTATTTCACTATACTTCAAAAAATTACAAGTATTCTTTCTTCCCTTCCAGAGCCTCTTCAGGTCTCTTACACAAAGTATTCTTTCTGCTACCTTAGCCTTTCCAAGCTCTCAGCCTTTTCTTTCTCTCACTAGAAAGATAATGTGAGCTTTTGTTACAATAGGGTTAGCTCTTTTAGTATCGCACTACAGAATTTCTCTTTTCTAAGTAAGCAATTGAAAGCTCAAAGAACAAATGATTTCTACAAAAGTTGTAAGATTTGTAAGATTGTAAAATCTTCAACTACGACTAGTATTTATAGACTAAGTCTCTAATTGCTTCTTGATCCTTGATAACCGCTTTTTGATTCTTGAAAACCGTTATTTAGTTGAGTTCTGTAAATAACTTCAACTAAGTAATTGTCCAACGTACTACCGTATCTTCTTTGTATCATCTGTGTTTCCATCTTTGTCTATGTTTCTAACTTCGTCTGTGTTTTGACTTTGTCTGTGTTTCGACTTCGTCTATGTTTTCACTTTGTCTATGTTTTGACTTCGCCTGTGTTCCCTGCTTCGTCTGTATTCTGACTTTGTCTGTATTCTGACTTCATCTGTGTTTTTAACTTTGTCTGTGTTCTGATTCCGTCTGTGTTTTCAACTTCGTCTGTGTTTTGACTTCGTCAACTTCGTCTGTGTTTTGACTTCGTCTGTGTTTTCCACTACTTCTACACACTTAACACTTATCAAAACATTCATTCATTTCCAACATTATCATTATTTGATTATCATCAAAATTAATCATCGTGAAGTCCTCTTGACTTAACACACCTTGAGCCTCGAAGTATCGATGAATACGATGTATATCACGACTTTGACATCATTGTGTGCGGGCAATCTTCTTCATCCTTCTAAAGTTCTCCTCAAGTTGTCAGTTATTTTTTTGTTGTTAGTGGAGATTATATCGAACACTTTCTTCCAACTAGGTTCTTGTGTCTTCTTCCTCTTCCTCGCTAGTTGAGTCCTCTTCTACCTGTTAAGGTAGCACTGTGTTAAAACTCGCCTAACTGGCCCTGGTCTTCACATGAGTCTTTTGGTTGATGTCTCAGAGTTCCATGTTATGGGACTTTAAGATTTCAGCATGCCACAAGTGATGGTGATTTAGAAAATCAGGGAGGTAGATGGTTAAACCACTATAATCCATATCATGGTACTCAGCAATAGCAGAAACCAATTACCTTATACCCAAATAATAACATTTAGCACATGTGTGGAGGAGCCTACTGAGATGTTGTGATCCATACACCATAATAGAAAAAGTTCCTTCTTTGAGCACTTGTTGGTTTCTGATTTGTCAAAAACCATTTGACACATGAATTTATGTAATAAAAAGTGCTCATGGGTTCATATAACATTATTATGGGCATTCCTAGTGTCAAACTGCTCCAACCCAGTGAGCTCATTCCAATAACAAGAAGCACGAAAATCATCGTGTTGATTGATAATGGAAGATTCAAGAAAACCGCAAATATCACACTTAATTTCAATGTTTAGCTCATAAGTTTGCCTTTGAAGCCTAAACTACGCTTCCTTATGGTTACTAGGTTTTGCGTGAGCCACGCTCATGGCCTACATTAATTCCAAAAATTTTCTAATCTTTCTTCTTTTGTCATTCTACACATTCTCGAGATCACTTTCTAACTCTTTTATAGCTCTTTCACCTCTTTTTTTTTTTGCTTTTGTCATTAACCCTCGATAATCCGCAAGCACACAGTTTGTTAGTCTAGTACCAAACGCATCGATCCCACGAGGAGGGAACTAATCTAATCCTAAAATCTAAAGCCAGAAACAAATAACAGAAATTTAAGATGTAATGAAACTAATACGAGAGTTTAATTCAATCAATCAAATTAAGAATCAAACATGAAAATACTAATTATTAAGTCATTTGCAACACACTAAAGAATCAACCGAAGGAAATTACCAATTAAGACAAAGGGAATATTACCTATCCTTAACGGTAACCTAACTGCTTATGAATTATTGGATTGTTAGTTTTTGACTACTCTCTCTCGAGTTATAACCATTAACACTAAATCATAAACCCTAATTAGATTATGGAGATTGCAATGTCTCAATTCACAACCTATCCAAAACCTTAATTAGCTCTGAAGTTCTCTAATAAACTATCAAAAACTTGTACAAGATCTCTATTTGCACAAATTATCGATTATATTTAATTCTGGTTTATATTAAATTACCTAACTCTCATTAGTCCAATGTAATCATTTTTCATTCGATTCACTCTTTTAGTTTATTATCTAATTATACAATAGTAGGATCAAACCACAATAATATTCAATAAACAAATAAATAATCAGATTCTCACTAATTTAAGAATAAAATTATGAATGTGAGTTTAGAACATCCTTGACATTCTAGATCCTATCATCAACTATTCAATCTAACTCTATTCAATAATAAAACTGAAAAAAACAGGAAATACAATCTAAAATGGATGACGGGAGGCAGTGACATTGGGAAACCTCCTGATTCAGGAATTACTTAGAGTCAGCTTCTTCTTCTCTCCTCTCTTCCTTCTTCTCTTCCTCTATCTCTTGATGATCTCTCTCTAGGGTTTCTCAAGGTGGCTGATGTAAAAG
Organism: Erythroxylum suave; assembly: GCA_027563595.1. Classification (NCBI taxonomy): domain Eukaryota; kingdom Viridiplantae; phylum Streptophyta; class Magnoliopsida; order Malpighiales; family Erythroxylaceae; genus Erythroxylum; species Erythroxylum suave. The sequence goes on along the minus strand of JAOSBN010000178.1, from coordinate 22,544,187 downwards.
CTCATTTTCTACCTCTTTTTGTTCTTTCCATACCCTTATCTATTTTGGGTAACCCTAGGATTCTTTTTGGGATACAAAAGGTTTAAAAACTCCCTTGAAACTTGATATTTGTGAGTGTTTGTGCGTCTGCCTGATGCAGGCCACTATCGTGGCTCACATTTGAACTTTCTGTCACAATCGTGGCATGTAGGCCACGATCTTAGGCCATTCCCTACGCTTTTGTCATGATTGCGGCATGTAGGCCATGATTGTGGGCCAAATCTGGTACTTTGTCACGATTGTAGCCTGGTATACCATAATCATAGGTCATTATTTCATCTTGAATGTCTCCGAAACTCCTCTGTTCTTTGATGTTGACCTTGAAAAACTAGCAAACACATCAAGGTACCTAAAAAACATAATATTTAAGCTCAAAGACTTGTACTAATTCAGAAAACACTTAAAACATAAATAATTAACAAACTAACACAATTCTAACCAAAACACGTACTAAATGATTGAATTAACGACTAAACACTTATCAAACTTTGCCTTAAAATGCGATGCAATTTACAATTATCATCCACTTTAACATTTATCATCCTTTTTTTCATAACCAAAAATGCTAAGATTATTCACTTTAAATATTAAGTCTATTATTTAACTTCTGAGATGAACTCCACAAACCACACTCTTAAGTTACAATTTGATGAAAACCTATTAACAAACTATTACATATATATATAATGGGCTGGATTCAAGCTCCTTCTCTATACCATGGTCTTGGACTGATGACTCATGGCTTAGGGTGAACCAAAATGGATTAATGAATTGAAGCTCTACTCGACTCGCTGCGCATGCCACGCTCAATCACTAATCATAGTAAGTAGATCATTGTGTTATCACTTTGTTTCTTTAAGAATCACCTCTGCCCTTGCCCCAAGAGCGAACCCATTCGTAGATGTGATTTTCGACTTTTGACTTTTGATTCTTTTATATATATATAGAAATTGCATAACTAATATGGTGGGACGATTTTGCAAATTAATTAAAGAAATTAATTTCTAAAGAAACGAATATAAATATTTTGATTCTTATATTTAGAAATTAATTTCTTTAATTAATTTGCAAAATCTTTCCACCATATTGGTTATGCAATTTCTATACTTAAAATATGAAAGGTGTTTGTTTAATTTTAGCCCAAACCTAACATTTCAAATGATGTATGTTGGGCCCCGAAATTTTTTTTTATGTTATTCGAATTAATTATTTATTGACTTATGGATTTATTCGTTAATTATTTTTTTATTTTTATTTTGCCTTAATTGATTTAATTATGTGTTTAGATAGATATTTTTATGTTGGGCTTGGAAATTTGAAGTTGG
>JAOSBN010000178.1:22530547-22542723 GCA_027563595.1 Erythroxylum suave | reverse complement strand
AAAGTATGAACATGTGATGAAATGAATTGAGCATAAGAATTTGCTTGTGTTTAGGCAAGAGAGAAACCATTTCATTCGTCATGTGCACGTTGACCTTAAGCCTTCTCCCAATTGCTCGCTTGTGGCATATGAGATCCTAAGAAACAGACTCATTTTGTTTATGGTGTAAACTTCGGTTTCTCCATTTCGACCCATAGGACTCTCAAGTCATTTGTTTGTGCATTCCATTGATTTATTAAGTATGATACACATTTAAGTGATTATGATTGATGGTTAATTATACATGTTATGTGTTATGTGATAATTTTCTTAACTATGAGTTTTGAGCTAGTTGATGATTGAATTGCTAGATAAAATGATTATAGATATGTGTGTGTGTATGTGTATGTGTGTGTGTGTGCTTAAATTTTGTGTGGCTCATTACTAATGGCTATAAATATATTAGCCACTGAGCTATGTAGCTCAACCCATTATTTTCATTCCTCAGGTACAGAACAAGAAGGTTGTTGATTCCTTGCAAGACATTGGCAACTCCAAGATAGCTACATCTAGTAACTAAGTTAGTTCAACGACTATTTTTGGGTAGCTTGATAAGCATATCAAACATGAGCATCCATTTGTATTTTGTATTAAGCTATTGATGTGAATTGTTGATATGTAACTAAAGCTATATTCAAACTCTATTTTGATTTAGTAATGAGATCAAGAATTGAAACTCTATTGATGTGAATTGTTATTTGTTGATGAAACATATGTTCAAACTAGTGTTGAAATGTTGGGTCAGAGTTTCGGATTCGAAGGTTTTGCCACGGCAAACCCAGACTCGGCCGCAGCGAACCTTTCCCAAAAGGTGCTTTTGCCTCGACCTCAGAACTTTGCCGCGGCAAAATTAGACATTGGTCGCGGCGAACTTTTCCCGAGAGATCCTTGGAAATATTTTCTAGTTTCATCGCGGTGAAAAATTTAGGTTGCCGCGACAAACTTTTCCCGAAAATCAACCTTGGAAAAAGTTATTACGAATTGAAGCCTTCAACTTTCCTCTCACGTGATGCTTACCCGACTATCTCAAATCATCACCTTGGGATAAGCAACGGGTCTCGAGCCCAACAACCAAATCCAAAAATCAACCTAGAAACTATCAAGTGAGACAAAGGGGACTTTAATTCAAAACTAATGAAAATTTAATCAATTATGGAATTATCGAATTAATAGGTCTTGACGGTTCTAAGATAGATTACTCTCTCTTGAGTTATAATCCTTAACCCTAACTAATGATTCCTAAATTAATTTATGGAATTGTCATCTCTCGACTCACAATTTACCCACAATCTAAAGTAATTCTAAAATTGTTTATTAACTTACCGGGAACTATGCTTGATCTCTCGTTGCACGACTCTACCAGTTTAGTCCAATTCTTATCTATCAATTTACGTAACTTTCATTAGCCTAAATTAATTATTTTCACTTGGCTCACCCTCCCAGTCTATGCAAAATTATTAATAGCAAATATTGAATCACATTTACATCAATAAAAACACAATCAATCAAACTTTATTAATCTCAAGAATCAAAACCTGAAGGTGAGTATAGACAAAACTCAACATTCAACACAACCTATTCTCAACGAATATTCCAATTTCATACATCAATAAAATTGAATAAACGAAAAATATTATTAGGAATAGAATTACGGAGGAAGCGATAGCGGGAAACCACCGGTTCTCAGAAGTACGTCACGTCTAACTTCATCTCCGTGTCTCTCTTTCTTCGTCTCCTTCCTCAATCTCTCGATTTCTCTCTGAGTTTTCTCTTGGAATTGGCTGGCATGAAGGCTCTCTTACACGTCTCTCCAGGTTACTCCATCTATCACATATTGTTCTATTTATACTTTGGCAGCCCTAGGTTTAATTTGGGGTCGAAATAGTCTAAAAAGTCTTACAAAATTTGAGTTTCTGTATCAATTCGACACAGGCATGGCCACAATCATGGTCAGTGCTAAACCTTTATGTCAAGATCATGGCCTAATGTGCACGATCGTGGCCTAAATGGAAGCTCTCTGTCACGACCTTGCCCGAAATGCACGATCGTGGCTAGACTACTGCTAGCTCGTCCCTCTCTATCACGATCTTAGCCTATTATTCCATGATCATAGGCTATATCTTTGGCCCAAAAATTCTCGAATCTTCTCTATTCTTCACCATTTACCCTAAAATATTAATAAACCCATCAAGGTACCTCAAATATATAATAATTAAGCTTAAAGACTCATACTAACCTATAAAAACACTTAAACACATAAACTAACACAATTAACACATAAACACACACTCAACACTCAATTAACACTAAATACCTATCAAATTAAAACCCTAAAACATAATGCAAATCACAAATATCAATCTCCTTTATGATCCTTGTCATCTTGGTCAATAGAAAATATTATGCAAGGAATGCTTAGGCTAGCTGCTCCTAAGTAACAATCTGCCCTGAATTTAATGAATTGTTCCACACCCTCACTCGATGTTTCACAATGAAAGAAAATAGCCACAACTTCACAGCATCATCAGACATCCCATTAATCAGAAGGTGTCGCAAATCTCTAAAAAATTTGCAATATGGGTATTTAGATCTTTGTTGGATAGCCCATAAAATTGCACACTATTCTGAAGTGTGTTGAGGATTACTGGTTTGATCTCGAAATTGTTAGCTTAAATTGCTAGCCTCACATCTCCTTGAGGACTAAATCTTGACTTATTAAAGTCCATCAATGTCCTCTCAGCTCCTCTTCGCTCTCCTTCTTCATCCATATCTCTTTGTATAATATATAGACACTTCGCTCTTTTTAACTTTCATTAGTGTCTTGTGATATCAGATATCTCTTTTTCACTAAACTCTGTCGATCTTTGCATGTTTCATGTGTTCATGCACTTACAAATACACAAGGAAAAGTATCAAAAACTTTTAAATCAAAGTAATCTAAACTAAACAAGATGCTAAATAAACAATCCCTAGCAACGACGCTAAAAATTTGTTGAATGGAAAACAATTCCTAGTTTTATGCTCAAAATTGCAAGTATACAGGTCGTGACTTGTAGTAATAAGTAAATATCGATCCCATGAGGACTGTGCTTAAACACCACTTAATTCAAATTAATCTTTGTTTAAAAACTAGAATTTTTGTTTATGAAAATAAACTGGAAAATTAAACTAAATTAAATAACTAACAAAACACACATGACAACTCAAAAATGCAAAAACTTAGAATTCAAGATTTTAACAATTAGAGATCACTTTTTCCTATCTTGTCTCCCTCCTATTTTGTTAATTGAATTGTGTTTCACCTAAGAAGTCCTAATGTATTAACTACCCTCTCTCAAGGTGTAATCAATTAACCCAACCAAATTAAATGGAAATGATTAAGCAATCTCTCAATCTACAAAATCAGTCCACCAATTTAATCAATTATTAGGTTATCTTGTGGGTGATCAATTAATTAGCCAAGATCTCTGTTTCAACTATTCAATTAACTTGATGAATGTAGGTCTATAGAATTCCAACTCATATTGTAAAATTCTACATAAATAATCCAACCCAATCTCTCAATATATTGCAAGGTATATATATTCAACATTCATCAAAACATCTATCATTTAAATCAACAAAATAGAAGTTTAACAAGAAGTTCAAAAGTAATCTCTACAATTAAATTAGCCACTCATTAAGTCCATAACATCCCCAACAATCAAATAATCCATCATATAAATACTAGAAAAGAAAAAATGAAAGAAAACTAAATGACTCAAATTCCTTCTCTTCTTGGCCTGAATCTGAAAAATCCGGAGTTGGTATGCTCTTTTCCCAATTGTGAATGATGAACCTTGAATCTATACCTCTCCCGAAGCTCTAAACTTGTGTTTCTACTCAAGGATGTAAGTCTCACATGAAGCTCTCTTGACCATAGGGGTTTATAACCTTATATAGTCCAGAAAACCTAAAAATAATTGAACCCCTCATGTATCTTCGGGTTAGACATCCCACGATCATGAGAATTGGCATGAAACCCACGATCATAGGTTCTTGTGTTATCATTCTTCCTCTTCTCTTCTCCTCTCTTGGTCTCTCGCTCAATCGTAAATGTGGCCAACCTCTATTCCTACATCAAAATGATCAATTATTACCTTAAATCAACATCAACATCAACATCAATCATAAAAGAACATAATGAAAATCAAACTAAACAAAAATATACAAAATAAATCCTAAAACACAAGAATAATAATTTATTATGTAAGAAACATATGCTAAATAATTAGAAAAACACACATTAATACACAACTATCAATTTACCCTATTGAGGATTTAGAGACAAAGTTTATTAGAGATGACAAAATGTATTGACATTTTGAGTTAACTAACGTCTCATAAACTTTGATGTCAAAATGTAAGATTCGTGTCAAGATCATGATAACAAGATGCAACATGTTGCATTGAGTAGAACTTAAAGGTATAGTACCTTATTGGAATTGTTCTACTTAATTTAGACTACTAAAAGCATAAATATGGACGTCAATTATAGTCTTTGTTATAGTATGATAATAGTTGTTATGAGAAGAAAAATGATTGGATGACTTTTCTTTCTTATATGAGATATGATAGAGATCATATGTATTTCTTGTTTATGCTTATGAGTATTTGATAGTGAAATTAGATTCAATATTGTTATAATGTTCAAAGCATGATAAGAAATATATTGCTAAGTAAAAGTAATTGTTCCAATCTTATACAAATAGTTTGTATGTGTTAGATCAAAGGAGACATATGTTTAACATAAGTGGAAAAAATACAAAGCTGGATAAGCTCGTATATCTTTTTATGCCATTTGGTTAAATCAATATAATGAGAATCATAACGTTACATACAAGGATATATGTATCCTTATGATTATAAATTGTATGAAACTTGTCAAGTTGAAGAATAACCAAATCAACCTTTAGTGAAAAGATAATGATGGTGTTGAATTGTTAAATGTATACATATGATGTATTGGATGGAATAATAATTCATAAAATAATGACACTTATAATGTCTTTATGTGATATAGTCATATGTATTAAATGAAATATTGATTTAAAATTTTGAAAAGTTCAAATTATTTAAATATAAGTGTAAATTAAGCATTGAGAATGTTGAAGCACTTCGATGAAATCGTTGTGATGAGTTTTAAATTTTCAGGTATCTTTAAGGAATGAGATTCACTAATGAATACCTTTACAAAAAGGAGGAAAATACAATATTATTATTTCTTATATAGCAATGCCTAATACAATAACTTATCTTCAATAGTTCCAATTGAATCAATTAGTAAGATTTCATATTATATATGAAACATTAAATATTTAAAAGATTCAAAGTTAATGATTGAAAGATGTAATGTTTAGCTAAAGCATGTATTATCCATTAAGTTTAGAACTAAATTGGGTAATGAAAGGTTATAAGATATCTAAAGGTGGATGTAATCTTACAGGCCTGTTGAACGAATTATTTGTTTCAATATACTTAGAAGATAATGGTTTTTAAGATAAGTAATGAGAGTAAGATGAAATTTTAAAGGTTCAAATCTCATGACAATATATCTATTCGGAACCATTGCCTTTATTGATACATTTGATGTACAGTTGAAAGGTTACGAGAAATTGAAATATTCACTTCCTAGATAAATTCAAAGAGTTTGTTTTTTAGATGGTTGTGAATTTATCATGTTTCCAAGAAGTTCAGTGGGAGTACAATTATCCTCTTTAATGAATGTGGAGACATATTGCTCATAGAGAACAATAATTCTAACTTTCAATTGTTGAAAACATAATTGTCCAAGAGCAACTATAGATGGATATGAAAAGTTAACAACTTAATTATAAGACATAGATCTATAAAGATAAGTTAGAAGTTGTTTACCTATCTAAGTCCAAGTACACAGATAATGTACTAAAGATGTTTAGAATTTGAGATATAAAACACTTGTGAAGTATTAAAGATATCCATTATTATATATATGACTTGATATTTGAGTTCAAGATGATAAAGATATAAGTTTAGTAAATCCTAATTAAGGTTTATTTACTTAGAAAAAAGATCATTCAAGATTGGAAAGGTTCCAATGTAGCAATGGTTGTTAATTAAGCCATAATACATATTTTTTAATTTACTGGAAATGAATAATTAGATCAATAAATTTTTTAGTGAACTTGATATAGTTCCTTACATTGTTCAAGACATTAATGTACTGTGGAACATTAGAGCCATTGGGCATGCAAGAGGGGCTAGGATCTCATACAAAAATCCAAGGATGTATTTAGACAATTTTTCTTAATTATGATGATAATTAAGATGGATGTAGTAAGATTTAAGCAAATGCTCATTAAAGAGAATCTTGTAGAATTCTATCATTAACCCACTATCCTAGTAGTAGCTTGATCGTCATATGGTGATATGGTATAAGATACTTAAACAATTGGCTTAATGTAAGTGGGAAATTGTTGGCTCATGCCCTACAGCTAATCGGTTTGGTTGTAGTTTAGTGACAATTATTTAAAGGCAATCTTTATCTTGTATATATATATATATATATATATATATATAAAGGCCATAAGATAATTATACATTGTAAATGAAATTATAATGAGATTATAATTATGAGATTCATATTGCATTTATGTATTATCCCTAAATATTCTTAGTCATTATTCTGTTAAGACTAAACATTAATAGAAAGTAAAAAGACCAACACACATTTTCTTTTTCTTATAAGGAAGTAGTCAAATTCATAGACTAAAGTATAGAGATACTTAAACAAACGTGTGGATGATTGTTAAAAAACAAGTTCACTAAACAAACTTGATATGAGAAATCCAATTGGAACATTGATTGGGGTTTGGTTGTGTATAAGTTTTAATTATTAACCCTCTATAATCCGTAAGCACATGGTTTGTTAGCGTACTACCAAAGGTGTCGATGCCACAAGAAAGGAACAATCTAATCCTAAAATCTAAGGCTATAATCAAATAACAAAAATTCAAGATGCAACAAAACTAATACGAGAATTTAATTCAATCAATCAAATTAAGAATAAAACATGAAAATACTAATTATTAAACAATTTGTAGCACACTCAACAATGAACCGAATGAAATTACCAATTAAGAGAAATGGAATTTTACCTATCCTTAATGTTAACCTAACTAATTCTGAATTATTGGATTGTTGGTTCTAAACCATCTTAGGGTTGATTACTCTCTCTCGAGTTATAACCATTAATGCTAAATCATAAACTCTAATCAGATTATGGAGGTTGCAATATCTCAATTCATAACCCATCTAAAACCTAATTAGTTATGAAATTCTCTAATAAAATATCAACAATCCGTACAAGTTATCAACATGATTTAATTCTAGTTTCTATAAAATCACCTAACTCTTGTTGTCTAATTTAATTGTTTTTCATTCGATTCACCCTCTCAATTTATTATCAAATTATGCAATAGTAGAATCAAACCACAATAATATCCAATAACCACATAAAGAATCAGATTCTCATTAATTTAACAATAAAATTTCGAATGTGAATTTAGAACATCCTCAACATTCTAGATCCTATCATCAACTGTTCAATCCAATTCTATACAATAATAACACTGAAAAGAACAAGAAATACAATCTAAAATGGATGACAGGGGGAAATAACATTGGGAAACCTCCTAATTCAGGAAGTACTTCAAGTCAGCTTCTTCTCCTCTTCTCTCTTCCTCGATCTCTCGATGATCTCTCTCTAGGCTTTCTCAAGGTGGCTGATGTAGCAAGCTCCTTTCTCTACCTCTTTTTGTTCTTTTTATATCCTCTTGTGTTTTGGGTAACCATTTTTTCGAGGTCTAAAAAGTCCAAAACGTTCCTCAAAACTTGACATTCGTGAGTGTTTGCACATTTGCCCGACATAGGCCACGATTATGGCTCACATTTGAGCCTTCTGTCACAATCATGGTACGTAGGCCATGATCGTAGGCCATTCCTTTGGTTGCTGTCACTATCATAGCATGTAGCCCATGATAGTGAGCTAAATTTGGAGCTTATGCCACGATCATAGGCCATTTTTTGGCCCAAATGTCTCCAAAACTCCTCCGTTCTTTGCTGTTGACCTTGAAACACTAACAAATACATCAAGGTACCTCAAAATATAATATTTAAGCTCAAAGACTTGTATTAACCCATAAAACACTTAAAACATAAATAATTAACAAAGTAATACAATTCTAACCTAAACACATACTAAATGATTGAATTAACTGCTAAACACGTATCAAACTATGCCCTAAAATACAATGTAATTTACACTTATCAACATTCTCACACTTAAATGTTTGCTTGTCCTCAAACAAAAAAACAAAAAACAACACAAAATCACAAAGCACATAATGCAATAATGAGATAATGGTTTCAACTTTATGAAACAAGCTTAATTCTAAACACAATCATTCAAGTTATTCCAAATCATTAACATGCAAAATTCACGTTTAGGAGCTCTGGACTAAATATACATATTAATCAAGACCCAAATGTCAAGTTATTCACCATTTTCAATTGTACATACACATTAATAATTATTGAGTATTCAAACTCTGTAACTACTCCTAAGTACGTTTACATGAAAAGTTAAGCTACTTACAATTTCTGTAGGTTTTATTATAAACCAATTTTTGTTACTTTTTGTGGATATGAAACTAATCTTTTTGTATAGAGGCAAACATTGGTGATGAATATCGATCTGGTTACTCGACTAGTCATGCTTTTATTAAGTTGCTTTATTGGAACGTCATTATAGCCTTTTGATGCGAAGGCACACATTTCTGATGCGTGTCGATCCAGTTACTCGACTACATCACGTTCTCAACTGGCTACTAGCTCTATTCATAACCTGAAGGCCAGTGGAATAGTTATTTATTTAAAATTTGCAAACATATGTTAATTATTATTTAATGCCTACCTTGTTGCTTTAGCTACTCATTTTCATGAAAAAAAATACTAGCAAAGCTACTTTAGTAGAAAGACCTAAAATTATGAATGAATGTAACAACTTATAAGATGATAAACTAACACTAAGTCTTAATTAACTTACATATTTAGCTAAAGAACCCATATCAATAATTTCGTAAGCTAATGACTCTTCGCAACCTAATAGATTATGTTAAAAATTAAACCAATTTCATTTCATCTAAGTCATCGACACATTCACACAATTCACAATATGCAACCTATCAAACTATTATACAATATGCAAAATTCACACTCAAAGCAAAACACACAACCCTCCTCACACTTAAACAACACATTGTCCTAACTGTGAGAAGGAGCCAAACAAACATACATGGAAGGAAGAAACATAAAATAAAATGAAACAAGAATAAAGACTAAATTTAAAAGAAAAGGGCTAGAAAAAAAGCCTCACAGTGATGGAGGCAGGGATGGTGTTGGAGGTGGTAGTTGAACACCTTGAGCCTAGAAGTATCAATGAATCCAGTTTATATGTTAGCTCTAACGTCATTGTGTGGGGGCCATCTCTTTCATCCTCCAAGTATTTTCCGCAATTGTATCTATAACTGCTTTGGTGTTGGTAGATATTGTATTAAGCACTTTCTTCCAACCAGGTTCTTCTATGTCTTCTTCCTCTTCGGACTACTCATTGGTCAAGTCTGAGGTGGCATTATGCTAGAACTTGCCTGACTAGCCCTGATCTTTACGTGAGTTTTTTGGTTAATGTCTCGGAGTTCCATGTTATAGGATTTTAGTGTTTAAACATAAGTGATGGTGATTTAGAAAATTAGGAAGGCAGACTGTTAAACCACTACAATTCACGTCATAGTACTTAGCGATGGCAAAAACCAAATAGCCCATACCCAAATTGTTGCTCCTCTTATGTAGAGTCATAACAATAGCATTAAGCATATATGTGGAGGTGCACACTGGGATGTTGTGATCCATGCACCACAACAGAAAAAGTTCCTTCGTTGAGCACTTGTTAGTTTCTAATTTGTCAAAACCATTTGTCACATGAATTTATGTAACAAGTGCTCATGGCTTCACATAATGTTGTTATGGGCATTCTTGGCATCGAACCGCTCCAACCCAGTGAGCTCATTCTAATAGCGGGAAGCATGAAAATCATCATGCTAATTGACAATGAAAGATTCAAGGAAACCATAAATATCATACATAATTTCAAGGTTTAGCTTATAAGGTTATCCCCTTAGCCTAAATCGCACTTCCTTAGGGTTACTAGTTTCAAACTGAAGGGAAGAGAAGAATTCAAGGGTGAGCTGCTAGTAGAACGGATATTGGAAATGTATAAACTTACTCCACTGGATTCTTTCTGCTAAATTCTTTACTCTATCTTGCAATTTTAACTTATAATGCATAGCAAAATCAAAGTATTTGGGACTACTATCTGCTTAACATAAAGGAATGGAATCGAATACCTTCCTCGTTTGTGTAGATTAGGAAGGGTGCTCCAAAATCTATTGCCTTGTTCCTTCACCCTTGGCCTGAGACTTGATTTCTTCTTGATGATTGGTTGCACTTCATTGACTAGTTAATGAGCGGCATAATAACTGTAAATAGGTGGAAGTTAGAATAAAGTGGAAATTTGAAAGTTTTTTAGAGAGAAGTGAGAGTGTTTTGAGGTTTTAAACTTAGAGAAATAAAGTTAAAATGAAATTAATATATAGGTGAAGGAAGGGTAAAATGGTAAAATTTTTAGTTGAAAATTGTGTGGACAGTTTTACCCTGCTACAAGACATGATTGTGGCCCAACCGATTTTCCTTTTTTTTTTTTGGTCCTCCAACACATTCCCAAGATCCCTTCTTAACTCTTTTATAGATCTTTCACCTCTTTTTTGCTTACTTCATCATCTAACTCATATTGAAGTCTTATGCCTTCCTAACCTTATTTGGAAACGAAATAATCTAACTACAAAACTCAAACTATCTAAACGTCAAAGTAAATAACATGGAATTAATAATCCATGGGTTGCCTCCCATGCAGTGCTTCTTTTAATGTTGGTAGCTCGATGCTCTTCTTGTGCTCAAGGTGGTTCAAATGAATTGTGCCATGGTAGTGCAGTCATCAATCTTACAATTTACAAATGAGCTATCATGCCCTAGGTTCCACCTTCCTTCGCCTTCTAAACGTCAAAGTAAATAACATGGAATTAATAATCCATGGGTTGCCTCCCATGTAGTGCTTCTTTTAATTTTGGTAGCTCGGCGCTCTTCTTGTGCTCAAGGTGGTTTAAATGAATTATGCCATGGTAGTGCAGTCATCAATCTTACAATTTACAAATGAGCTATCATGCCCTGGGTTCCACCTTCCTTCTACTTCACCTTCCTTCACCTTCTCCTCCCTAATTATTTCTTTCTAAAGGCATTCCTAGGATCCTCAATATCTTCCCATTGTCCTGGAGGTTTGGGTTCTTTAATGTTAGCTAGAAGTAAGGGAGAACTATTGTCATTCATCGACACAGTGACAGTTATTTGATGCTCTCCAACCCTCAGTGTTAGTTCACCCCATCCCCCAATCAAGTTCAATTATTAAGCGAGCAGTAGCTAAGAATGGTCGTCCAAGCACCATAGAAGTGTTCACATCTTCTCCAATATCTAATACAAAGAAGTCTGTGGGGATAAATATATCGATCTGTACTTGCAAATCCTTAATAATATCCTTCAGTCAATGAATTGTTTTTTCCGCTATCTTCACTAACATCGTAGTAGGTTCTAACTTTTCTAGCCCCAAATTTTGACTAAAGGTATAAGGCATAATATTAATACTCACTCCTAAATTTGGGAATGCCATGTCTATTTTAACTCTAGTAATAATGCAAGGAAAGTAAAAATTCCCTAGGTCCTCTTTCTTCTGTGCTATATTAGGTTTTCTTCTGCTATGAGCTCCTTAACCTTCTTCTTGATTGATTCCCGTAGTGTGAGCCTGGTTTGTATTTATTATGTTATGTCCTTAACATTGTTTAATTCAGCCTCCTTATAATTCCTCATTGCCTTACTTTAATTTTGTTGGACCAATGGAGGTTGACAAATTAAATCCTTCTATGTTTTGATAATAATAAAACTTAAAGAAATGG
>JAOSBN010000178.1:22518190-22530447 GCA_027563595.1 Erythroxylum suave | reverse complement strand
ATGCCATGTGAGGTGTTAGTAGTGATTGTTCGTAGCGCACCCTTATCGTAGGATATGTATCGGGATGACCTACGGGCATCCCAGTGTATACCCTACGGTGAGGGGGTGCTACATGTAATATGGCACTAGAGCATGTTTTTAACCTTCCAGCTACCTTTATTACAACTTTTCAACTTTCATTGCTATAATTACAAATTGCAACCTTTATTATTACAATTTCATATCACTATGCATACTTTATTGTTACATCCTTTTATCCTTTGTTTATTTTTTATAATTTTAACCACAAAAACCATGCCTGAGGTCATAGAAACTCTAACCCCTTATTTAAGAGGAAGTTTAAATCCTCAAATAAAAGAAGTTCAACTAAAAGATGAATTCTAAATTATTCCATCAGCATACCATTTAGCCCCAAAAAAAAAACTATTGTGAATAGTCCCATCTCATCAAAACAATCCTTCACGGAAAAGGAAAAATAAAAAACCTATTTCCATTTAGACAAAAAAAAACTATCTTAATTGGTCCCATCTCACTAAAACAATCCTTAAGGGAAAAGGAAAAATAAATTACCTATTAGAAACTAGTCTTAAGTAAGGAGAATTAAGTTTTCATGCTTGGGATGATAAGAATTCTTTTATAATGTCTTGGCTGTGGAGTTTTATGACACCTAAAATTAGTGATATCTACATTTTTTCCCAACATCATAAGCCATTTGGGACACTATTTGACAAACTTACTTCCAAGGCTACGGATGCTACTCGAGTGTACGAAATAAAGGTTAAAGCTAAAACTATAAAGCAAAGAGGTAAAATTGTCATAGAATATATGATTGGGGTTATGTGTAAGTTTTAATTATTAACCCTCGATAATCTGCAAGCACACGGTTCATTAGCATAGTACCAAGGGTGTTGATTCCACAAGGAGGGAACTAATCTAATCCTAAAATCTAAGGCTAGAAACAAAGAACAGAAATTTATGATGTAATGAAACTAATATGAGAATTTAATTCAATAAATCAAATTAAAAATCAAACATGAAAATATTAATTATTAAACAATTTGCAACACACCTAAGAATCAACCAAAGGAAATTACCAATTGAGAGAAAGGAAATTTTACCTATCCTTAATAATAACCTAACTGATTATGAATTGTTGGATTGTTGTTTCTAGATTATTCTAAGGTTAATTACTCTCTCTCTTGTTATAACCATTAAACCTAAATCATAAACCCTAATCAAATTATGAAGGTTGCAATTTCTCAATTCACAACCTATCCAAAACCCTAATTAGTTATGAAGTTCTCTAATAAACTATAAAAAAATTATACAAGATCTATCTCGGCACAAATTATCAATCTAATTTAATTATGGTTTTTATTAAATCGTCTAACCCTCGTTAGTCCAATTTAATTGTTTTTCATTTGATTCACCCTCTTAATTTATTATTGAATTATGCAATAATAGAATCAAACCACTACAATATCCAATAAACATATAAACAATCAGATTCTCATTAATTCAAGAATAAAATTCCGAAGTTGAGTTTAGAACATCCTTGACATTCTAGATCCTATCATCAACTGTTCAATCTAATTTTATGTAATAATAAAACTGAAAAGAACAGGAAATACCATCTACAATGGATGAAAAGAAGTAGCGACGTCGGGAAACCTCCTGATCCGAGAAGTACTTCGAGTCAACTTCTTCTCCTCTTCTCTCTTCCTTCTTCTCTTCCTCTATCCTCGATGATCTCTCTCTTTTTGTTCTTTTTATATCATCTTATGTTTAGATAATCCTATGGTATTTTTGAGGTCCACAAGGTCCAAAAAATTCTCCAAATTAACTTTTATAAATGTCTCTGCAGTTGCCTGATGTAGGCCATGATCGTGGCTCACATCTGAGCTTGGGCCTGACATGCCACAATCATGGGCTATTGTTTTAGTCTGAATGTCTCTAAAACTCCTCCATTCTTCGATGTTGACCCTGAAACACTAGCAAACACATCAAAGTACCTCAAAAACATAATATTTAAACTCAATGACTTATACTAATCATAAAACACTTAAAACATTAATAATTAACAAACTATCACAATTCTAACCTAAACACATAATAAAGGATTGAATTAACTGCTAAACACATGTCAAATTATGCCTTAAAAATGATGCAATTTACACTTATCAACATCCCCAAACTTAAACGTTTGCTTGTCCTTAAGCATACAAAACAATAAACATCACAAAATCATAAAGCAAACAATGCAATAATGAAATAATGACTTTAAATTCATGAAATAAGTTTAATTCTAAGTAAAATCGTTCAAGTTATTCCAAATCATTAATTAGCAAAATCCACTTCTAGGAACTCTAGACTAAATATTTTTAATTACACACACATTAATAATTATTTGGTCATTTAAACTCTGTAACTACTCTTAAGTACATTTTCATGAAAAGTTAAGCTACTTACAATTTCGGTAATCTTTATTAGAAACTATTTTTTACTACTTTTTGTGGATATGGACCTAGTCTTTTTTCACGGAGGCAAACATTTGTGATGAATGTCGATCCAGTTACTCGTCTAAGTCATGTTTTTGTTAAGTTGCTTGGTTATCATTATAGCCTTTTCACGTGAAGGCACACATTTATGATGCATGTCGATCTGATTACTCTGCTACATCACATTCGCAACTGGCTATTAGCTCTATTCATAACCTGAAGGTTAGCAGAATAGTTATTTATTTAAAATTTACAAACATTTTTTAATTATTATTTAATGCCTACCATATTGCTTTAGCTACTCGTTTTCATGAAAAAATACTAGCAAAAATATTTTAGTCGAAAGACCTAAAATTATAAATGAATGTGACAACATATACGGTGATAAACTAATACCAAATCCTAATTAACTTGTATATTTAGCCAAAGAACCCAAATCACTAATTTTGCGAGCTAATGACTCTTCATAACTTAATAGATTATCATCAAAATTAAATCAATTTCATTCCTTCTAAGCCATCTACACATTCACACAATTCAAAATATGTAACCAAACAAACCATCATACAATATGCAAAATTCACACTCAAAGCAAAACACACAACCCTCCCTACACTTGAACAACATATTGTCCTTAATGTGAGAAGGGGACAAACAAAAACACATGGAAAGAAGTAACATAAAATAAATAAAAATAAAGACTAAATTTAAAAGAAGAAGGTTAGAAACAAAGCCTCACGATGATGGAGGCAGGGATGGTATCGGAGGTGATAGTTGAATATTTTGAGCCTCAAAGTATTGATGAATCTAACGTATATCCCAGTTCTAACATCTTTATGTGCGAGCCATCTCTTTCATCCTCATAGTGTCTTTTGTTTAATTGTTTTGGTGTTGGCAGAGATTGTATCAAGCATTTTCTTCCAACCAGGTTCTTTTATGTCTTCTTCTTTTTCGGACTCCTTACTAGTTGAGTTCTCTTTTTCTGATGAGATGGCACTGTGCTAGAACTTGCCTAACTGGCTTTGATCTTTACATGAGTTTTTCGGTTGATGTCTCGAAGTTCTATGTTATGGGACTTTAGGATTTCAACACGCCAAAAGTGATGGTGAATTAGAAAATTAGGTAGGTAGATGATTAAACCACTATAATCCACGCAATAGTGCTCAGCAATAGCATAAACCAAGTAACCCATACCCAAATTGTTCCTCCTCTTACATAGAGTTGCAATAATAGCATTACGCACATATGTAGAGTTGCACACTGGGATGTTAAGATCCATGCACCACAAAAGGAAAAGCTCCTTCGTTGAGCACTTACTGGTTTCTGATTTGTCAAAAATCATTTGACAAATGAATTTATGTAACAAGTGCTCATGGCTTCGTATAATGTTATTGTGGGCATTCTTGGCATCGAACTGCTTTAACTCGGTGAGCTCATTCTAATAGCGAGAAGCATGAAAATCATATGTTGAACGACAGTGGAAGATTCGGGGAAACCACATATATCATACAAAATTTCAAGGTTCAGCTCTTAAGGTTGTCCCCGCAACCTAAATTACATTTCCTTAAGGGTACTAGTTGCAAACTGAAGGGAAATCAAGAATTAAAGGAAGAGCTCCAAGTAGATAGGATATTGGAAGTGTATGAACTTACTCTATTGAATTCTTTCTGTTAAATTCTCTACCCTATCTTGCTATTCTAGCCTATTGAGCATAGCAAAATCAAAGTACTTTGGGGCTACAATCTGTTTAACAAGAAAGGATTGGAATCGAATACCTTCCTACTTTGTGTAGATTGGGAAGGGTGCTCTAAAATTCATTGCCTTGTTCTTTCGCCCTCGGCCTGAAACTTGATTTCTTCCTAATGATTGGTTGCACTTTGTTAATTGTTTAATGCGCGGCAAATGGACTGCAAGTAGGTGAAAGTTGGAATAAAGTGTAAATTTGAAAGTTAGTTAGAGTGAAGTGAGAGTGTTTGGAGGTTCGAAACTTAGAGAGATAAAATTAAAATGAAAGTAAGTGTAAAAATGAAGTATGAAATTAATATATAGGTGAAGGAAGGGTGAAATGGTAAAAATTTTACCTGAAAAATCACTTGGTCAGTTTTACCCTACCATGGTCCATGATCGTGGTTTGCATTAATTCCACCGATTTTTCAATTTTTTTCTTCTTTTGTTCTTGTACACATTCCCTAGATCCTTCCTAACTCTTTTATAGATCTTTCACTCTTTTTTGCTTACTTCCTTGATCATCTAACTTATTTCGAAGTCCTATATCTTCCCGACCTTATTTGGAAATGAAATAACCTAACTACGAAATTTAAACTAACTAAATGTCCAAGGAAATAACATGGAATTAGCAATCCATGGGTTGTATCCATGCAGTGCTTCTTTTAAAGTCAGTATCTCGACGCTCTTCTTGTGCTCAAGGTAGTTCAAATGACTCGTGCAATGGTAGTGCAATCATTGATCTTATAATTTGCACATAAGCTCCCATGCCCTAGATTCCACCTTCTCCTCTATGATCATTTCTTTCTAAATGCATTACCAAGATCCTCAGTGTCTTATCATTGTTTTCGAGGTTTGGTTTCTTAGATGTTAGCTGGAAGTAAGGGAGAATTGTTGTCATTCTTCGACATAGTGAAGGTTATTTAATACTCTGTAACCCTCAGAGTTAGTTTGCCCCCATCAATGTCAATTTTATTAAACAAGCAGTAGCCAAAAATGTTCATCCAAGGACTGTAGAGGTTTCCACATCTTCTCTAACGTCCAATGCAAAGAAGTCTGTAGGGAAGGTAAATATATCGATCTTTACTTGCACATCTTTAATAATACCTTTCGGTCAATGAATTGTTATGCTCGTCGTCTTCACTAGCATCGTAGTGGGCTCGAACTCTTCTAGCCCTAATTTTTGACTAAAGGGATAGGGCATCATATTAATACTCGCTCCCAAATCTGTGAATGCCCTATCTATTTTAACTCCATTGACATTGCAAGGAATGTAAAAATTCTATGGGTCCTCTTTCTTCTGTGCTATATTAGGGTTTTCTTTTACTATAAGCTCCTTAACCTTCTTTTTTAATGATTCCCTTAATATGAGCCTCATTTATGGTTGTTTTATTATGTCCTTAACATTGTTTAATTCAGCCTCTTTAAAATTCCTCATTGCATTAATTGAATTTGACTTCCGCGGGGTTAGAATATGGTACTAAAATTTAGGTCGTGATTCCTCAATTAGCTTAATTACGAGCTCACTTAGAAGGAATTCCATATTTCCTTGTCCTTCTTCATTGTCACCATCTTCTTTCGTATGTTCGAGTTTCTTTCTTGGGTTTGAATAATGGCCATGATTCATTCCTTTGGGTAAATTTGGTATTATTTGGAAGGGTTCCTGCATTTCGAGTAGAAATTGCCTCTACTAGTTGACCTACTTGAACCTCTAGGTTGTGTATTGAAGGGGCGTGCTTCTTAGTAACTTGCTCAAACTTGCTTCCAAGCCTCTTATGTGCATCCTCCATACCTCTAATTTTATCTAAAATCCTATTGGACTTGGTTCCATTGAGCTCGATTTATCTTGTTGGAAACCTAGTTATCCTTGGGGTTTGAATTGTCCTCCAGCGTTGTTCGTCCAAAAGAAGTTATGGTGATTCTTCCACCCAGGATTGTATGTGTTGTAGTAAGGATTGTTTCCCCCTTTTTATTCATATTGAGCTCCTATATAACTAACTTGCTTCGGATCATTATCCTTCATCAAAAAGCACCGTATTATGGTCCATCTATCCACAGAGTTCACACTTTAGTTGCTTAGCTTTTACCAAAGCTGAGGATGAAGCCTTGATGTTGTTGAGCTGTTGAGTTAAGTTATCAATTTTAACCTGCATCTTCGTCATTTAATCAACAGCTACAACTCCTTTTTGTTCTTGAAAGGTAGTGGGTTGTCTACTCTGCTGGTTTGTCAATAGGCAGCCATAACTCGCCATCTCCTCTATCAACTCTTCTGCTTCATCTACTATCTTTCTCATCAGTCATTCTCCTGAAGCTACATCAATTGTGCCTTTCATATGTGCCATTACAAAATGTTTGCAACAAGAACTCCTTAGGTAAGTTATGGTGTGGGCACTTTTGTTACAATTCCTTGTATCATTCCCATGCTTCAAAGACCACTTCCTCGTCACTTTGTTGGAAGTTGATAATCTCTTTGATAATCTTCGTGGTCTTGGTAAGGAGAAAATACTTGTCTAGAAAGACACGAACTAGTTAATCCTAAGTGGTGACAATGGCTGGGTTAAGGGAGTGGTACCAGGTCTTTGCTCTATCTCTTAAGGTAAAAGGGAAAAGCCTAATTCTTATTGCATCCTCTAACATCTGATGGTACCAAAAGATATCATTAGTCCGTAGAATTGCACATTCTTTTAAATCATGTTTAGGAGGGCTGATTTAATTTCAAAAGAGGCTATTAATACAGGTGGCCTAGCTACTCCTTAGTTAGTTGCATTGAACCCTAGTCTGAAGAAATCCATAAGGTTTTTTATTGAAGTCCTTAGTTTGCTTTGTGATCCAAAACTTGCTGAAATTCCTCGAGCATTGTTACTTTTGTGATTTCTTCTTCTGCTTCTTCAAGTCGAGCTTTCCTAATTGATCATTTTAACCAAGTGATATTTAGCTTTAAGATTTTAGCTGCATGTCTCGAACTTCTCCTAACTTTTGTGTTCATGTAAAAGCACGGATTCATAAACAGAAAGAGAGAATGAAAACTAGAAACTAACTAAATTGCCTTATAATAAAGAACTAAACTAGTCACTTCCCCTACAATGGCACCAAAAACTTGATCAAGGTTTAGTTGCGTGTAAGTTTTAACTATTAATCCTTGATAATCTGCAAGTGCATAGTTCGTTAGCGTAGGACCAAAAGTGTTGATCCTACGAGGAGGGAACTAATACAATCCTAAAATTTAAGGCTAGAAACAAATAACAGAAATTCAAGATATAACTAAAATAATAAGAGAATTTAGTTCAATCAATCAAATTAAGAATCAAACATGAAAATGCTAATTATTAAGTAATTTGCAACACACCCAACAATCAATCGAAGGAAATTAACAATCGAGAGAAAGAAAACATTACCTATCCTTAATGCTAACCTAACTAATTATGAATTATTGGATTATTGGTTCTAGACTATCCTAGGGTTGATTACTCTCTTTCAAGTTATAACCATTAACCCTAATTCATAAACCTAATCAGATTATAGAGGTTGCAATCTCTCGATTTACAACCTATCCAACCCCCTAATTAGTTTTGAGGTTCTCTAATAAACTATATCTCTCGATTTACAACCTTTCCAAAACCCTAATTAGTTCTAAGGTTGTCTAATAGACTATTGGAAACTTATACAAGATTTATCTTTGCAGAAATATCAATCTAATTTAATTATGATTTCTATTAAATCACCAACTTTTGTTAGTCTAATTTAATTGTTTTTTATTCGATTCACCCTATCAGTTTATTATCAAATTATGCAATAGAAAAATCAAACAATAAAAATATCCAATAATCATATAAATAATCAGATTCTTATTAATTCAAGAATAAAATTCTGAAGTGAGTTTAGAACGCATTCTAGATCCTATCAGCAACTTTTCAATCCAATTGTATACAATAATAAAACTAAAAAGAACAAGAAATACAATCTAAAATGGATGACAAGAGGCAGTGACATCGGGAAAACTCTTGATCCGAGAAGTACTTCGAGTCATCTTCTTCTCCTCTTCTCTTTTCCATTTTCTCTTCCTCTATCACTCGATGATCTCTCTCTACGGCTTCTCAAGGTGGTTAATGCCAAAAAACTATTTTCTGTCTCTTTTTATGCTTTCTATATCCTCTTGTGTTTTGGGAATCCCTAGGGTTTTTTTAGGGTTTGAAAGGTCCAAAAAATCCCCCAAAACTTGAAGTTTATGAGTGTCTGCGTGTCTACCCGACGTAGGTCTTGATCGTGGCTCACATTTGAGCCTTCTTTCATGACCATGGCATGTAGGCTACGATCATGGGCCATTCCCTGGGCTTTTGTCATGACTGTGGCCTGATTGTGGACCAAATCTGGAGCTTTTGTCACTATAGTGGCTTCACGTGCCATGATCATGGGTTGTTGCTTCAGCAAAACTCCTCCATTCCTTGACGTTATCCCTGAAGCACTAGCAAACACATCAATGTACCTCAAAAACATAATATTTAAGCTCAAAGACCTGTACTAACCTATAAAACACTTAAAAAATAAATAATTAATGAACTAACACAATTCTAACCTAAACATATACTAAATGATTGAATTAATTGCTAAACACATATTAAACTATGCCCTAAAACATGATTGCAATTTACACTTATCAATATACAAATTTGTTACAAACTTTGTGGAAAGAATTAGATCACTACATGATAGAGATACAACAAAAAATTGTCCTTTGGGAATTCTTATAGAGAATTTTCTGCAACACCAATTCATATTAACAGTATTAAAAATGATCATAACACAAAAACTAGAATGGAGTTCAAAAAGATCAAAAGAACTTGACCAAAGAAAAGAAAAGATAGGGAAAATGAGAAATATGTTTATTCTTACTATATTTTTTTGGATTTTAGGTTAATCTGTAAAAGTTGGAAGGAAAGTGGATCTTTTTCTTCCTTTTCTTTCACTTTCTTTTCCATTATCATTTATTAAAATTGGCTTTTGTAACTTACTTAAGTCAAATGCTTAATAATCAACAATACTTACCTTCTAGTTAATGGTATGTATTAATCATATACCAATATATAGATCTATCTCCTTTAGATTTATTTAGTTCTCTTCATGTACTTATATTGAATGTCTCTACAATTTATCATTCAATATGATGTATTTTTCCTTTCAAAAGTTTTGTTGGTCTATAACATATTTTGATCTCTTTAGGATCTATGATAAACTATTATCGAATGCGAACCATACCTTTGATTTGCTTTATGTTATGTCACTATCTAGAACTCTCATTGTCTCAGTTATGTATCCTTGAGAGAAATGAGTCTTACACTCAATAAATATAAAATATCAAATTCATAACTTAATACAATTGGAAGAGGACAAATGGAGGACCTGTTTATTTTGTTGATAAACAAATGATTACAGTGATTCAGATTCATACCTAAACAATTAATGAAGGTATTTAAATAGCTATTGTGCATTCACAGGAGCTCTAAACGGTGGTTGATGTACAGCAAAACTCTACCACTAAACTATTTTATGGCTTGAAAATGTAAAAGTGATGCAAACAACATCTGATGAATAGGAAGGAATCATACAAGTTTCAGTACACCAGACCCTTTAACTTCGTTTAACAGTGTTCAAGTTATCAATCAAGAAAGTGAATCTTTCTAAAGCAACAAAACAGAAAAATGAATAGATCAATGTTTTGTTCACAACTAAATATTTCAATCCATCCATTTTCAATCAATAAAGAGAATAAAAAGCATCTCAATTCATCCATAAGCATCAAGTTTTCTGCAAATGCTACCCCACCAACGTGGAATCTAAAGGAGAAACTTTATAAGGTGTTCGTAAACATAAATCAACAAATAATAATCAAAACAAAAAACTAAATTTCCAGGAAAACAAAGATCAATTATCATAAATGATAGATACCCATAAAAGGCTATAGACTTACCATCTTCCACTAAAGAAAGAACTTTGCAGAATGCACACCTGCATCAACAAAAATACATAAATTCACAACTAATCAGGTTAAATATATAGATAAATTCGACCTTTTCCTTAGGCCCCAAAATCCACAAGTACTCATTAATTCACCCAGCACTAGCAACATCCACAAGAAACATCTTGTTCTTTGTTCAACACTTTCTAACCTCTTCTACGGTTTATATATTTTTTCTGTTATCTCCACTTGTATAGTACATCCCTCAAAAATCAGCAAATAACTCTTCTTCCACTTTCTTTTCTTGAAAGCATGTTCACATCTATATCCATAAGAGTATGCATGCATCAACTTGACTCATAAAGAACACACAGGGTAGTAAATGTAGCTAATTACTTTTGTCCTTAGATGCAGAAATAAGCTAGATTCAATAAAAATTATTCTGTTTACTAATAAAGTTGAACACTGCAAGGTCATGTGCATTTAAACCAAGGCTAGAAGAAATGCAGGTTAAAGATAATTATGAAGAGAAACAAATCAAACAGGCCAAATTAGTTGTTATTGCGGAGCGTTGCGCACGGTCTTCAACTTCTATAGCCATCTGAACAAGGCCTCCTTCTAACTTTGATATGCAGGGTGGCATAAGAGCATCCTTCTGCATTATTTGCAAACTTACCCAAGTGAATACTCGTGAAATGATCTCAAAAGGCGTGCAATTTATATATCATTAAGTTGAGTAGTAGTTGTACCTGAGGGTTAGTTTTAACAGCAACAACACTAGTTGTACCTCATCATCCCCGATGATGAGGGAGAATTTTGCAACTGACGCCCCATTTACCTATCAGCCCCTCTATAGCCTTCATCTCCAGAAATCTACCGGTAAAACACCCCACAAGGCAGAACCCCCATTCAGTCTCTAGAGAAGCCACATCTGATGCTTCAATGACGACTTCCTCCTCCACTGGTAGGCATTTCAATTGAAGCCCTTGGTTGATCTCTCGATTATTTCGGAATAGACTTACAAAGGAAGCCTGAGGACGTGAAGTTAAATTGGGAGTCCAAGAGGTAGTTGGGAGGTGCTAGTTTGTGGCTTGTGTATGTGGTTCAGTCAATTCATCGAGCACTTATTGGGCATCCCCTTCCTTTGAGCTATCGACAGATGCATTTGCCTCTCCCAATTCCTCAATCATCTGCTCTGAATCTTCCTCCATAGTAGCATGCTCAAATAACTCATCTGAAGTGGATGCATCCTCATCCCCTTTCTGATGAGTTCTAGTAGTAGTGTTAAGGGGAACATTACCTGCAGGAGTTTGTTGTTGCTCTCCTCGGCGGACACTAACAGTGTGGATTCTTGAATGTACGGTGGCAACACCTCTGCTCGGTTAAGCATTCTTCCCCTGCCGGAGATCTTCCCCATTCATAGCTGTCGGAGATTGGAGGCCAAGAATGCATTCGGCAATGATGTTTTTGCCTTTCTTCATCATCAACTTTTTCTTACCCATACTTCCAAAGACTCGAGTGCTCACTGGCAGGGTTTTCAACAACCCCAACAATCAGCACCACCTTGATCGACTGATGACAATCAACTACTATAACCTAACCCCCTTCATGAGCAATCGGAAGCAATGTCAAATGGATGAAAAATCCCCAATTTACAGAACCCTAATTTTCTTAATCGAGAGTAGTTAATCGTAGCATAGGAAATTGATGCTTCTGCGATAATAACCCAACACATGTAACACTAAAATGGTCCCCAAGTCCAACGCACTACACGAAGTTGGAAACCTAACAAAGGAACCTTCCACTCAGTAGCGTAGCAAGGACAGTCGAGAAAGACCCATGCGCGGCACCTCTAGTACATGTCCGAACAAATTTCACACAGGGAGCTTCAATCTGTAGGCACTTGAGTATTACGTGAATCAGAAATTGAGCAAGAAATCAAAATGAAAGAGTGAACAATCTCCATTGTAGACGAGAATCAGGTGAGATTCAGTAGAATTCTCCCAAGCTTGAGAGCCACCCAAAACGGCCACACTGAGACCTATACATTCTTTTCAAAAAATGACTACAAGTTGGGGGAG
>JAOSBN010000178.1:22496665-22518090 GCA_027563595.1 Erythroxylum suave | reverse complement strand
GTGATCCCACTCTTTTTCGGCACTACATGTATTGGACTAACCCACTCACTATCAGAAATGGGATATATTATCCCAGCTCTCAATAACTTTGTGACTTCTTTCTTAACCATGTCTAAGATCAGAGGGTTTAGTCTCCTTTGAGGTTGTCTCACAGACTTGGAACCCTTATTCAATAAGATCTTATGTGTGCAAACTGCCGGCCAAATTCCAAGTATATCCACTAAGGTCTACCCTATAGCTTGCTTATCTTCCCTTAAAACATTCAAGAGTCTCTCTTCCTTGGTGTAAGACAAGGTATTGGCAATTATAATAGGCAATCGCTCACCAGACTCAAGAAAGGCATACTTTAGGGTATTGGGTAAGGGTTTCAACTCAAGCATAGGAGGCTATTGATTTAGGTAGTTCAAAAGAGAAAAGATCACTCCCTTTTTCCTTTGATGTGGAATCCATCTCTTGGTAATCGGTTGTGGCAATGGCCTTGATCGTCACCTTTTGCTTCTCCTCGATAAAGCGTTTGTCATGACAGATAATGCTTCTAGCTATTTTCTCATCAACATCGATCTTGGTGAGGCCTAAATCACCTGAAACATTAACAAAAAACCTTTCCCCAAGATCAAATGAATACAAGTCAGAATCAAGGAAATTCTTTGGCAAATCAAATTCATTACAGGCTGCATCAACAGCAATGTCAACCATGTTAACTCCTAGGAGCGAATAGTCCTCATGGGGGTATTTCATAATCGCATACATATTAAAGTTCACCTGTTGATCTCCTACCTCTATGGTGATCTTACCTTCTTTCATGCTAATCATAGTACTAGCAGTCCTTAAGAATGGTCGACCAAGAATCAAAGATGTATCCTGCACAACTTCAGAAGACATATCAAGCACATAAAAATCAGCAGGAAAAACTAAACCCTTGACCTGGACCAAAATGTCCTCTATAATCCCCACTGGATGCCTGAAAGATCTATCAGCTAGTTGTAACACGATAGATGTGGGCTTTAGACTCTTAACACCTAATGATTGATAAACACACTTAGGCATCACACTAATTGCTGCCCCCAGATCTAACAAGGCCCTTCTTATGGTAACTTTTCCTATTATGCGCGTAATTGTGAAAGATCTAGGGTCTTTACACTTGACAGGTATTTGTGGTTTAAAAAGGGCTAACACATTCGAGCTCACTTCGACTCTCTCATTAGGCCTAAACTTCCTTTTTTTTATGCACAAGTCCTTAAGATATTTAGCATAGGCCGGAACCCTTTTCACTAAGTCAAGCAAAGGGACGTTGACTTTGACTTTTCCAAATAAATCAGTAACATCTTTCTTATGTTTAATGTCATTCATACGCTTGCTCATTAAATATGAATTAGGAAAAGGTAGGTCTTGAAGGTTTATCTCCTTACCTTGGGCTTCATGCTTACTTGATTCCTCATGCTCATATGTTGGTGTTTTTTCCTTGGAACCTTTTGAAGTAGCTCTTTTATTCCCTGATTCAGATTTCCTTTCATTCAAAAGTGTTTTTTCTTTGGAGCTTTCGAAATCTTTGTTATTGTTCTTAGGTAAAGGCAATTCTCCACTATCCATCTCCTCATCACATTCTTCGTCCTCTTGATGATTAAACCTTACTTGTTTCCCACTTTAGAGAGCAAATGCATTTAAACTTTTTGAGTTCATCACAGTATGTGAAGGAATGGTCTCACTGCTTCTTGCTTGGTTCTCACCCTTATTGTTTAACAATTGAGTGAAAAAAGAGTTGATGTTCTCAACTTTTGTCTCCCACTATTCCATTCTCTTTTCCAAGGCATTGAACAGAGTTGTATTCTTTGAAGAATCTTGCCAAATCAAAGAAGAAATGGCGTTGAATTGATTATTAGTTGAAGTCCGCTCTTCCTTCATCAAAGTCATCATGTTTTGTAGCTGTTGATTGGTATCCTCCTTAGGTGGAACAATTATGATTTGTTGTTGGTTATGGAACTGGTTAGAGGGATTACCATCTCCTCCCCCTTGTTGAAATCTGTTTTGAACTCGTCCTTATTCTTTCCTCCAACTAAACCTTGGGTTGGTCGTCCATCCCTCATTATAAGTGTTAAAGTAAGGGTCCTATTTTTGATTTGTTCTTCCTAGATACACTGCAGACACTTCTTCAAACCGACTAAGGCACACACTGGATATGTGCATCACTGACCCACAAGTATCACAGCTAGGTGCTGTGAGATCGATAGAAGATGTTGGTCGATGTACATTCATATTCTTTAGCTCGGTAGTGATGAAGGATAATTGTGATGCCACTCTGCTCTCTAAAGAGTCAAACTTTGACTCCAAACTCTCTATTCTTTTAGAGCGGGTTACTGTGTCACCCAACTCATGCACTCCTCGGGTGTCTCTCACACTATACTATTGATGATTTAGAGCCATCTTCTTGATCAAATCCCATGCTTCTGAAGCTGTAAGATCAATCAATGAACCTCCCGATGTCACATCTAACATGCCTTTATCTTGACTTTTCAATCCATCATAGAAATATTGCACTAACTGTTCATCTGGTATTTGATGGTGGGGGCATCTAGATAACAAATCTTGGAAGCAGTTCCAGTAGTCATAAAGAGACTCATCATAATCCTGACATACCGAGTAAATCTCCTTCCTCATCGATGAAATGCGGGAAGCTGGAAAGAACTTTTCCAAGAAAGCCTTCCTCAAATTGGCCCAGCTATGGTAGGCATTTACTACATGCCTTGGAAGACTCATGTACCACTCTCTTGTTTTTCCTTCGAGAGATAAGTGAAAAACCTTCCATAGCACTTGATCAAGTGAAGCTTCCATTAGTTTCATACTCTGAAAAATCATGGACAAGGATTGCAAATGCATGTAGGGATCCTCTCCTATCAAGCCATGAAATTTAGGAAGAGAATTAATGAGTAATCCCTTAACTTCAAAATTAACATCAAAATTAGGACAAGCAGTAGTAAATGGGTCATAATTCACATTAGAAGTTGTTGCTTCCCTAATAGTCCTTCTCCTTTGATTCTCATTATTTTCACCTACTCTCTCATGCTCTCCATTACCTCCATTATCACCATTCCCTGGTTGGTTAACATGAAAGTTAGGGTTTTGGGGAAAAGCTGGGTTCTCGACCATATTCAGTCCTTCCACAGGGTTGCTCTTACTATCTTGCTCACTCGATTCTTCTTCAACAAATTCCTTACCTCTCTCTTTTTTTATTCTTTCTTTTTTGATTTTTCTCAAACGTCTCTCAATTTCAGGACAAAAAAGTAGGGGTTTTGCTTTCCGTGGCATGCACAAGAACAATTCAAAGATAAGTAAAAAGGTAACAAAATTTACTCGCAAACACACAGAGTCAAATAAAAGATGAGATGTGATGGGTGCAAGTGAATGGTATGTGAAAGTATGTATGCTTATGTTTGTGTTTTCAAAATTTTTAAAACTATGCAAAGGAAAATAAAATTCCTATAGTATTGACAAATATGACACTAAACTATGTAAAAAGGGAACACAGAAGACAAGGTTCCTAACTCAGTGAGAAACAAAAATGACAACAATTAACCTAAAGAAAACCAATTACTTGGTTCCCTGTCTACGGTGCCATTTTAATCCGCTTTGTCTTTCGGTTTTACCCTTGGAGGTCAAATCAAAAATTGAATTCCAAGGATTGCAATATAGGATGCAACCTCGAGTCATCTTACTTAATTGGAACCTAATGCAATGGATCTAATCTAGCCTAAATGCCATGAAATGCAACTAAATTGGTTAGGAAGGGGGGTTTTGGTTCTTTGGAGAGCTAACAAAATTAAACTAATTGAAAAGGAAATGTGTAAAACGATATTTTTGGATTTTTGGGAATAAGATATTGAAAGTTAAAACAATGATCAAATATGATAAAATCTCTAGAGAAATGAGATTTGGTTATCGTGGTTCAAAACAAATCTTTACGAGAGTAAAAATCACTAAGTTCCCAAATAATAAACCTTAAAGAACTCTTTAAGTCCAAGGTTTTAATCAATGAACTCAATTTCTTAATACCTTATTGAATGCATCTTAGTGAGTTCCAAGGGTAAGTCAATGCCAATGGTCAATTTGGTGATCAAGTATCATCTCAATATCAAACACAACTAGGTAGACAAGAAAGAATTAACAAAATCACAAAATGACATATATGAGACTTCATATATTCAAGTTCTAAGTTCTACATCAACAAACCCAATAACACATTTCATTGTTCAACACTTGATTAAACTATAATCAATAAAATCCAATTACAAAGCATAAATCCTAACTCAGGAGTTCACAACAATGTAGTTAAATATGATCAAACTACTCCCCTTTGAAGCCCATTGAACTTAAGTCATTGCTACATCTTCAAGAGGAACCGGTGCTTAGCCAAGCATTGCTTCGGGAGAACTCAAAACTGGAACCCCACCAAGAGCATCCATGGAAGCAGCAACAGATAATGAATACGACGATAGATAAAATGGAAAGAAAATGATGGACGACGGTGAAGTGGAAGGAGGAGTCAGGAATGAGTGAACTTCTCTTCTCTTTTTTTTTTTTCTATTGTCTCTTCTCTATTTGGTGTTGGCTACATCCTAATTTAGTAGGTTTTAAAACTAATGATGTGGGATTGGGTCCCACAGTATGTGATTTTCCCAAAAATAGTCCGGGTTTTCGAAGGTTCACCGTGGTGACAAATTATTTTCGCCGCGGTGAGCTTTTCCAGAACGGTTTTGTTCTTCTCTAGATCCTTCACCGTAGCAAAAGAATTAATCTTCACCATGGTGAAATTTTCCCAAAAGTTCAACCTAGATTCTTTGTGTTTCACCGCAGCGACAGATCCATTTCGCCGCGATGAACTTCTTATTCATTGACTTCAGTTCAACCTTCTTTCATTCTGTATCTTCTTTTTGACTTCCTTTTCCTTGAGTCTCCTACAATAAAAAGATGGTAGTTTGCAGTACCAATTGTTCTTAGAAAATTAATTAGTGCATTTAATATTAATTTGTAGCAATTTTCACCTTCAAACTACATAAAATAAAAGCACACACTCAAGAATCAATTCAAGCACAAAAGCTAGAGATAGGAATCAAAAAGTATAGAAAAGGCCATGAAAATGTCACCAATTTATGTTATAAACTTGGGCTCAATCAATACTGCAAGGAATCTAAAAATCCCTTGGGTCTTCTTCTTTACCTGCTATATTAGGGTTTTCTTCCACTAAGTGCTATTTAACCTTCTTTTTGATTGATTTCCTTACTGTGAGCATCATTTGTAGTTATTTTATTATGTCTTCAACATGGTTTAATTCAGCCTCTTTAGAATTCCTCATTTCTTTACTTGAATTTGACTTTTGTTGAGCTAGAATAGGCCATAAAAATTTAAGTCAAGGTTCCTCCATTGGCTTAATTACGAGCTCATTTGGAAGGAACTCCATATTTGCTTGTCCTTCTCGATTGTCTCCATCTTCTTTCTTATGTTCAAGTATCTTTTCCTTTGGGTTAAATTCAGTATAGCTTGGAAGGGTTCCTGCACTCCAAGTTGAAATTGCCTCTACTAGTCGACTTACTTAGACCCCCAAATTGCGTGTTGAAGAGGTGTATGTTAGTAGTGTGCCCTAGGCTAATGAACATATGTGACTTTTGTACTGACATTCTGACTTAATAATAATATATTATGAGGTATTCCTTTATATATGCATGTATATTGTTTACATAATGTAATTTACATTCCATGAATAGTATTAGTCTTATGTCATCAAGTATGTGACTTGTTAGTAAAACTACAAGAATTATAATGCCATTCTAAAATGTCCCTGGTCGATCATTATTGGTGGAACAATAATGAATTAAGGCTAGTATGTGTTTTTTATTAATGATCACGTTTTACTGATCATAGATATAATTTATCAATTCAAATACATAGATATATGTTACAGAACATATATTAGACCAACCCACAGAGAGGACACTACATGGTTTCATGTCATTAGTGATTCTCAATACGGTTTGACTTTAGTCCTTTAACCTGAAGTCATCATGGTTTCCTATATGAGGAATTCAGTGTTTTGACATTAGACTAAGTTATCTTTAACCAGATAACAAGTAGTCCTATGTTGGACATTTAATGAATCATATGGAGGGATGTGAATGACTTAGATGGGATTTGTACCTCTCTTAAATGAGAGAGATATTATTTGGGCCTCTTGATAAGTATGACTGAAGAAATGCATGGCCGTGCCCAAATGAATAGATGAGGAGTCATCAATGTCATTTGTTATAGTTAGTCAACTTGGGAATCAAGAAACTAAGATTAATCAAAGGTTGACATGTACCATGCCTTATGAGTAATCTTGATATCATGTTACAAAGGGACTGAGTTTATAACCATGGTTACAGGATTAATCAGATTATCGATCCTCATTTGATTTGGGTAGTCATAATGTCTTGCTAAAGGCCGCTTATGACTTATGGGCCTCGAAGTATCATCAAGCCCATTGCCAACATCAAATGAGCCTGTAGGATTGCACACAGAGAGTGATGTGATCTGGGCTTATTCTCTTGGGCCTAATTTATTAGGCACTGAATAAATATATGTGGATATATTTATTGGGCTTGACTGAATTAAGTTGTCGGGCTTTTATTATTTGAGATATAACATGGGTCGAAACTTATTGGGCTTCCATAATCCTAATGGGTTTAGGATTATGATATTCTCATTCCTAATAGGAATAGCGATTAGGGTTTCTCTATAAATAGAGAACTTATGTCTCATTAGAGAAGACACGAAAACCCTAGCCACCTAAAAACCTAGTCATTCATTCTTCTTCTGAAAGAAACATTAGTACGACGTTCTAAAGTGTTTAGAACATACTAGCACACATTAGTCATTGCCTGGATTGTTCATCCTCGTGTGGATACCGGTAGAGGACGTTCACTTGTTGCAGTGTCTACAGATCTGAAAAATAAAAAAAATCAATCCGCGTTAAGAAGTAATTTCGTACTAATGTAAAATTTTCAATTAACTTCTTGTTGTAGTATGGTCCATTCCGCTATGTATTGTGAATACTTGTTCCATAGACGATCCAACAGTGTGGTTCTTAGTGACTTGCCTGAACTTGCTTTCAAGCCTATTTTATGCATCCTCCATTCCTCTAATTTTGTCTAAAATCTTATCTAACTTGGATTCCATTAAGCTCTTTTTATCTTAATGGAAACTTGGTTGTCTATGGGGTCTGAATTGTCCTCCAAAGTTGTTCACCCACAAGCAGTTAGAGTGATTCTTCCACCTATGTTTGTATATGTTAGAGTAGGGATTGCTTCCCCCTCCTTGTCTATATTGAGCTCCCATATAACTAACTTGCTCCAAATCGTTATCCTTCATCAATAACCAATCCATCAGATCATGGTACATCCGTCCACAGAGTTCACACTTTAGTTACGTGGCTTTTACCAAAGTTGAAGATGAAGCCTTCATGTTGTTGAGCTATCGAGTTAAGTTGTCAATTTTAACCTGCATCTCTATCATTTGATCAACAACTACAACTCCTTTTTATTCTCAAAAGGTAGTAGGTTGTCTACTCCACTCCTTTGTCCATAGGCAGCTGTTATTTACCATCTCCTTTCCTTAATCTATGATCTTTCTCATCAATGATCCTCCTAAAGCTACACCAATCATGCATTTTGTATATAGGTTTACTCCATTATAGAATGTTTTCAACAAGAACTCCTAGGTAAGTTATGGTGTGGGCATTTTCATTTCAAGTCTTTGTATCATTCTTACGCTTTATAGATTGATTCCTCGTCACTTTGCTAGAAATTGGTAATCTCATTCATAATATTCATGGTCTTGGTAAGGACAAAATAGTTTTCTAAAAGGGTATGAACTAGTTAATTCCAAATGGTGACATTGGCTGGGTTGAGGGAGTGGCACCAGGCCTTTGTTGTATCTCTTAAGGTAAAAGGGAAAAGCCTAGTTCTTACCACATCCTCTGAAATCTAATGGTACTGAAAGCTATCACAGATTTTAAGGAAATTTACTGCACGTGCATTGGGATCTTCATTCGTTAGTCCATAAAATTGTACATTCTATTGAAGCATGTTTAGGAGGGCTGGTTTAACTTCAAAAAAGGCTACTTGTACGAACGGCTTAGTTACTCTTTGGTTAGCCACGTTATACCTTGGTCTAATAAAATCTATAAGGGGTCTCATGAAATCCTTGATTCGCTTTGTGACCCAAATCTTGCTGAAATTCCTTCACCATTGTTGCTATTGTGATTTCTTGTTCTTCTTCACGCCGAGCTTTCCTAATTAATCACTCTAATTCAATGATATCTAGCTCTAAGGTTTTAGTTGCATTACTCAAACTTCTCATAACTCTTGTGTTCATACAAGAACACAAATTTAGAAATAGAAATAAAGAATGAAAACTAAAAATTAACTAAACTACCTCAGATTAAAGAACTAAACTAATCGTCTCCCCGGCAACGACACCAAAAACTTGATTGGGTTTTGGCTATGTATAAGTTTTAAATATTAACCCTTGATAATCCACAAGTGCATGGTTCATTAGTGTAGTACCAAACGTGTCAATCCTACAAGGAGGGAACTAATCTAATCCTAAAATCTAAGGCCAAAAACAAATAACAGAAATTCAAGATGTCACAAAACTAACATGAGAATTTAATTCAAGCAATCAAATTAAGAATCAAACAGGAAAATACTAATTGCTATGCAATTGCTACACACCTAAGAATCTACTAAAGGAAATTACCAACTGAGAGAGGGAATTTTACCTACCTTTAATGCTAACCTATCTAGTTATGAATTATTAGATTGGTAGTTCTACACTATCCTAGGGTTGATTACTCTCTCTTGAGTTATAACCATTAACCCTAAATCATAAACCCTAATGAGATTATGTAGGTTACAATCCCTTAATTGACAACCTATCCAAACCCTAATTAGTTTTGAAGTTCTTTAAGAAACTATTGAAAAACAATTCAAGATCTCTTGTCGCACAAATTATCGATTTGATTTAATTATGGGTTATATTAAATCACCTAACTCTCTTTAGTCCAATTTAATCATTTTTCATTCGATTCATCCTCTAAATTTATTATCGAATTATGCACTAGCAAAATCAATGCAGAACAACATCCAGTGAACACATAAATAATTAGCTTCTTATTAATTCAAAAATAAAAGTATGAAGGAAAGTTTATAACATCCTCCACATTCTAGATCTATCATCAACTGTTCAATCCAATTTTATATAATAATAAAATTGAAAAGAAAAGAAATACAATCTAAAATGGATGGTGGGAGGCACCGATGTCAAGAAACCTCTATCTTTTACTTTATCTGAGAAGTACTTCGGGTCAGCTTTTTCTCCTTTTCTCTCTTCCTTCTTCTTTTACTCTATCTCTTCAAGATTTCTCGTTAGGGTTTCTCAAGTTGGTTGATCCAAAAACCTCCTTCTCTACCTTTTTCTCTTCTTTTTATATCCTTTTGTGTTTTGGGTAGCCCTAGGGTTTTTTCAAGTTCCGCAAGGCCTAAAAAATCCCTCAAATTTTGATATTTTTGAATGTCTGCAGGTCTACTTGACACAAGCCATGAACATACTTCGGGATCTGTCACAATCATGGCATGTAGGCCATGATTATTGGCCAAATCTGGTGCTTTTGTCATAATCCTGGCCTAACATGTTATAATTATGGCCACTGTTTTGGCCTCAATGTCTTTGAATGTAATGCACCACTACCATAGGGTGCATACTCGAACATCCATTGGACTTTTGGGAACATACCCTATGAAACTGGCATGTTAGAGCAATCACATCCACTTATCTTGGCATCATACATAAACTTAACTATTCAAAACTCAACTCCTCATTTCATTTATAAAACTTAGTTTGCATTGTAGCATTTCACTAAAAAATAATCCATATATACAGTGTCAAAAACATGTGAGAGTTTTACATGACACGAGAACTATACAAAAATATTCTATCTAAACTCCTCAATATCAGCTGACGAACCTTTGAACCATTATGTAGTCCAAAATCAACAATACAGGACTTTTACTAGTCTGCCTTAGGAATTATGTCTCCCTCGTACCTGAAAATCAACATTTGCAATTTTGATGAATTTTGCTAACTCAATGAGTTACTCATCATTAACGTGTGGGCTCATATCGAACCACAAAGATAGTTCATATTTCAAATTCATAGACAAATCATATCATCACTTATTGAACATCACTTCACATATCATCATATTTCAAATAATACAATTATGTAGACTATTTCACATTTCTGTTTCTGAACAGTTTAAATAATTCTTTTTAAACATTCATGTAATACATATCAATCTGTATATGCAAATAATCATAAGACTCCACTTTCATTATTACTTTGTTATGACCAATTGCCTTTTTAACTGTCCTGTATCCATTGTAGTTAATGGGATCATTTTATATACTAAGCCTGTGGCTCTTTATGTGCATTCTGAGCTTTGAGCTCTTTTTCACTAGTGACAACTCCTTTATCTAATCATGCGTATCAATGAGATGAAATGTATCAATTTTCACATTATATGCAATCAGTTACTTTCATTCATGTCACACAGTCGCTTTCGCATTTTCATCGGATCTAAATAGGGCATTCACCATTTTTGTTTAGTGTGTTCATATTCCTTTCATATTCACATCCAATGAAGAGCACTCCCAATATCATCTCAATTATGAAACTCCTCAGATCATACTTATTTGGAATTATAATATCAGATCAATAATAGTTCAATAATTGAAATTTAACCAAAATAGATAAGCCCTACTGATATATCATCTAGGTTGACTCCAAGTAAGCTCCAAATGGATATTGCCTAGACAAACAGGCAATGTCTAGATACTGACATTCGTCTTGAGCATCTAAACCATACTAAACACACACATTTATACATTACTAAATTGCTTAATCACATAAGTATTCAATCGTACAAATATGTATGTATGTATGTATGTGTGTGTTATGTATAATGCATGCTCAATGACATTCCTGAGTATGTATCCTTGATCACAAGTCTTGATCATTCAAACATTATAACTTGTACATTTACACTTAGGTTTACACCTTAAAGTAACTTGATTTTTCTCATATCATCAATTATACATTCGTTAATCTCTTTATAGCATTTTATCATCATACAATATCCAATTTCACATTCATTTATACCTAATACACCTTACTCACTTTCTTTAGATCACATTAGCAATCATAAGAACACTCCCATTCCTATATTATTCATAAATTTCCAGATTTTGATACATTAATGTCATCAATCCATTCCTAAGTTAAAACATCAATTATCAACCTAAACATATAAAGCTCTCTAAGCAATTAATCAAGCAACAATCTAGGTTCATTTCGAGCCTTATTCAAGTCTAAGTACACCAATTTATATTGATTTTTTTTCAATTTGTTCAACATGTACATAAAACGGAAATTATCAATCCAAAAGTAGGCTCATGATCATTAGGGACCTTGCCATGATTATAACAGAAGGCAAGT
This sequence comes from Erythroxylum suave, assembly GCA_027563595.1. Classification (NCBI taxonomy): domain Eukaryota; kingdom Viridiplantae; phylum Streptophyta; class Magnoliopsida; order Malpighiales; family Erythroxylaceae; genus Erythroxylum; species Erythroxylum suave. The sequence goes on along the minus strand of JAOSBN010000178.1, from coordinate 22,506,507 downwards.
AAATAGGCCATAATTGTTCACTAGGGCCACAATCGTGGACAGTCTTTCTTCCATAATTCTCTACAAATTTAACATACTTAGAGACGTTACTACTACTTGATTTTTTCTAGAATTCATTTCCTAAAGCTATTTCATTTCGTGTTAGTCTAGCCTCCATATTGGTTAAATTAAATCAGTCTAGCTTCCATATTAAATCCCACCAAAATCTTCTCATTTGTTTCATTACCATTCACTTTATACAGTCATATATGCAGTCCTATCTTTTCCAGATTTGAAAACATAAAATGCATCCATACATTCATCAATGTACAACACACTTTCAACTCCATTAACAACTTCAATCTATCTCTAAACTATCATCATAAATGTTTCATTTAATCAAGCCATGAAGAGCAAGATCTTCTTAACTTGTTTAACTCCAAAGCACTTTAAATCACTAAGGAATCCTAGCTTCCAAGCTTACACAATCATCAACAAGGTGAAGACAACTAGTTGTTGTGGTGATAAGATGAAAGATGGTGGCAAAAACTTAAGATTGTAGGCTTGGGAGAGAGTATCGTGAGTGAAAAAGAAAGAAGAAGATAAGTTAATAAAGAAAAAAGTAATAAATGAAAGACAAATGAATGGCCTTTCAAAGGTGAGTGGTGAGTGGCAAGTATTGTGACACTTGTCACTTACCACTTGTCATCTTCTTATGGTCCCTAATTGTCTTTTAATAACTATTCCATTTGTCTCTCAATTTCTATGTCATTTGTCACCTATTTTTCTTGGCCACTTGTTAACAAATTCTAATGCCACTTCCCAGTTATTTCTATTTCCATGTGTCACTTATTTATACTACCATGAATCAATTTGTCTTGTCACTTGACATTTTTCCTAGTCCAAAAATACACATAATTTCATATGTCTCTCAATTTCAACCAAAATTACAAATTAAAAATTAAAACCATCATATCAAAATTTAAGACATAAAAATTCACAGTTCATATTAGAATCATTTTAAATCATTCATACCCTGGAATATGTCAATTGAGTACATATACAGTATTTTCAATGTGTACAAAAATTAGAATTTATGTGTGTATGATAATTATATGCATGTGAATGCAATGCACCTTATAGTTTTCTCAACTCTATTCCTCATATACAGTGGTCTAGGGTCCTAACCCTTAGTATGGGAAAACGGGATATTATAATTACAATTCTCCCCTTAAGAAATTTTGCCCTCAAAATTCTTACCTGATTAATCAAATAAATTAGGGTACTGATTCCTCATATTCTCCTAGTTTCTTCACTCGAATGATTCCTCAAAAGTAATTTAACCAATAAGATCACTCAGTTTCTCAATTATTTTGTTTGATATCCCGCCATCTTTACTAATTCCTCAACATAAGTTGGATTACTTGCAATAACTCATATTACTTGCAATTTCAACTTCTTGTGCTGGTAAGACATGTGTTAGATCTAATCGGTATCTCTTAAGAATGTTAACATGAAACACATTGTGAATCTAGGACATCTCAATTGGTAAGGCTAACTTATAAGCCAATGGTCCAACTTTCTCAATAATCTTATCTAGACCAATGTATCTAGTGGTTAACTTACCCTTTTTTCTAAACGTCAACACTCCTCGCCAAGGTGATACTCTTAGAAACACTTTATCTCCTACTTGATATTCCATATCTCTCTGATGTTGATACACATAACTCTTCTGTCTATCTTGTGCTACTTCAATTCTATTTTGGATCAGTTTAACCTTATCAACAGTGTCTTGAAACAAATTTTGAGCCTTCAACAATCCTTAGACCTTGTTCATCCTAATATAAAGGTGAATGACACATTTTGCCATATAACTCCTCATACAGTGCCATACCGATACTACTATGATGATGATTGTTATAAGAAAATTCAATTAGAGCTACATATTGATCTATGCTCCTTGGAAATCCAAAACACAAGCTCTGAGCATATCCTAAATAGTCTTAATAAGCCTCTCATTCTGTCCATCTTTCTAAGGATGAAATGTTGTACTAAAGTTCAACTTCGTGCCCAATGTTGTTTGTAAACTACCATAAAATCTCAAAGTAAATATGGGGTCTCGGTCTGATACAATAGACACTGGAACTCTATGTAATGTCACAACTTCATTGACATACCTCTGAACTAACTGATCTAGTTTATTATTCTCTCTCACTGGTAAGAAATGGGCCTACTTCGTCATTCTGTCAACAATGACCCATATAACATCATATTGCCTTGGAGTCCTCGACAGACCTATAATGGAATCCATAGTAATTATCTCTTATTTCCACTCTGGAATAGGTATGACTGTAACTTCCCAACTAGAGCTTGATGTTCTGCCTTAATATGTTGACTTGTTAAACACTTAGCAACATACTCAGCCACTTGCTTCTTCATCTTTGGTGACCAAAAATATTGTTTCAACATATTATACATTTTAGTAGTATTAAGATGCATAGCATACGCTGCTATATGTGCTTCCTCCATAATCTTTTTCCTCAAATCATCAATATCGGGTATACATAATCTCTGCGTCAACCACAATGTCTCATTTCTTAATTCAAACTTAGAATTCAGATTCACTTTCAAATTCTCAATTAACTTAACAAATTCTAGATCATTTCTTTGGACTTTTCTAATTCTTTCTTGGAACATTGGTCTAAGTTCCAACGTAGCAAATAATACTTCATTCTGCCCCAAATTCCACTTAATATTTAACTCTCTTAATTGGACTAAATTTGGTAACCTTGATGTCTGCATTAGTTCCATACTACTATTAGATTTCCTACTTAATGCATCAACTACAACATTAGTTTTACTGTGATGATAATGAATTGTGCAATCATAATCTTTTAGCAATACTATCCACTACCGTTGTCTCACATTCAATTCTTTTTGACTTAATAAATATCTCAAACATTTATGATTTGTGAATGTTTGAAATGTCCCACCATTTAAATAATGTCTATAAATTTTCAAAGTAAACACTATTACAGCAAGTTTCAAATCATGAACCAGATAGTTGAATTCATGTGAACTTAATTGTCTTGATGCATATGCAATCACTTTGCCATGTTGCATTAGAACACATCTTAATCCCTGGTGTGAAGCATCACTATACGCAACATAACCTCCAAATCCAGATGGAATAGCTAACACTAGTGTTGTAGTTAACCGATATTTTAATTCCTCAAAACTCTATTGACATTCGTCCCTCCATTTGAAAGGTGTATTCTTTCTTAGAAGTTTTGACAAAGGGGTTGAGATCAATGAAAACCTCTCGACAAACCTCCGATAGTATCCTGCTAATCCAAGAAAACTTTAAATCTCATATACATTTCTAGTAGCTTCCCACTTCATCACTACTTCTACTTTCTTTGGGTTTACCTTGTTAAGTCTAGAAGACTTTAATTCTTCTATTAATTTTGATTACAGTCAAATAATAATAATAATAGAAGTGTGTGAACTATTTTGATGAGTTTATTAAGTGCACAAATAAATGTAAGTACCACAAATTATCAAATTAAGATGATATTCAAGAGCTGACTAAGACAAAATCACTAGATTAAGACGAAGAAATAAGACAAAGTGAAAATATAAGACGAAGCGAAGACATAAGACGAAGTGAACACATAAGACGAAGCATACAAATTAAATCAAGATGATATAATTGAAGAATAATCTACAATGTCAGTTAGCTAGTTAGAGTTGGTTACAGGACCTAACTAATAACAGATCTCTGAAGATTCTACAAGTAGTTTTCTCAAGAAGATCATTGAAGAATTAGACTATAAATATTAGCTGTAGTCGTAGACAAAACAACTTTTGCTTACACTTACTTTACTTACATGAAATAATTATGTGATCAAGTGATATACTGTAAAAACATCCTGAGTGAAAAGAAGGAAGAAAGAAATCAAGAACACCTGTAACGTGAGTGTAGAAAGCTTAAACTACATCTTTTTAAGTGAAAGGAAGGCTAGAACCTGAAGAGGGTAAGATGGCAAATGAAGAACACTTTGTGAAAGAGACATGAAGAGGCTTTGGAGGAGTAGAAATACTACTTATAAAGTTGCAAGAGATAGTGAAATCTCAGATAAACTCTAAGAATTGGACGTAGCCCAAAGTTTAAGGGTGAACCAGTATAAATCGTGGTGTCATATTCTCTAACCATTATCTCTTTAATTTCTTGTTGTTAGAAGAATAAATACTATTTCCGTTGTTGCATTACTTAAAAAAATTAAGTGCATTATTTTGTAATCATCTGAGTTTTTCAAGAAAATCAAGAAGATTCTAAAGAATACCATCTTATACAATTTAACATAATTCAACCCACTTTCTAGTCTATTTTACATATTATACATGATTTCTCAAGTAATTTACTTCAATTGGTATCAGAGAACAAGTTTCGAAGAAACCCTATTACAAAGTGAGGACAAAGAGCCATCGTTGAATCACATGTTTTTATAGTTAAATGTGCCTCCATCTCAAGACCCCCTATATTCAATGGTGAAGATTATCATTATTGGAAGGACAGGATGTGGCTCTTCATAGAATCCACACACATTGATCTTTAGGATATGATTGAAAGTGATCCATATATTCCAATAGACTTTGAAGGAAAAAGCATCTCTCGTGACCAATGGTCAGCTGATCAGAAAGCTCGCATTCAGTTAAACTCAAAGGTTAAGTTCTTTTTAAGTTTTCCTCTAAGCATAAGTGAATACGATAAGGTTCATAGATGGGAATCTGCAAAGGAAATGTGGGACATATTAGCATTGCAAATGAAGGAACAAACCAGGTGAAAGAATCAAAGATTGGTATTCTTATTTATCAGTATAAGCTGTTCAAGATGAAAGATGACGAGTCTATTGATCAAATGTTTGAACGATTCCAAACAATTATTAATGGACTTAAAGTTCTAGGGAGAATTTATGATAGTCAACATCATGTCAGAAAGATCCTCAGAAGTCTTCCGAAAAGATGAAGACCCAAAGTAACAGCAATACAAGAGGCCAAGGATTTAAGCAAGCTAAAGGTAGACAAATTGTTTGGTTCACTAAAAATCCATGAAGTAGGGCTTGATGCAGAAGATAAACCTAGAAGGGATAAATCTATTGCATTAAAAGTTGGTCAGAAGAATCAGAAGATGCAGAAAAATAAAAGTACATCTTCAAAAGCAATAAAGATTGAAGAAATAAAAAAATAACATTGCCAGTGAATCTGATCAAGATTCAAGTGAAGATGTAGATGAACTATCCTTCATTTCAAGAAAAATTAGAAGGATGTGGAGAAAGAAAACAAAGGGAAATAAAGACTCCTTTTTCAAAAAGATTAGCAAAGATGATTCGAAGAATGAGAAAATCTCTATCGTCTGCTATGAGTGTAATAAACCAAGACATTACAAGTATGAATGCCCCTTGCTCAAAAGAAAAAAAAGAAGAGTCAAGAAAACCAAAAAAGCATGATGGCAATATGGGAAGATTTGGATTCGTCTGAATCTGAATCCAACTCAGAATCATCAGAACAAGAAAATTTATGCATGGTAGCTGAAAGTGAAAGCGATGATGAGGTGATCTCTGACTTTAATGATCTTCAGCATGCCTATTTAGAATTGTTAGAAGATTCACATTCTATTCTAAAATAATATAGATTGTTGAAAAGAAATTTGTCGAAAATTCTAAAAACACAAAACTCTTAGAAGAAGAAAACGTTTACCTTAAGAAACAAGTAAATGATATGAAAAAGAAAGCAATTAGAGATAGATCTGAGGAGATTAATAAGTTAAAGCAAAGGATTAATATTCTTCAACAGATTTATTGAAATTTATAGAAAGTACAAAAAGATTAATGATATGATTGGAAGTTATAGGCATCCAGACGATAAAAGTGGCATAGGCTTTTTTGGTAGAAATATTTCATAACAGTAATGTTCTTCATAATAGGAATTTTGTTCCTAATAGAAAGAAAAAGAAATTGTATTCTTATTATTATTCTAAGAATAATTATAAGATTAACCCTAAAGGACCCAAGAAAATATGGGTACCTAAGAAGGATATAATATGTACTGCAGATCTCCTTACTTGGAAGAAGTAACTACCATTAGTGGTACTTGAACAGTGGTTGCTCGCGACACATGATGGGCAGAAGGTCTATGTTCCTAGAACTCCAACATAAGCAAGGAGGATCAGTAATTTTTGGAGATAACCAGCAGGGAAAAATAATTGGGATCAGTAAAGTTGGTAAAGATTCCTTTTCATCTATTGATATGTTCTGCTAGTTGATGGTTTAAAGCATAATATAATTAGTATAAAGTCAATTATGTGATGCTAGTTTTGAAGTATCCTTTAATCAAAATTCTTGTTTAGTTAAAAAATAAGGACGGGTCCATTTTTTTTCCCAAAAGACGAAAAAATCTCTATGAAATTAATTTAGAAGATTTGAAATGTCAAATTATTTGATGTCTTCTATCAAAAGAGGATGAAAAATTGATTTGGCACAAAAAGCTCGATCATGTTAGTTTTAAACACATCTACAAATTAGTTAGACATGATTATGAAAGAGGTTTACCAAAGATAAGTTTTAACAAATATTTCTTTTGTGAGAGTTATCAGAAAGGAAAACATGTTAAAGCATCTTTTTTTTCTAAGAATATTGTAACTTCATCTAGACCTCTAGAGCTGTTACATGTAGATTTGTTTGGACCAATTAGAACAGTAAGTCTTGGTGGGAAAAAGTATGGTCTTGTAATTATTGATAACTTTACTAGATTTGGTTGGATATTGTTTTTATCTCGTAAAGATGAATTCTTTAAATGCTTTAAAGTTTTATCCAAAAAGTTACAAAATGAAAAAGGAATTTCTATTGCCAAAATTAAAAATGATCCGGTGGAGAATTTGCAAATGAAAGATTCAAAATATTTTGTGAAGAGAATGGAATTTTCCATAATTTCTCTGCTCCTAAAACCCCTCAACAAGATGAAGCTGTAAAGAGTAAGAATAGCACGTTTTAGGAAACGACAAGAACTATGCTATGTGAAATGAATCTTCCTAAGTACTTTTGGGAAGAAGTTGTAAATACAACTTGTTATACTCAAAATAGAGTATTTCTGTAACCTATTTTAAATAAAACTCCATATGAGTTATGGAAGGGAGGATAACCAAATATTTCTTACTTTCATCCTTTTGGTTGCAAATGCACTATTTTAAATACAAAAGAAAATTTGAATAAATTCGATTCTAAGATCAATTCAAGAATTTTTCTAGGTTATTCTATTAGATCTAAAGCTTATAGAGTTTATAATCTTGTTTCTAAATCTGTTGAAGAATCTATACATGTAAAATTTGATAATGATTCTAATCTAGACAAGAGAGATGATTCTGATAATGAAACTCTATCTGCTTCCTTAGTTAGTAACCCAGACGATTCACCATCAAACGATCCATATGATAAAGTAGTTAATATTTTTAAAAATATTCTTTTAATGTTGGACCCGACACCCCACCCGTAGGTGTTTGGGCTCAATGGTGAGAGGCGTGTTCTTAGAAACAACAAAACCTTGAGGGGTCGTGAGTTTGATTCCCAAAGAGGACAATACTGATTAAGGTTGGATGCTGCGGTATCACCCGCAAACACACGCCGGGGTATCACCCCCAAACACCTACAGGTGGGGTGTGGGGTCCAACAATTTTATTGTTGTGCAAATATATGTAGACGATATCATTTTTTGTCCAACTTCTAAAAAGTTATGTTCAAGTTTTGAGATTCTTATTTGAAATGACTATGAAGGGTAAATTAAATTTCTTTCTTTGTTTTCTTATTAAACAAACAAATGAAAAGATTTTTACTCATCAACAAAAGTATATCAAAGAACTTTTAGTTAAATATAAAATGGAAAATGTTAAACCAATGTCAACTCCTATGCATCCTTCAATCGTCTTATCTAAGGATGAAGCTAGTAAGAAGATTGATCAAACTCTCCTTAGAGGAATTATTGATTTTTTTCCTTACCTAACTGCAAGCAGACTTGATATAATGTTTAGTGTTTGTTTGTGTGCAAGATTTCAATAAGGTCATAGAGAATCTCATTCTATTTCTGTTAAAAGAATATTAAGATACTTAGTAGGTTGTATTGATCTTTACTTAATGTATGAGAAAGGTAAAGATTTTAGGTTAATTGGCTATTGTGACACTAATTATGCTACAGATAGGATTGATAGAAAGAGTACAAGTGGAGGTTGTCACATTCTTGGTCATAGTCTAATTTCTTGATCAAGCAAGAGGCAAAGTTCAACTGCTCTATCTACCGCAGAGGCTGAATACATGTCAGCTGCAAGTTGTTGTTCACAAATGTTATGGATAACGTATCAGTTAGAAGATTATTCTATCCAAGAAGATCAAATTCCAATCTTCTACAAAAACAAAAGTGCTATCAATCTCTCAAGGAATCCAATACAACACTCAAAGGCAAAGCATATTGAAGTTAGAGATCATTTTATAAGAGACTATGTATAGAGAGGGATCATCAATCTACAATTTGTTGAGATAAATCAACAATGTGCAGTTATCTTCACCAAACCCTTAAGTGAAGACATATTCAAGGAAATCAGATGAAATCTAAACATGGTAACGTTGAATGACCATTCATCTGAAACTTCATGATCCAAACAATTTGTCCTAGTGAAGCAAAAAGTCTTAAGTTTACAAAAGGAATAGTAATGGTAACTTTCACTCGGTAGTATCAATTTTATGATTATGGATCAGTCACAGAAGTTACAAACGATAACTTTTCAAGAGTGTTTATAAAAAGAATTCATCTTAAAATCTGCAACACTCTACATTCTAGAATTTTCTTAGTAATCGATTTGCTTGAAAGTGCTCTTGACAAAGACAATTCAATCCTTTGTTCTCTACATCAAATCTTTCTCATTTTCATTTTATATCTTTCTCTCAATTTTTTCTATATACTAACATCATTTTTTAAAGTGAAATACATTTCTGTGTTTAGTGTTTATTCATTACAAATTAGAAAAATGTCGAAATCTCTTATCTATGGTAGACTCGTTGATTTCACTTCCCTGAAGGATGATCGAATGGATATCGAACCTAAGATCAAAGCAGTTAGATGGGAAAATTTCTTCAATATCCGAGAACCAGTGTATCCAAATGAAGTATATGAGTTTTGCAAGAATGCAAAGGTTGTAGATAACACCTTGGTATCAATGGTAGATAGGTTATTAGTGATTGTCACACAAGATTTTATTGTGAGGGATATTGAGTGTCCAAATGAAGGGGCAAAACTCTTCAAAAATACAAATTGGATTGCCCAAAGTCATATAAATGAAGACAACATCAATCGACAACTATATGGATCGAGTGATCTAGGAGACAAGAAGTCTTCAAACCTAATGTTGAAGGCTGGGGTTCTTTATTCAATTCTTCTTCACTGTATTCTACTAAGAGTAGGATCAAAGCATTTGGTGACAATGAATAATGAACATTGTCTATTGCATTTACTCACACACCATTCTATTAATCTTCCATTCTTGATTCTAAACTACATGATAAAGGCTAAGGAGGATTATCAACTAAAAAGTAATCCTTTACTTTATGGTATGTTATTGACAAGATTCTTCAAAGAATCTAGAATCCTACTTGATAGAGTGATCGCGGCTTTGTCGATTCGACCTTATGATTGATCCTTGGAAACCGGTCAAAAATAATAATTCCAAAGATTGCAATACGAGATGCAACCTCGGGTCATCTCACTTAATTGGAACCTAGTGAAAAAGGTCTAAGCTAGCCTAATTACCAAAAATTGCA
>JAOSBN010000178.1:22478580-22489746 GCA_027563595.1 Erythroxylum suave | reverse complement strand
CCCTCTCGGCCCGGTCGCCGAGACAAGATCCTCGGGGCCACGCGCTTCATACTACTCGGCTGGATCGCCAAGACGAGATCCTTGGGACCTCACGCCTCGACCCTCTCAGCCCGGTCGCCGAGACAAGATCCTCGGGGCCGCGCGCTTCATACTACTCCGCTGGGTCGCCAAGACGAGATCCTTGGGACCTCACACCTCGACCCTCTCGGCCCAGTCGTCGAGACAAGATCCTCGGGGCCGCGTGCTTCACACTACTCGGCTGGGTCGCCAAGACAAGATCCTTGGGACCTCACGCCTCGACCCTTTCGGCTGGGTCGCCGAGACAAGATCCTCGGGGCCGCACACTTCGACTTCTTCGCGCTACTCGGCTGGGTCGCCAAGACAAGATCTTTGGGGCCTCACGTCTCGACCCTTTTTGCCCGGTCACCGAGACGAGATCCTTGGGACCGAGTGCTTTGACTTTTTCACATTACCTGGCTAGGTCGCCAAGACAAGATCCTTGGGGCCTCACACGTCCATCTCTATTTCGGCCAGCTCGGCCTCAACCCTATTCGGCCAGTTCGGCCTCGACGCTGTACGATCAGCTCGGCCTCGGCTCCGCTTAATCAGCACGGCCTGGACAGTGCTCGACATCGTTCGGCCTTTATACCTTTCCATCCCAACAGGCGATGCCGAGAACGGAATCTTGGGCCGCTCGGCCCCCACGTCGCTCGACACCGCTCGGCCCTGATATCGCTTAGCCCTGTTGTCGAGACGAGATCCTTTGGCGCCTAGGATAAATCCGACGCTTTCACGCACTGAGCCTCGACGTCCGACCGATCGGTCCTATCGCAAGCCGTCATACAGGCAATTTGCGTAATCTCTGTGTACTCCTTCGATCCTTCTCTTCGGTCAGACTCGATGAGTAGGGGGGCTTATGGTCGGGTCGGTCATTTTAGGCAAGCCCACCCCTATAATCACTCTCGATAATTGTCAGCGGTGCCTAAATTCGCGCCAAAACACGGTATGGGAGAGGTAACGTGCATGGACGAGTTAATGTGTACACAACCACATCCATCCCTGATGATGATTACAGGTACCTGCTATATAAGCTCTTTACCTCTTCACGCAACAGGTATGAGCTAGAAAAACTCTGTTATTCTGGATCCATTTATAGCTGAAACTCTCACTAAGAGACTGACTTGATCGTCGGAGAGGCCTCCCGGGAATCCATTCCCGGCGTGCTTTTGCTGTCTTGCAGGTACGTCCGTTGCCGCGACTGACTAATCCATGGACCATAGTGGCATCGCCCAGCCTCAACCAGATCCGACTGAACCAATTTCTTATTATGAGATTTATCTATCTTTACTTTAATATTTTAAAAAATAAATATCAGCTAATTATAGATATATATAAATTTAATTAGAGACTAATTTGATGTATTATTATAGCAGATGAGTGAATTTATTGAAGATTAAAAAAATCTTGATTAATTTCTTAATTTAATTGATACTTATGATATAGTAAGTACTTCTATTTTTTTTAAATTGTCCTATGAAATAATGGTTAAGACGAATTTTTAACATATTTATTATATATGGATTTTACGAGGAGTACTTTCTAAATTTTTAAGTCCGACGTCTCTCCTCTTATAGGTTTAGAAGGTGCTTGATTTATTGGTTAAAACAAAGAAATGAATAAGGAATAAAAAAAAGTCGATAATATATTATTAAATAAATAATATATATATATATATATTTTAAGACAATATCCTATATTTTTAATATAATAAAAAATGAAAGTTATATCTATTTCTATTCGGCTCGGTATCCTTTACGATCCTCATTGCCATTTGATAGCATGGTCGATATCTAACGCTGGTAGTTGTTAAGAGTAGATTTTGTTCTGTCAAGATCCAACGTGGCACTCTTTGATTTGATACACGATGACTGCGCTCGTACTACGCAAACAGGGATAAATTGCCCGAAAGAAGGCATGTCCATTGGGTCTTCTTTGTTGTCTCTGTGAAGGCTAGAGACCAGACTCTGTGCGAGGTAATTGCCACGATTTTAGTCTTTCCAATCTCGATCAAAAATCTTTGCATCCTTGAAACTTGAAAGAGAAAGATTAAATTTCAGCTCAGATTGATGGATTTTCTTTTTGCAATTGTCGATATTTGATAGGTTTGAAACTGTGCAGTTGGTTGTGACTTGCTTCTCTGTCCTAAGCGCGTCTTGTTTTCGTTCAGGTTACAGCTTTGTTTTGGTGTGTTTCTTCCGATCATCATGTCTTCCGCGTATGGAAATTTTGTGGGTTAGAAAAAAATCTCATTCTTAATGTAATGTGATTGCTTTTTCTCTTTCTAAGTTGGATTTGATTGAAATTTTGAACTGGGAACTTTTTTATTTACCAAATATAAGGGAATGAAATCATGGATGGTAATAAAGATGAAGCTTTAAAATGTGTACGTATAGCTGAAGAAGCTATTGCATCTGGTAACAAAGAGCGTGCACTGAAATTCATTAAAATTGCACAACGGCTTAATCGAGAAATTGTGGTTGATGAACTGTTAGCTGCTTGTGAGAGGGTTGAGTTGGGGACGACTGCTTCACCTGTGGGTGAAAAAGGATCTGTTAATGGTGATGAGAGAAAGAAGGCTGGTTCAGCGAGATGCGTTGATGATGTAAATGGGGGTCGTAGTTATACTGAAGAACATGTTCAATTGGTTAGATGGATTAACAGGAATAAGGATTACTATGCGATTCTTGGAGTGGAAAAGACTTGTTCGGTTGAGCAGATTAGGAAGGCTTACAAGAAACTGTCATTAAGAGTTCATCCAGATAAGAACATAGCTCCAGGATCTGATGAAGCATTTACGAAAGTTTCTAATGCTTTTAAGTGCTTGAGTGATACTGATTCGAGGAGGCGATATGATCAGATGGGTTTAACTGAGGAGTTTGAGAATAAGCAAACCTACAATGTTAGGAGACCTAAGAGGAGAAGAAATGTGCATGATTTCTATGAAAATGATATGGATCCAGACGAGATATTCAGGTCATTTTTCGGTCAGGCGGAAAAGTTCAGGGTGCATAATACCTATAGGAGTAGAAGAATGGCAAGCCATGAGAGAGAGGGATTTCATAGAGGACCCTACCTGATCCTTCTCCTACAAATTTTACCAGTGTTGTTGATTTTGGTGCTTGCTTATCTACCCACCTCAGAGCCCAATTATTCTCTGCATAAGAATTATGCTTATCAGATTCTGAAGACAACCGAGAAATATGGCATTGAATATTTCATCAAATCATTGGCCTTTGATGAAAGATTTCCTCCTGGAAGTCCTGCTCGAGAACATATTGAGGATACTGTGACTAAAGACTATAGAAAAATGCTTTGGCGTTATTGTCATATAGAAGTCCAGAGACGTAGCTGGAATAGGAATCTGCCTACTCCTAGCTGTATCAAACTACAGAATCTTGGATCCGCATAAGGGTCAGTGATTTGTGTTTGCTCCTAATGTTTATTTTATTTTTCTTGCTTTTTATCTAGAACTATACAATTAAGGCCCTACTATGGCTATTTAGAATAATTTTCCTGGTTCAATTACTTATTTACCTTGTGAATCTTTTTAACATGCTTGCCTTCTTCTGTTTCGAGCAGTCTTCTTTTTCTATGCCCATCAGTCGAATTCTTGGGTGTGTTTATTGTTTGTTTTCTATTATTGTTTGTGTCTCATTTCAACTTTTTTTGGTCCAGATGTGTGTATTTTATAGGATGTTTAATATTCTTCTCCAGCCAATTGGCTTTTGTTTTTATGCTCTTATGTTGAATCCTACATGCTACTCTGCCTACTTTACAGGCTTATCCTCTTGTTTGTTTGTATTTCTACTTTCTCTATGATTTCCTTGTGATATTAGGTATTGGTAAATATTAGAGGTCCTCAAAAAGATTTGTTATGATCGGCTACCAAATCCATTGCCGTTTTCCTTTCTGGTGTGCTTTTGCTTTTAGTTTATTTTGGATTAGATTTTGTGTTGAATCGGAAGGTACAGTGCTGGATCCTGTGTTGTGTGACAACGTCCTTCTGTTTGAAGCCTTGCAAGAGCCAAGCATGCCAATTAACCAATATTCAACAATTAACTTGTAGCATCGTACCATCTTGTGCAAGACTTAAATTGGTACTTGACTTTTTAATATGCCTGCAACAAATTTCTGTAACTCATTATTTGCTGCGGTCCTCTAGACTAGTTTTTTGCAACTTTCTGTAACACTTTATAAATTTACTGATTTTACGTTTTATGGAAACATTTTGCTTTGAGTCGCTCTGTCTGTTTGTTTTAGTTGTTTTATTTGTTTTCTTGACTAGAAATACGCGTCAATTCACCTTTTAATAACTACTCTATCCTGTATTCATATTCAGTTGGAAGCACCATCTTCCAGTCTTACCCACTTTTATTTTAATCTAAATCGTTTGAATGTAAAGTGGATGCTGAGTTTGAAGGTAAAGTTGGATAGATAGTATGGATTCTTGAGATGTCCCTGCTTAGTGATTGCATGAATCCTTCATGCATTGTCTAGGAATAAAAAGTTCCTCAGTTGATATGATGCACACGTGCTTTGAAACATTCGCAGCTATCCAAGAAGATACATTCTTTTGTTGCCATATTTGAAAATTCTTGTTATTAGGTGTATAAAATTCTAGCCAAATGTACAAGGAATTCAGGTATTGATGCTTGAAGTTGCTGATTGTTCATAATTCTTGTTGCTCATGCCAACAACCACTTTACGCTAATTGTGCAATGGATACAGATACGAGATAAACTTTCACCTAGCAAGTGCATTAGAATTATAAGTAAAGCAGTATAGGTATTGTTTTTACAAGGATTGATCACGAATACTCAAAATCACTCTACTCTATATAACCAACCACCTAAAAAGAAAAAGAAAAAGAATAAAAAGCATATTTAAAAAAAAAAAAGAAGAAAAAGCCTGACATTTAGCTCCTAGTTATGCTGCCGATTATGAAGTTATTGACTAAAAATTAATAACTATAAAAAAAGTACTTAAAGAAATAATTAATTTACTAAAAGAGGACCAAAGCTTAGCTTTTCCTCACCCTTTCTACCATAAAAAGTTCTAAACATAATTTCTTTACATAAATTTGTGTAGTTTCCTCCAAAAAAAATCAAGTCATATTTTGGTCTTAACTAACTTTTTAGACTTTTTTGACATCGAATATCCAAGTTTTCAGGTCATGTAATCAATCAAAACTATTTAGATGTATAAAAATCAATGAAACATGTGTAATGTCATCATCAAAATCATCCAAGAGTCCAATATTTTAGGTTGTCTTAGTAATACTTGCTATCTTTTATCAAGATTAATAATCAATTCATGTAAGAATTTCATATATGTATCAATTAAAGTTCTATGTTTCAGGTTGCTTTAATGAACGACACGTATAAAACCAAAATAGCATTAAAAACAAAATTAAGTATAAATTCATGTATTGAAAGATAAAAATTAAACAATCAAATCACAGTTGAGTAGGGTTCAGTTTAGCCTCCCTTGGCACTAAAAAGAAATTAAGCTAACATATTTGTAAACAAATCACAATTGGTAATAAATTTGGACAAAAAATGATGGAAATAATATAAAGAAAATTTCGTCACTAGGATAATCTCCTCCTCTTAGCCTTATCTCTTAAGTGCAGGTTGTTCAGGTTGTTTTCTTTGATATCTGGTATCCTCTTTTTATACTATAAAATTTTAGCATCCTTGTCTTATTCTGATTAGGAAGATTTTTTTTTCTTAATTTTGAAGTCTTTTGTATGCCTATTTTGGAGTCATTTGCATATAGAATTAGTATTTGACCATATCTCTTCGATCCTTCCTTTTTTAGCACCAAAATTCCTAAATTTAAAATAAAATAGAACTAATTAAGTAACAAATTGAAAGTCTAAATTAACAAAATAGGGTACAAATTCATGCCAGAATAGGAAAAAAAATATTAAATATTATTACAGAATTTTTAGGCATTATACTATCCCCAAAGTTAGAATTTGTTTATCCTCGAGTAAACGAAAGAATTATAAAATGGATAAACTTCTTCCAAATTCTCAAAAATTGCATTAGCAATACAACCCACTTTACATTATATTGCAACAATTTTTTTGTATAAATGAAAACCATGTCTTCTTCTCATCATCCTAATCATGTTTAACCAATCAAGCCACTATTTAGTTTCTTGGATAGTGTTATGTAAACAAGCTATAAGGAAGGCAAATTGCCAATCTATTTCCCATGGGCATGCTGTTTGAACCAATCTTCACTAATGTTGATTCAAGACCGTCTCAAAGATCATTAGGACTTAAATAAGCTCGTACTGTTAAGGCCAAGGGTAACTGGTTGAAACGAAGGAAGGAATTGGGTTTTCAAAGTGAGAAAATACATTTTTGGTCACTTTATAACACGAAAGCTTTCATTTATATGCTTAATAATGACTCCCTCACCCTTATTAACCTTACCACTCTTTACGATTACATCCTTATTTCCCCTCTTAGACTCAATTTTTGATCCATGTTTCACTCTCTTTACTCAACATTCACTCAAAAGTTGCTTAAGATTTTTACTTAGAACTTAGGGGTGTTTTTTTTCTTTTTGAATTCCAATAAAGATGACAAATTCCATAAAGATTGTGTAATGAGTTGCTCAACTCTCCAAAAAGTGGTTGTAATTGCATTTTCCACCCCAGAACTTAGGCCTTTATATAAATTTTTGGGTGAGAAAAATGCCATCACTTACCTAACCCCCTTAAATTACCTCAACCCTTATGCTCCCTCTCATAGCTCTTAATGCTTTTACATGACAAAATTAGTTCTATCACGAGTGAAGTTATAAATATTCACGTTCAAGGTTAGGATAACTATACGCTATGAAAAAATAACAAAAAGGCTTATAACTATGAATAAAGGCTCAATGGGAATACTAGTGATGATATTTAATATAAGATAGGCTAGAAAGGCTTAAACGACCAAACATGGCTGAAATCACTTCTTTAATAAGGCCCCAAATAAGATATTTTGCCTCAAGTGGTCCTCAAGCAGGTTCTAGGAGTTAGTCAAATATAATACTTTGCTAAAACAAAATTCACATAACATGTTTCCAATAATCTCAAAGTAATATCAATTATGGATCAAAATCAAATTTGGACTTAAAAAAAAACAATTTCAGCTCATGTATAACATTGAAACAATATCAAGCATTTTGCCTAAGTTATATTCTTTAGCAATCGTATATCATCCTAAAGCATTGAAGTTTATATGAAAAATTAAGCTTGAGGATATGTTTTTCTTTTCAAAAGATTTTCAATAAACTTGAGTTTTAAACCAACAACTAAAATTTTAAGGAAATTTCTCTCTCCCAAACTTAAAAAATAGTATTGTCCCCAATGTTAGAGAAATAATGCATAAAGATGGAGTAAGAAAACTCCCCTAGGTGCCACTCATGTCTTGGGTGGGGGAGGATTCCTAAAAGAAAAACGATAACTTTAATTGAATAACTTAATTTAAAAGGACTTTCTTTTGGGTTATAATGTGGCTAAGGTTAAAGTAAATCAAACATGTTAGGGGTTTATCACAAGAATTTATAAACTACTAAGTGTAGAAAGGGATGACAAACATAATCTTCTAAGATATGTAAATGGATAAGATTACTTCTCCATACTTATTGAAACTACAACAAGTTATTCCCTTTTTTCATTTGATTTTGTTCTTTTCTCTTTTTTCTCTTTTTTATCATAATAAAGAAACAATGAACAGAAAATGTTAACTATATGCAATGTGTTTTTAACTTGTGACTCTACACTAAAGTATCACTTAGCACTTTATTAACTTGTGCTTGGGTAAGCTAATGGGATTTATGGGTTTTAAAATTGGGTGATTTCAAGAAACAAAAGGTTAAAGGCTTAATGGGACTAGCAAGGATTAATAAAAAGGTAGGTTATTTAAGCCAAAGGTTAAAGCAAGAAAGCCTTAATCATTTATATCTAGCATACATCTAATAAATTTAAAACGACTCAAAGCAAGGTCTGAAGGTAATTACCTAAGGAAGCATCACACAAATAAGGAAATGAAATGACTATAGAATGGAGTCATCAAGGCTCAATTCCTCACATAGGCTCAAATGAAAATCCATTATGCTTCTATGCATTACCTCATTGTTCAAGGGTCAATTTCTGAGTAAGCTTATGCGGCCAACTATTTTCATCACTTCATATGGTTCACTTTCCACTCAAGTAGCCTAATTTAAGTTCACACATGAATTTAATCTCATTCCATCTAGCATGATAAAATCTCATGACAACACCTTCATCACAAAGATTCAAATGTAAGGGAAAAGACGCACCTAATACTAACAACCTAACATGCATCCTAAATAACATGCAAAAATGCAAACATAAATGCAAAGACTACCTCCTTATACTTAAACAAAACATTGTCCTCAATGTGAAAAATAGAACACCTAAAACCAACAAATAACACATTGAAAAACAAAAAAGAATAATAGAAGAGATTAAGGGCAAGATGGGCTCATGATGGTGGGGCCGATGGAGTGGCACATTTTTCCCCTCATCCTTTGGTCCTCTAACAAGCTATGATGCATAATAAATCTTCAAGTAACCTCAAAACATATCATTGGGGACCTAAACAACAAGAGAATGAAGGGCGAAACAAGTTAAATCAAACTAAATATTATCAAATCAAAACAAAACCACACAAATATAAATACAAACAAACGAAAGAAAAACATGCTAAGTTAAGGTCATTAGCTTGACCATTCCATATGAAATCATAAAAAAATGAGTGAAAGGAAAGAAAGTACTTACCTTTCTTATGAGAATTGCTCTCTAAAGTAAAGCTTGCACGTATGCCCACTAACTTTAAAAGTTTCAATCTTTTTCATTTTTTAGCTCCAAAGCTCTATGGAGAAACACTTGAATAACCTTGAATAGATCACTCCATCTTGACTTGAACTTTTTAGTAAATAACTGAAGTTGTGAATTGAATAAAAGAACTAAGCCCCCATTCTTGAATTCCTTTTTCTTAATGTGGCCATCATACCACTTCTTAACTTTTTCCTTATATAACTTGGCATTTTTATATGTATTATATCTTAACTCTTCCAATTCATCAAGTTGTAACAATCTCTTCTCTCCTGCTAGCATCCAATCCATGTTTAATTTTCTAATTACCCAATAAGTTTTATAATCTAACTCCAGTAGTAAATGGCAAACCTTGTCATACACATGTCGATATGGTGTTGTACCTATAGGAGTTTTGAAAACTGTCCTGTAAGCCTACAACATATCATCTCGCTTCAAAACCCAATCTTTTCGTGAAGTGCTCTCTACTTTCTCCAAAATCTTCTTCAACTCT
The DNA here is from genome assembly GCA_027563595.1 of Erythroxylum suave. Classification (NCBI taxonomy): domain Eukaryota; kingdom Viridiplantae; phylum Streptophyta; class Magnoliopsida; order Malpighiales; family Erythroxylaceae; genus Erythroxylum; species Erythroxylum suave. The sequence goes on along the minus strand of JAOSBN010000178.1, from coordinate 22,480,331 downwards.
TTATTAATCACCTCCATGTGGCCACTCATTTGTGGATGGGAGGGGTTGCCACTCTATAATGAACCTTATATCTTCTCAAAAGTACCTCAAAAGATTTGTTACAAAAGTGGCTCCCTCCATCACTTATGATAGCTCTAGGCACTCTAAATCTAGTAAAGATATTCTTGATGAATAGTTGTACCATTTTGCCATCATTTGTTGGAGTAGCTATTGATTTGACCCAAATCAAACCAATATATAAGAGTTACCTAAGGAAGATGAGAATGGTCTCATGAAATCCAAGCCCCACACATCAAATGTCTCCACTTCCATGATGTTTGAAAGTGGCATCTCATCTCTCTTTGAAATATTGCCCATTCTTTGGTACCTATCACAACATAACACAAAATATCAGGCATCCTTGAACAAGTTTGGCCAGTAGAATCCACACTCCAAAATGCGAGCAGTCATCTTGTTCACTCCATAATTTTTGATATAATCTAAACTATGATACTGAGTCAAAACTTTAGGGATTTTATCTTTAGGGACATACTTACGAATCAAATTGTCAGCACATATTTTATATAACACAGGTTCATCATAAATAGCTAGAACACTAAAATAAGAAACTTTGTTGATGTGAGAGATTAGGGGGAAGAATACCACCTGAGTGATAATTGGCAATATTTGCAAGCTAAGGAAGAAAATGATTTTCTACCATCATTAAAGCCTCATCAGGAAAACTTTCTTTAATTTCTTCATCTTCTTCATTCTATTCCCTTTTAAGTCTCGATAGGAGGTCCACACAACATTTTATGCTCCTTTCTTATCCTTAATCTCAATGTTGAATTCTTGGAGTAGAAGTACCCATTAGATGACCCTAGCCTTGGCATCCTTCTTTGCAAAGAGATAATATAACACCACGTGATCTATAAAAATGATAACTTGTGAGCCTAAAAGGCAAGAATGAAAATTTTCACGTGTAAATACCACTGTAAGCAACTGCTTTTCATTGATGGTGTAGTTTAATTGTGCTCCTGCCAAGGTCTTGCTGGCGTAGTAAATTGCATATAACCCCTTCTCCTTCCATTTTCTGAATACACAGCCGATAGCATGGTCACTTGCATTACACATGATCTCGAAGGGAAGTGACCAATCTGGTGAGGTCAAAATAGGTGTTGTTGTAAGTGCCATCTTTAACCTGTTAAAAGCATCTAAACAATCATCATCAAACACAAAAAGGCACATCTTTAACTAACTAGTTAAAGGTCTAGCAATAAGAGAAAAGTTTCTAATGAACCATTTGTAGAATCCTACATGACCAAGGAATGCTCGTATGCTCTTAATGTTAGTAGGAAGTGGGAGCTTTTCATTCTCTTAGTCTTAGCTTAATTTGCCTCAATCCCCCTACATGAGATCTTATGACCCAAAATTATTCCCTCTTGGACCAAAAAATGACACTTCTCCCAATTTAATACTAAATGAGACTCCTCGCATCTTTTTAATACTCTATCTAAATTAAACAAGCAATGATCAAAAGATTCTCCAAAAATAGAGAAGTCATTTATAAATACCTCCATAAAGTCCTCATTCATATCTGCAAAGATGACTATCATGTAACTTTGGAATGTGGCTAGTTTATTGCATAGACTAAAAGACATCATTCTATAAGCAAAAATGTAACACCCCACTCCAGCATGACCCGAACCCGACATCGATGGTGATATCCGAGTCCGTGCCCTGTGAGGGTGGCGTGCTACATCACTCAGTCA
>JAOSBN010000178.1:22463708-22478480 GCA_027563595.1 Erythroxylum suave | reverse complement strand
GCATATACAAAAATTACAATTTATGCATATATGGAGGCCATATTAGGCATGACCATGCCGAGATATGTTCACACACTAATATCTCATTCCAAATTACCATTTTACCCTTCCCATCGAGGATGGGATGTTACAAAAAATCCCATAAGGATAAGTGAAATCGGTTTTCTCTTAGTCTTGTAGGTGTATGAACACTTGATTGTATCCTGAATATCCATCAAGAAAATAATAAAAAGCATGGTTAGGTACCCTCTCAGTCATTTGGTCCACAAAAGGTAATAAGAAATGGTTTTTCATGGTGACCAAATTGAGCTTCCTATAGTCAATGTACACTCTCCAACTTGTGATGGTCCTAGTGGAAATCCGTTTACCTTTTTCATTCTCCATCATTGTCATGCCTCCCTTTTTAGGCACACATTGAACTGGACTCACCCACTTTCTATCTGAAATTGGGTATATAATAACTGCATCTAAAAGCTTCACAACTTCCCTCTTCAAAACCTCTTGTATATTTGGATTTAACCTCCTTTACCTCTCTCTAACTGTCTTGCATCAATTTTCAAGGTTAATCCTATGTACCACTATATTAGGGCTAATCCCCCTAATATCATAAATTGGCCACCTCATGGCTCTCATCCTCTTCTTAATGGTCTCTACCACTTTCTCTTCTTTCTCAACATCCAATTGATTGGAAATGATGATGGGAAAGGTGTGATCTTTAGTTAAAAATATATATCTCAGGTGAGAAGGTAAGGGTTTTAGTTCTACAGGAGGAGGCTTTATAATGGAGGGTGGTATCAGTGCATTCGCTCTCTCTAGCTTCCCTTGCTCACCCTCCTCACACAATTCCTCTTCACTCACACTCTCATCCCTAAGCACTTCAGCAACATTTTTATCAACTTCCTTTTCAACCTCTTTCACACAATCATCCACAACATCAATCTTCATACAAGCACTTCCATCTACCAGTTTCTTTAAAGATTTAGTTATATGGAATTCAACCTACTCATCATCAATTCTTAAAACTAGTTTTCCTTCATGCACATCAACTAATGCCCTATTAGTATTCATAAAGGGCCTACCCAAAATTAATGGACAATTCCTATCTTCTTCAAAATCTAATATAACAAAAAAAAAACAAGAATTATAAATTTATCCACTTTTATCGGAACATCTTCTACTACCCTAAATGGCCTTTTGATGGATTAATATGCAAGTTGGATAAGCATGGCTATTAGATTGACATCTCGTAGCCCCAATTTCCTAAAAGTAGACAAAGACATAAAATTAATAATTGTGCCTAGATTACATAAGCATTTAGAACATTAAAAATCACCAATGACACGTAGAATAGTAAAACTCCTTTAATCTTGTAGTTTTGAAGGCATTGTGCTTGTAATGATCGAACTACACTTCTCCATCAAGGTCATATTTTGATTGTCCTCCCAAGTTTGTTTATGTATCAATATGTCCTTAAGAAATTTCACAAATTTAGGCATACACTCCATTGCTTCCACCAAAAACAAATTAATCTAAAGTTTCTTCAACTTCTGAAAAAATTTAGAGAATTAAAGAGTGTCAACTTGATGTTGTCTCACCCTTTGCAGATATGGAATCTAAGGCTTGTAAGGTGATGGTGGTACATATGGCTTCTCTTCTTCTTGTCTTCTACATTTTCCTTTTGTGGACTATCTTGTTGAACACTTGGCTCCTCCAATTTCTTGTCACTCCTAAGTGTAATCGCCTAGAGTTTTTCCTTTAGATTGGCCTCAGTAGTGCTTGGTAAGCTTCCTACATTCCTAGAAGACAAAGCATTAGCAAGTTGACCTACCTGTACCTCCAAATTATGGATGGATGAAGCGTGGTTCTTTGCAATCTGTCAAACTTTGCCTCTATTCTCTTTTGACTCTCTTATTGTCTTCTTTGACCTTCCTGTTGTCTTAAACACAATAAGTCCATTAACTTTTTCATTTTGTTCTCCAAAGAACCAAGTCGGTCTTGCTGAAATCCGGGAGGTCCTTGTGCTCTCGCTTAGTCACCTACATTGTTAGTACTCCACAAAAAATTTGAGTGGTTTTTCCACCTAAGATTGTAAGTAGTAAAATATGGATTGTTACGTCGTTATGGCTGAGCCAAGTAATTTATTTGTTTGTACCACTCGCTCCCATTAAGAAAAATTCAATTGTGTCATAGTTGTCCTACCCATATAATTCACATTATAATTACAGGGTCTTGACTGTGGATGAATAAGTTCCTTCCATGTTACTTAACTGCTTGGTGAGGGCAACATTCTATGCTTGCAAGGCTGTCACTAAGTCAAGTGGAATCATTCTTTTTTGCTCTTTAGACCCTTGTCTATTCCTTTCATTTAACCACATACAACTATTACTCGCCAACTCTTCTAAAAGGTCATGAGCTACATCAATGGTTTTTCTCATCAAAGAACCTCCTATAGCTGCGCCTATTGTTCCCCTTATGCTCTGAATTACACCATTGTAAAATCTTTGCAAAAGAAATTCCCTCGAAAGGTTTTGATAGGGGTAGCTCCTTTGTAATTCCTTAAATCTCTCTCATCCTTCATACAACGACTCCCCATCACTTTGTTCAAAGTTTGTGATCTCTTTGATGATTCTTGTTGTCTTGGTCAAAGGGAAGTACGTAGTCAGGAAGGCTTAGGCTAGTTGCTCCCAAGTAGTGATTTAGCTTGCATTGAGTGAATTATACCATTCTTTTGCCCGGTCCCTTAAGGTAAAAGACAATAATCTTAACCTCACAGAATCATCAGACATCCCATTAAACATGAAGGTATCACAGATCTCTAAGAAATTTGCAAGTGTTAGGATCTTCGTTAGATAACTCATAAAAATACTCATTGCTCTGAAGTATGTTGAGAAGTACGACTTTATCTCAAAATTATTGACTTAAATTGCCAGCCTTACAACTCCTTGAGGACTGAAACTTGGCCTTATAAAATCCATCAAAATCCTCTCAGCTCCACCTTGCTCTCCTTCGTCTACCATATTCCTTTTTATTTTATCTAGACATCTAGCTTTTCTTAGCTCTCTTTTATGCCTTGTAATATTTGAAAACTCTTTTTCACTAAGCTTATTAGACCTCCTCGTGTCCCTTGTGTTCATGCACCTACAAAAACGTAAGGAAAAGTATCAAATACTCTTAAATCAAAGTCACCTAAACTAAACAATATGCTAAACAAAACAATCCCCAGTAATGGGGACAAAAACTTGTTGATTGAAAACACTAACTACTTGTTTTACGCTAAAAAATACAAGTATGTGGGTCGTTACTTGGAGTAAAAAGAAGATATTGTCCGATAGATATTGTGCTTAGGCACCACTTAATTCTGGTTGTGATTTTTTTAAGACTCAAATTTAAATAATAAACTACAAAGCAAAATAAATCAAACAAACTAACAACGAACAAATACTGTAATAATGGAAATCTATTAAGAGAATTATTTAAGTTATGAGAGAGGAAATTTTACCTATCATTAATGCTAATCTAGCCAATTATATGTTTATAGAGAATCAGTTTTAGACGATCGTAGGGTTGATTAATCTTTCTCGAGTTATAACCATTTCCTAAATTATAAACCCTAATCGAATTATGGACTTGCAATCTCTCAATTCACAAATTACCCACAATTCTAATTATTTCTAAAGCTCTCTAATAAACTATCGAGTCTCCTACAGGATCTCTCTTTATGAAATTACCAACTAGATTAATTAAGTGGTCAATTAGATTTCCTAACTCTCATTAATCCAATCTAATCATTTTTATCCAGCTCACCCTCTCGAATTGTTACCAAAACATGCAAATACATTAATCAATCACAACACCCACATCAAATAAACTTAATTCAACTATATTAACATTAAATATAAGTAAAATCCAGAAGGAAAAATTAGAACGTTGTTAACAACTCAAAATTCATAACCATATAGTTCATCTCAATCTTACACATTAAATCAATAAGAAATAGGGAGGAAATGAAACTTAGGTTGGATGATTTAGGAAAGCAGTGACATTGGGTGATCTCCTATTCCGGGAAGCTTCAATGTCGGAACCCTCCTCTTCTTCCTCTTCTTCGTTCTTTCTCTCCTTTGGGTTTCCAAATGTAGGCTGAATGTGGAGTTCTTTCTAGGGTTGCCTCCTAATACTTTTATAGCCTATTCCAAGTAGGGTAACCCTAGTGTCTTTCTGGGGTTTAAAATGTCCCTCGAAAACTTGAACCTGAAAGTGACCCAACTTCTGTCTGTGTACTCTGTCATGATCATACCAGATTCTCCACAATTATGGCCCTGTGCTCGAGCTTCTGCCACGATCGTGGGCCTGTGTTAGTGCTTTTGTCATGATCGTGGCAGTCATTTTGGTTCAGGTCTCCTTTAAAACTCCTCCGAATGCCCTAAAACACTAACAAACTCATCACGACACCTCCTATATATAAAATTGAAGCTCAAAAACATGTTCTCACCTAAAGAACACTTAAATCACAAATATTTACGAACTAGCATAACTTCTTCACTGGAACACACACTAAACAATCAAATTAATCACTAAATACACATAAAATTACCAATAAAACTACAATGCAATCTACACCTATCTCTAGCTCATCCAACTCTTCCTATGTCGTCAATCCATTCTTGCTCTTTGGCCTATCTTCTAAAAAGAATATCAAAGAATCATCATCAGCACAGTTAAATTCTTTCATCAATTCATTAATTGTATCTATTTGAAAACAAGTGAATGTATAATAAGTAGAAGGAAATTTCTTAATTTTGTGCATATTAAACACTACTGTTTCATCATTCACACGTAAACTAAGTTGACCTTTTCTAATATCATTAAAGAATGTCTTGTGTCCAAGAATGGTCTCCCTAAAATTAACACAGCTTACAACTTTCATCATATTGTGCTCTCCAAAGAGCAACTCTTCTCAAAAGGTGCTGAGTTGGAATCACATTTTAACTAAGGATTCCTGTAGTTTCGGAGGATCCAGCTAAACCAAAATTTTTAATAATAAATAATTAGAATTATAATTAGAATATATTAGCATATATATTTATATTCAATATTTATTTTTATCTAAATATACTCTATTTTTTTTATAATAGATGTATTTTTAGATAAATTAGAACTTAACAATTCTCTGGCATATAAACTACCTAAAAAAATTTGCAGGAAAAACAAATTTGTCAAAATCTACAAGTGCATCCTCAATTACACCTTTAGGCTTTTTAATGAATTATTAGCTGATTGTATAGTGACATGTGTATTTTTAAGTTCATCCAAGCCTAGTCAATCATAAATGGAAAGAGGCATCAAGTTAATACTTACTCCTAAATTTCACAAACATCTATCAAAATATGCATAACTAATAGAGATAGGATTATTATAACTCTCTGGATCTTATATCTTTTGTGGCATGTTATATTGGAAGAGCATGGATGTCTCCTTAGTTAGCTTAAAAGTTGACAATTCATTTAGCTTCTTTTTATTTGACAAAAGATCTTTCAAGAGCTTAGCATAAGAAAGCATTTGAGCTATTGCTTCAACCAAATGAATGGTAATGTGTAATTGCTTAAATAAATCAACAAAAATTTCAAACTTTTTATCCAATTACTACTATTATAATCTTTGAGGATAAGGCAACTTACCTCCATGTTGTGGATCGTAAAAGGAATCTTGGATCTCATTACCTTTCCTTGATTTGATAGTTTCTCCCACCTTTTCTTTTCCTTTGTCTTTTACTTCCTACCCCTTTTGTTTCCTTTGATAATGATTTGAAAAAGGCTCAACTTTAAATTGTCTAAGGCTAAGTGTTGGATCAACATTCATAGAGGTAGAAGTATTTTTGACATCACTAGGTATGGTTTTCTATTCTCTCATCACTCACCTCAATTGCACGAAGTTAGCTTGATAGTTGACAATTGTTGTAGAATCATCAATTTGACATGTGTATTTTTAAATTCATCCAAGCTTATTCTATCTTAAATGGAAAGAGGCATCAAGTTAATACTTGCTCCTAAGTCACACAAACATCTATCAAAATATGCATTACCAATAATGATAAGAAAAGTGTAAGTCCTTGGATCTTCCATCTTTTATGGCATATCATGTTGTAAGAGCATGGATGTCTCCTCAATTAGCTTGATAATTGACAATTCCTTCAGCTTCTTATTTCACAAAAGATATTTTAAGAACTTAGCATAAGAAAGCATTTTAGCCATTGCCTAAATAAATCAAGAAAATTTTCAAACTTTTTATCCAATTACTGCATTCGTAATCTTTGAGGATAAGGAAACTTACCACCATATTGTGGATCATAAATGGAATCTTGAATCTTCTTACCTTTCCTTGCTTTGCTAGTTTCTCCACCTTTTCTTTTCCTTTGTCTTTAACTTCATCCCCCTTTTGTTTCCTTGATAATTATTTGGAAAAGGCTCAACTTTAGCTTATGCAAGGGTAGGTATTGGGTCAACATTCACAGAGGTAGGAGAATTTTTGAATTCACTAAGTATGGGCTTTCTGTTATTTCTCTCATCACTCACCTCAATGGCATAAAGTTGCTCTCTAGGAATTTTCTCAGTGATACTAGGCAGGGTTCTTAGATTCCTACCAAATATTTGGTTTGCTAGTTGGCCTATTTGAGTTTCTAAGTTTCGAACGGAATCTTTTTGATTTCTTAAGGCTAAATTTGTCTCATTCATAAAAGTTTAGGTGTTTGCATAAATCCTCTTGATTTACTAATGAAGGAAGTTGTGGTTAGGTTAAGTGTTTTGAGGGCTTCTTCAAAATCTAATTTCTTTTCCAGTTTTTTGAAAACCAGAAGGAGGTTAATGGATGGTTCATGGGGGAGGTCTACTGTTGTTATTGCTCTAAGGAAAATTTGGATGGTTCTTCCAATAGGGTTGTAAGAGTTATTGTAAGGATTATTTGACTTGAAATTTCCAACAACAAAGTTAGCTCTTTCAATAGATTGAACACTGTTAAAGTGATTACCTAATTGGCACTCTTGATTCGGGTGCCCTTCCCCACAAAAATCACATTTTGACATCCTTAAATCCTCGATTTTCTAAGCCAAAGTATCCAACTTTGTAGTAATTATTGTAGAATCATCAATTTGATGGACTCCTCTCTTTGATAGCCTTTAAATAAGCCAATTGTAGGAATTGGATGTCATCTCCTCTAGTAAGGACCATGCAGATTTAGGAGTTTTGCTCATAAAAAATCTACAAGAGGCTACATCAACATGACTCCTTGTATTTGCATTTAGCCTATTATAGAAAGTTTGAACTTAAAGCCAATATACAGACTGTGATGTGGACATCTTTTAAGAAATTATTTAAATCTCTCCCAATCCTCATACATAAGTTCTCCATCAAATTACGCAAACACAGTGATGTCATTACGCAATTTGGTAGTCTTTGAAAGAGGAAAACATTTGGGTAAGAATTTTTGTACCATGTCTTCTAAATGGTGATGAACCATGCCGATTGACCAACTCTTAGCTTTATCTTTTGGAGAAAATGGGAACAACTGAAGTCTTATGGCATCATCACTAACTTCATTATGCTTGAATGTGTCACATATTTCCAAAAAATTAGTTATATGCAATTTTGGATCCTCACTTGCTCCACCACCAAATTGAACTGCATGATGAATCATTTCAATAATGGTAGGCTTTATTTCAAAATTATTGCCTTGAATTGCAAGCCTGCGAATACTAGAACTTGTTCCATCAGTTGCAGGTGTTGCATAGTCCTTTAATGAATGCTCTCTTTCTTAAACATTACCCTCATATCCAAGGTTTTAAGGACCTTGATTACCCTCCTGATGTTCAACCATGACCTCTCAACTAATAATTTCTCTTTGTGGTCTCCTTAAATTTGTGAATGTATGCTTAATTTTAAGATCTAATGGATGAACCTCACCCTCTCCTGATTAGGTCATAAACTGTTGCCAACTTGCTATAAAAATAGAAAATTTAAATAAATAAAGGAAAAAAAATGCTTGAATTAGTAAGTGTGCTTGTAAGATTGTGTATACAATCCCTGATAAAGACGTCAAAAACTTGTTACAAGCTAAATTTTCAGCTAGCAAGTGCACTATAATTATAGGATAGTAATATAAATATTGTACCCCATGAATACTCAAAGTCACACCTTTAACTACTGTTCAAAGCTGCCGGTTATGACCTTACTGACTAAAAATTAATAACTATACAAAAATACTTAAAGAAATCATTAATTCACTAAAAGCATACCAAACTTCAACTTTCCCTTACCCCCTCTACCATGAAAAGTTCTAAACATACTTTCTTGACATAAATTTGGTAGTTTTCTCTAGAAAAGTCAGCCATATTCTAAGTTCTAACTAACTATCTAAACTAACTTATGACAGTAAACACTTAATTTTTTAGGTCACGTAATCAATCAAAACCTATCTAGTTGCATTAAAAATCAATGAAACTCATGTAATATTACCACCAAAATTATCCAAAATTCCAATATTTCAAGTTGTCTTAGTAATTCTAGCTATGCTTTATCAAGATCTAATAATAAATTCATCTAAGAATTTCATACATGTATCAATTAAAGGTTGGTGCTTCAGGTTGCTTTAATGAACAACATGCATAAAAATCAAAGAAGCATTAAAAATAACATAAGGTATAAATTCATATATTGAAAGATAATAATTAAACGGTCAAATTATGGTAGAATAAGGTTCAATTCAACCTCCCTTTGGCACTAAAAAAGAAATTAAGCTAACATGTTTGTAAATAAAAACACAATTGTTAATAAATTTAGACAAAACATGATGGAAATAATATAAAGAAAAAACCGTCACCAGGATAATCCCCTCCTCCCAACCTTGTCTCTTGAGTGCAAGCTATGCAAGTTATTTTCTATGTGTTAGACCCTTTTTATACTGCAAAATTCTTAGCATCCTTGCCCTATTTTGATTAGGAAGCCTTTTTTTTTCTTGCTTTAGAAGACTTTTATATGCCTAGTTTGGAGTCGTTCTGCAAATAGAATTAGTATATGACTATATCTCTTCGATCCTTCCTTTTTTATGTCCAAAATTCTTAAATTTCAGCAAGACTTTTGCAAAATAAAATAGAACTAATTAAGCAACAAATTGAAAGTCTAAATTAACAAATTAGGGCATAAATTCATGCTAGAATAGAGAAAACATACTAAATATTACTACAAAAATTTTAGGCATTAGATACCCAAGCCCTTGATTAACAAGTTATAACTTAGGTTACGATAGTGATGCTCAAGATGATTTGTCATTGTCAGCAACTCAATTCTTTACTCATTGTTATCAATGTCTTCTAAGTATGTCTTCTAAGTTGCCCCATGTTATCAATGTAGGGAGTGCGATGGAGTGTGGAAAATGTTACATAAGACTTTGTGAGATGCCATGGCGAATTGTAAAGAAGGTGGAATAATATGATCAAAATTTAGATGGTAATGCAACCACCATCTTTGTTAGCGTAACAAATTGGTCTGCCTGGTTGGTCAAGGACTGCACTCACAGACGTCTTGAATGCCCACATTATTAGGCATGTCAATATTGGTCGAGCTCGACATAGCCCGACCATTGGTTAACAGATTTGGCCCAGTCAAACCTACCCATAGGCCGGGCCACCGGTCAGGAAAATTTGGTCTGTGAGTGGACAAGTCAGGCCATGACCCGTGAAGCATGGGTCATGGGCCAAAGGGGATGGATCGCGAGTGGCCTGTGGCTAGTGGAAGTGGCTGGACAGGCTGGTCCAACTGGCCCAGCCCGTGGCCCGTGACCCGCCCATGTAAAATGACGTCGTTTTATTCATTAAAAAATGACATCGTTTTATTAAGGTAAGAGTCTTTTGTTTTGGAGATAAACGATGTCATTTTGCTTCAAGCATAAAACGACGTCGTTTTATCTTTATAAGTAAGTAAAAATTAAGAGACAAAATGACATCATTTTCTATTGCAAGAAAATGATGTCATTTTGTCTCTATTGAAACAAAACCACATCTCCTCCTTTGGTCCTTCCTTTTTCCCCTCCGGCTCTCCCTTCCTCGTCACTTGTCACTCGTCTCCTACTCATCTCTCCCACAAGCCATAGTTCAGTCCCACTTACAGTCACCCTAACCCAGACCCAAACGCTGCTCCACCTCCTTCTCCCTCTGTTGCACCGTCGCAAGTCACTAACGTTGTTGTTCTTCTTCTTCGTCCCAACTCACAACATCATAGACTCACATTTCCTATTCTTTTCAAAGAAGGTGATTGTCCTAACATCTTATAGTTAAATGGAATGAGGATTGATGTTTCTGGATTGATACAACTATGTGAATAATTGCTCACTTTTCGTGGCTACTATCTTGATGTTTCTAGATTTAAAAGCTGAATGGATTGAGGATTGATGTTTTTGGGTTTATTTGTGTGTGTCTGCTATCTTGGAATCATTGTGAATGAATTACTGATTGTTGAATGGATTAAGGATTGATGTTTTGGAATACATTTGATAGTTAAATGGATTAAGGATTGATGTTTTGGAATACATTTGATAGTTGAATGGACTGAGAATTGATGTTTCTGGATTTATTTGTGCATGTCTATTATCTTCGATTTTGGCTCATTACCGCATATATGATATAGTCTTAGACTAGTGATTAGTGATTAGTATTTGACTCAATTACATCATATAGAGCAAGAGAAAATGAAAGTAAGCACACATCTTATTTGAATTTGTTTATGGAAAGAATAAGTAAAGCTTTTCTTCAAATGAGAACTAAATAAACAGAGTGCCTTATTTTCTAGATCCTCAATTGGTGTTTTACTGATGCTATAATTTCATTATAAAGTGATTTTAGTGAATTATAGGATTCTAAAAGTAGCTAATGATTCCTCTTCACCGTCAATAAAGATTTTAAAAGGAGTATTGTTTACCTTCTGCAAAGAAAGAGCATTATGAAAAGGTTTTTCTTTACCTACTTAAAAGAAAAAAATAATAGAATCCCAAGTGAGTTTTAAAAGTCGATGCAAGTATAGAACATTTATCAAGCTAATATAAAAGCCATTTGTGATCCGTTTTGATTACTCTTTTTACTTATTGTATTTTTATGTTTTATATTTCTTATATTCTTCTACCAAGCTAGATTTTATTAACAGCAAGTGTATTTATTTGAAGAATAATTAAATTAAAACAATTGTATTCATTTAGTATATCGACTACTCGCTCGAAAAGGCTTAGAATACTTTCTTATTACTAAAGTTGTTATCTCTAGTTTAACAATGTGATGCATTGATTGTTATATCTTGTAATTTGGTTTTCAAATTAAGTTTTAGGTAGAAAAATTGTTTTTAAAAAATCCAACCACCAAATCTAAATCTATTTCTAGAATATTTCCTTCTTTACAATGCTAAATTGTTCATTCTTATAGCCCCTCTAATAAGAAGCCTACTAGGAGCCACTCATTACTAAAGAATTATATCATTAGTACTATTCCCCTTACTTCTCATCTTAGAGTATCAAAAGCCTACAACTTTTCATTTGTTTCTCCCTAACACGATATGATATTCCTAGCACTTAGCTTTGATACTATTTTTAACAACTTAAGTTCAAATTGGCCCAACAAAAATTACATGTTAAACTTAATAGATCCTTAATTGGTGTTTTCACATATGCTCCAACCTTAGCCTCCTCCACATTAAAATGCTATCCTTATGCCATACTTGATCTTTTAAATGCCCTGACATTTGGGATAATTTGAATTAAGTCTAAATGAAGAAAATAAAGAAAAGCAAGAAATTGAACAGTTCACTAAAATAGTGTGGTGAAGATTTAGGACTGAAAACAATGGACTGAAAACATATATTACAAAAAAGTATCGATGGCGACTCATTAGTATGTAAAGTTGATTGAAGCTGTTAAGTTTTATTAGGAGACTACTTCTTAAACTTCTTTGATTTAATATGTTTTTTTATTACTTTTGATTATTTACATCTTATGCAATATTAAGACTGGAAGCAATAAGGTGTATGAGACATCTAATTAAGCTTTTGTTGCGATTTCAAGATTTTGTTTTTATATTTGTATTGACTACTTAAGATTTTTTTTATTGCCTTACTTTCAAACTAAGAAATTATGAATCAATGATTATTTTACTTGTATTTTGATAGCTTTTTATAAGATTTGGAACTAAATGTAGCTTATATTTTATTTTAAATCTAGTGGTTTCATGGTTAGTTTGTCAGATGGATGAACATATTCCTTCAGTTGAGAGTTCTAATCCAATACCGAAGGTAGAAGTGGAAACTTCTATCCTGACACAAGTGACGATAGAAGTTCAATTAGAAGTTAAGTTAGTCAACATAAAAGAAATTGAAAAAGCATAATGCAATTATTGTTATAGGTTTTAATCAACTGGTTCAAAAGGTGGAACGTCTCATTTAAAGAGACATATGGAATCATGTACTAGAAGGAAGATGGTTTTAGGAGATCAATCATTTTTGACCCCTAACCTTATGAAAGGAAATAATGAAATAACTGTAACAACTTTTGACAATAATAGATCAAGAATTTTGATGGCTAATATGGTTATTGGAGATGATCATGCATTGGCTAGGGTTGAAAGCAAGAGATTTAGGATATTTCTTAATTCACTCCAACCGAATTCCAAGGTTCCAAGTCGAAATACATTGAGAAGTGATATTTTGAAAATTTATGAGGAGAAGAAGAGAGAAACATTAAAAGTATTGTCAAGTGTTCAAGGACGAATTGCTATAATAACAGACATGTGGACAACCGATAACTAATAGAAGGGTTACTTGGTGGTGACAGTACATTATATTGATAATGATTGGAAGTTATGCAATAGACTTTTGAGGTAATTTATATTCTTTAATATTATTATCATTTAGTTGATTTCATTATTTTGTGAATTGATGATTTATATTGTTATGCTTTTTATGATAGCTTCATTTATGTGCCGACATCACATATAAGAGAAAAATTGGCAAATGTGTTGAAAGATTGTTTAATGAGTGTGTACCTTGGCAATAAAGTTTCCTCTATCACAATCGATAATTATAGCACAAATGATGCTATGATTGAGAAGTTGAAGGGTAAGATGCGAGTTGGGAGCTTATTAGCTGGAGGTAAATTATTTCATATGCATTGTTTTACGCACATTCTTAACTTGATTGCGAATGTTAGGTTGCAGATGATAAAGGAAGTAACAGAGTGCGTTCAGAGTAGTGTTTTATATTGGAGTGCAACTCCTAAAAGAGTTAAAACTTTTGAAGGTGTTGCACAGATTTTATGCATTCCCTACATAAGGAAGTTGGTTTTGGATTGTCATACAAGATGGAACTTAACCTTTAAGATGTTGGAGTTGGCAATCTCATATGCTCAGCTATTTATTAGATTAGCCGAAAGGAATCCTCAGTATTCCTGCATACCATCAGAGAACCAGTGGGACTTGGCTAAAGAACTTTGTATGAAGTTGGAATTATTCAATAGTTGGACTGGATTGCTTTTAGGAACAAAATATCCAACTTCATACTACATCTTTAGCATTATGTCTAACATAAAGCATGTGTTTGAGATTGTGGATGTTTGACTCCAATGAAGTGATTCGGAAGATGGTGTAGCGGATGACAGAGAAGTTTAATTCTTATTGGTCTAAGGTTGGAGATGTTGTTGCAGTATTATATGTGTTGGACCTGAGATACAAGATGGATGAGGTTGAATATATTTATAATGTATTGTATAGTAGTGAAGCTTAAGAGCATGTACATACCATGAAACAATTATGGTATCAATTGTTTCATGATTATGAAGCCAGAATGTAACAAACTCATGATCGGGATGCAGGCAATTCAAGTTCAACTCATACTTTAGTTTCAAGTTCCACCTTTTCTTCTAACTCATTACTGACAGATTCTCTTCAAATTTTTTGAAAGAGAAAAGGGCTAGGATTTCTTATAATACGATGGAGTTCGACAGGTATATTTCCGAGGAATGTGTTCCTGAAATTAAAAGTGAGTTATTTGAAATATTGTTGTGGTGGACGTCTGTGTAATTATCCGATCGTGCAAGCCATTGCACAGAACTTATTAGCTATCCCATCATCAACTGTTGCTTTAAAGTTTGCATTTAATACTAGTGGTCGGCTCATTACTCCTCATCGTGGTCGACTTCATTATCACATTGTGGAAGCTCTTACGTGTACTCAAAGTTGGTTAAAAAAAATGAAGATATTGATGGTAAATTCTTTTTATTATATTTATTTTATTTACCTTTATATTATCTTACTTAATGTTGTGTTTTTTTTCCTACAGCCACAAGTTATTTTGAAAGTAATCGACCAAAGGAAGGTTATTTTGATCAAATATATGAAGTTGGAGGTATTTTTAAATTTCTTTTTATATAATATTACATTATTAAATATTGTTTTTATTTTAAGTATTATATAACTAAATATAATCTTTGTACATACAGATGATTGGAGCCAAACTGTTGACGACGTTACCAACAAGTGCACTTAATCAATTAGAATCAGGTGATGATCTTTTAATCTCCAGTCCACTCCCCAATGTAGCTGTTGAATTTGTATTGTATCTTCTTTTCTGTAAAACGATTTTAACAAATTTTATGAAAATTCTCTCTTATAGTAATTATAAATAATTTAAGTAAATTAAAATTTTGTAATTAATGTAATTCATAATTTTAACTATAACTATTAACTTATTAACT
>JAOSBN010000178.1:22437310-22463608 GCA_027563595.1 Erythroxylum suave | reverse complement strand
GTTGTTATAATTTAAAGTTGTCACATAATACATATATTAAAAAGAAAAAAGGTGAAAATTTTATTAATTTTATGAAATATAAATGTATCATATATGATATGCTTATAACAATCTAAGGATGAGAAGGATTTAAAATAATACTTATATCTTATATCAAGGTTGCCATTAAAGATCTAAGGAATTACTCTTAACAAACTTTTAATTAGAGTGAGTTAGGTAGAAATGAATCTTCTAATATTAGAATTTAGATAGGAGAAAAAATTTGAATGTAATTTATATAAATTTAGATTAATTAGAATATAATGATTTTAGAAGCAAAGTAAAAGAACTATTTTTGACTTAATGAAATAAATAATTTATAAAAGCAAATCAAAAGAATTTATAAAATGTATTCTATTTTTAATAAAATAATAGCTATTTTCAATGTAATATACTATATTTATTTATTTTTATAACTAAATTACTTATATACTATTTTGGAATTGATGCGTTAGGATGAATAAAATGATTAATTCATTGTAAGATTAATATAAATATACATTTGCATAATGTATATATTATGTAAATATGAAAAATAAAATAAAAATTTTAAATTGACTTGTTTACGAAGAATAATTATGACAATATTATCATTGCTATATATTTCTAATAAATATAAATTGGTTTGTATTTTATATCTTTTATTTTATATAAATATTTTTGTCTAATTTTTGGCTTATGAGTAATTTCATCTTACATTTTGCTATAAATAATTATATTATAATTTATAATTTGTGAATTTTAAAAAATAAAACTATAATTTTTTAAAATTATCTTAAAAATTTTAAAAATATATTAAACGTCTGGGTTGACTTAAGCCTGACGGGCGGCCCATGATCTAGGCCGGCCGACCGATCTCAACCCGTCCACAAGCCACAAGCCTGCTTATTCTGGCCCGGGTCTAGCTGGGCCCACCTCCGCCCCATTGATATGCCTATAGATTATGCCAAAAGTCTTGAAGTGATCCGGCAAAGCTCGTGGTTTGATGTTTGATCCTCTTCATAAAGTATGATGCCGTGGGTCATTTACTCCATGCTTTCCAAGGCTTAGTATAAAATTTGCTGAGAAAAGCTTTTAAGTTTTTGTGATTCTTGTTTCATGCCAAGCTTTAACATTTCTTTCAAGAACTTTTTACCCTTACGAGTTGCTTTCCCCCTTCGTTGGCCTTATTGTTATTGAACATGATGCGTCTTATCGTTGTTTTGTCAGCATTTTTAGTTCCTCTTTTTGTTTTCTCCGAGTCCGTGTAATTAGCAGCAGAAGGTTCATGTGGCAAAAGGAAGATAAATTGCATTGACATGGATTGAGAAAGAAGATATTTTTTTTAAGAAAAATGTTCTTTTGTGACAGTATTATTGAGGAACCATACAATGTTTTAAAAATTGAATTAAACAAATTGGTCAAAGAAAAATTTTAACATTAAAAGTTCAACCGTTATTAAATTGTTATAAAATGGGTACATAATAAATAAGAAGTAAAAATTATAAGAGTAAGTAAACTATATTATAAAATAAAATATTTTGTTGAAACAAAAATGCATTAATGATGTCGGTTAATATATAGCAAACTAATAATAAATCTAATGATTTAAACTAAAATTGAATCCAACATAAAATTTTAAATAATAATAAAAATAAAAAATTGCATTTTATATTATTATTTATTTAAAAACTCATAAAAGTAGAAGTGTATTTAAACAAAGTTAATAAAAAGAATTCTAATTTTATTTTAAACTTTTTGATGTCCTTTAAACATACTTCTTTATAGTTTAAATATTCTATTTTAAAACATTTGAAAATTATCTTAAGTAAAATTACTTATTTATACTAATTAATAATTCATTTTATTAAACAAATTTATGATAAAAATAATAATTAATTTTTAAAATAATAATTTAAAATTTTAATTAAGTTATAAAAAGATAAATAAAGAACATAAATAAAAGTAGTAATTCATTTTTTAACAATAATAATTTAAAATAAAATTTTAATTAAAATATAAAGAGATAAATAAAAAATTAAACATATAGTTTATTATTTAAATTGTATGAGAAAATTAAAAAAAGATTAAAAGTGAAAAAAATTCTTAAAATAAAAACTTTCAATTTCCAATTTTTTTTAAAAAAATTCAATTACAACGTCTTTGCATTTTCTCTCACTGATTCCGCCATAACGTACACAGTTGGCGTGAAAAACTTGTAGATTCTCAAGGCATATTGCCGATTTTTCACAAGAAATGGCCCGTTTTTTATTTATTTATAAAAGGTTATACAGATAAGCTGATAAAAATTAGTCCGGTTCGTATTATTTATTTGGATCGAAATAACCGGTCGGATCCAATTTTAAAAACATTGGAATCACATAATATGGTTATGATAAAATGGCAGTTTATTGCACTTCTGAATCTAGTGTCAGATAACCAGCCCAACGGTGGGTACGAAATCGTCTATGATTAAAATAATATTTTAATCTTATACCAGTTAATTTTATTTATATAAAATTTACGTAAATATGTAAATAAATAAGATTAACTAAATATGGTCAAGATTAATTAACAAAAATAGAGAATCTAGCCCCGAACGAAGAGATAGGCGTAGGACTGACTGACAAAAACATATCTTCTGTTTTAATTAACCAATTTTTATCAGATTTTATTAAATAAAATACCCCACAATGTGTGAACAAAATAATCCGAAACAGAATTCCCTCGGTAACCAAACAGAAAAGAGGATCTCGTTTGTTTACTTGCCAGCCAGTAATAATAATTCAGATCCAAAACAACACCAATGATGGGTTCCCACGTGCCCATGTGCAAGTGCAGCTCATAAGAAATCATTACTCCGACTGAATAATAATGATAATAATTATTAAGATAAATAATTAAGGTCTATTAATAGAATAAGAAAAATCAACTAGTATAAGTCCTAATAACCCTCTCTCTACTTTTCTAAAGGATGAATTGCATTTGACTGCCCTAGACTTGAAGCCTATCAAGTGTTGTGTTTCTCAACTTTCAGTCTTCAGAAGCCAAAGTCGGTGAAAATGAGTACGAGTAAAAAAAAGGATCAAAGTAAGAAATGTTTAGCACGATGATAGAGTCAACGCAGAAAAAACACCTCTTTATAATGCAATTTCGGCCATCACTATTTTCCAATGCCTACAATACCCTCCAAACTAAAGACAATCCGAAACTTTCCACCAGGGTATTTAAGCCAAATCAAACCCCATGTTCATACGACAAAGTCTACGTACTACCACCCGCTATACCGTATACAGAACTAAATACGTAGAAAAATAACTCATCAATAAACAAACCAAAGGCCCCAGATCCATGGAATGGAAGCACTAGTTAATCGCTAGAATCGTCATCGCCACCAAAGATGGACATGCGATTATAGAGCAAAAGCAAGATCAAAACAAGAAACAGAGCGACGCCGACAGGGGAGCCACTGACTCTGTGAATGGTGTCAGGCTCACCTGTAGAGAAGATGGTGGACACAAACGAGCCGTGGTCGGAGGAGAGGAACTGTATTGTCAAGAGGAGTATAATGGGCAGCAGGAGGAGACCAAGTGGGCTCAAAAGCTCGGAGATGGCCTCGGTTATGGCTTCTTGGTCGCCGATAAGTGAAGGAGCCAACACAACTATGAACACAACTACTGCTAGTAGGATTCCATGTGGTGGACCTCTGTATTGTCTCTCCTGTAACATTTTTGCTTTTGTTCTGGTGTTTGTATGGCTGTGAGTGGTTGATAATTGGAGCTTTTGAAGGCTTATGTGTGTTGGGTTTGATTGTTCATAAGGTTTTTGGTCTTTGAAAATGGAGGAAGAGAAGAAGAAATGGGGTCATGACTTACGAGAGTTGGTTTAAGTTAAATTAAATAGGTGCTCAAGACGCGCTTGTCTATAACAATGAATTAAGGTTTTATTATCACTTTTGGAGAAACCGGCAACAGAGAGTCACTATTTTTCTTGCCAGTAAACAATATGTCTTTTTAATAAAATGAGTATAGCAAGTTAATAATAGACAATACGGCCATTTTCACTTTTACCAAAGGTTTCCCGTTGGAACGAAAATCTCAAGCCTTATTGATATGGGCACTCAAGTAAATAATAGCAAGGTGATAACTAAACTGTATTTTCTGTAAAAAAAAAACTGCAACATTTATAGTCATCGTTAACCTCAGTCCACAATGACGTGGTTTAATCTAATTTGATCGTTGTCGTAGATTATTTTAATGAAAATATGACTAGATCCAATCAAAGATCCAACGTATGTGGACGAAAATATAAAATAGGAAACACCCACCTGTCTTCAACTACGAAACTCCCCAATAGCTATGATAAAACGGAAAACACAACAAATGAGACCGACGGGCATTGAATTATAAGTACTGCATTTTGGATTTTGAATTACTTTCAATTTCAACAAAAGGAGTATTGGGATATTATCAAGCTCCTGCAATTTAATTGAAGCAACTCCTTGTGTTTTTGGGCCTTAATTTTAGTAAAGAAACTTCCCACTTCATTTTAGTAAATAATTATTAAGGTATTTCCGTCTAAATATTTTAGTTATATGGGAATTGATTGTTTAACTTGTGATACTCAGGTAATTGAGAAGGTAATGCTCTGTGCTTACGTTGGCAGGCTACCATTTGAACATCCCAGGAGACCTCATTTCATGTTGCCCAATTCACATTTAGAGTCAAGAAAAAGAATAGCGAAGAAGTTAGTTGTTTCACATGTTACATGTACGCGTAAAGCGAGGCTCCCAAGCGACTTGATTTCGCGTCTAATAATATCACTAAAAAATAGAGTTTGTAGGCAAATAGTAGGAGGTTTCATGCTCTTAAAAGACAAAGCATTTAGTTCCACGACGAAATAAAAGTTGTACTAATCTATCAAAATTGTTACACTACCAAATAGTGAAACTGGATTTCATTTGTATATTTTAAAGGATGATCTCATAAAATCTAGCATTTTAATCTAAATTCAAGAAGATGAATCATGGAGGTTGATGTAGATAAATAAAAAGGACTTATACATGTGCTGTATGAAACCAAAAAAAGAAAGAATCATAGCTTTAGTCAACAAAGCAAAAATCAAAGGGCATTGGACTTTCTAGGTTCCTAGTTTAAATGTTTTTGTGGAACCTGCTTTATGGACGTAATGTTCCCTTTTCTTCACCAATATTTCCTTACCTTTGATCCTTTTTGCTTGTGCCTTTCATAGCCACAACTTCAAAATCCACATTTTACTTACTGTTTGTTTCATGTAAGAAGAGTAAGAAAATCCTAATAACTTGATTGTATGTGTGATAAACCATATCATGTTTTTCTTTTTAAATTTTCGTTGATAATTTTCCACCACTTCTTATCGAATTAAAATTTGAGAGGCTGCCAGATAAAGTTATTACAATCTAAATGTATTTCCTAAAGAAGATTGTGAAAAGTTCACTTTTTATTATTAATTAAAAGAAGTGCATGGATGAGAGAAAACCACCACCTACTTCTCTCTAAATGTATTGGTTGTCTTTAACTATTCTACTGTGACCCTTTACTCTTTTCTTCAACATCAATCAACTAACATTCTAAACTTCCTAGTTGCATTTTTGGGTTTGATTAGCTTTCTTATCCTTTCACCCTTCTGTTCTTTTTTTGAGTTGTCTAGTGGTTAGTCACCTCCATTTTATGATCTCCTTATACCTCTATCTCTCAGTTTAATGTCTTCTTTGATTTCTTGATCCTTACCCTTCTAACCAACTCTTTTCCAATGCCACCAAACTTTTTGTTCCCACAATCTCTTTAGTTGCGAACGACTAAAAGGCCTTTTGGTCTTATTTTTCAAAGCATTTCTCACCTTTTTGTATTAATATATATTTTTAGAATGATTTTTCAAATTCTTCTAGTTTAGTTTGGCCTTGTACTTATTGTGACATTATATATGACCAAATTTGTCTCAATCTAGCCAACTTCCCATCCCTTGTTTTACGCCTTAACCCTATTCATCCTCATTCTCTACTTTAAGTCACTCACTTCCCCTCTCCAATCTTTTAATTATTTATTCTCCTTCCCAAATCACCCCTATTCCATCCTCTGGTTAAGTTTAGTCCCAATCTACCTCCTTTAAACCTAATGTCATTATAGGGAAACCTTCTCAAGGAGCCTTTTTTCCTCCTTCACACGACCCTAACTCACTTTCACCTAGTAACCTTTTTCCCTTTGTAACCAGACCTTGATACTAGGTTATCTTGGAGATGAATTGTTGGCAATTCTTCCCTTACAAGCATGCAATATTGTCCTCCATCTATCTCTAAGGGATCCAAAATGGTAAATCCTCCTTTGGAAGTATTAAAAGAAGGCGTTAGTCATTGGTCTTCAACAATAGCAAGTTTTTTTTTTTTATCAAGAAAAGGCCCTTCCCAGCAGATGTAGAAGGCTGAGACTTTGGTGGAGATGTTGGTGGAGTACATATCTGTACTGATTTTCTCCATTGTTGTTGTTCTCAGGTTGTCGAGTAGATTTCGATTTACTTGTTGACTTAGCTTTGGTTGCTTATTTAGCTTGAGTTGTCTGAGGATGTACACACTTTCTAATCAAAGGATAATTGAACT
Source organism: Erythroxylum suave (assembly GCA_027563595.1). NCBI lineage: Eukaryota > Viridiplantae > Streptophyta > Magnoliopsida > Malpighiales > Erythroxylaceae > Erythroxylum > Erythroxylum suave. The sequence goes on along the minus strand of JAOSBN010000178.1, from coordinate 22,456,959 downwards.
TCAACACTTTTGAATAGTCAGTTTTCTTTGGATACTTCTGATACATAGGAAAAGAATATACTGGCTGAGTATATGGCAATACTGTTGAAGACGAGCCATATACTACTTTTGATTGTGCAGTTTGCATACCAGCTTCCATCTGTCGCACGATTCCTTGTATCTTCTCAATTTCTCTGCATTTGTTGTTGAAGTCTAGACCTATATAATGTATGTTGAAGTTCAACATCAAGTTGTTTGATCTGAGCTTTGTAAGTTAGATACATTTGCTAGATCTGTTTAGAGAATATGTCAACTTTGTGATGAGTAGTCTGCGTTTGTTGATTGATTCCCTCAAGCTTAGAATCAATCCTTCTAAGAGCTTTGTTCTGTGCTACTGCATTCTGCATTTGCCAGTTCAGAACTTCATCTGATAGATTTGACACAAGCATTCCTTGAGAAGTTATTCCTGAGGCTCGGATATACAGGTTAGAGATAACCCTCATGGATTCATCAGTACTCCTATGTAAAGATGGAAAGTTTGGAAAGGCTTCCTCATATGGCGTTACCATATAGCATGGAATAGGAGTAGGAGTCACAACAGGAATTGTTGGCAAAGTGTAACTATTCTTAGAAGATTTCAGCATTTCTTGTAGAGATGTGGGTCTGAATCTTTCAGCAGATATAGATGGTATGTATCCTTTAGTAGATACATCTTTGCTACGAGATCTGAGTCTGTATCCTTCAGTAGATACAAGTGTATATCCTTTAGTTGATATGCTTATGCATGGGCTAGCATCGTCTGGATCTTGGTGCTTCTCATCCCTTAGTAAATGAGATCTTTGAAGTCTAGATAGGGGATCTGAATCTTGATCATCACCCATCAGTAGGTGATGTTGAAGTCCTCCAGTTGGAGGATCTGGATCATCCTTTAGTGGATGATATGGATGTGAAAGCTTGTATCCACGTTTTGGCTTTTTCTTCTTTCTTCAACATCTGTAACGATCATCAGCATTGTCACTGTCTGACTCAAGGTTAAGACAGACTTCGCAATCTGGTTCGCACATGGATGGGTAGACATCCCATACAAAATGTCCACGATGATGACCTATGTTAACCGGATCTTCATTAGATTTAAAATAATTGATTGGAGGACTAGATTTATCTTCCTTATGTGAAAATACCAGTTGAATGATAAATATTCCCCCCTAGGAAGAGGATAAGCATGCCCAATCTTCACTGCTGGGCCTTGAATAGATGGATTTCATAATTCCATCTCCTAGTATGTTCAAAATTAGAGGAGTTGTTGTATGAAAAGAGTGTCGATGAGGCTCGTGGAACACCTTCTAGTAGTTACTGATCCATTCTACAGGCATCAACTTTTCAAGCTCCATTGCTGGAAGTTGCTTCGGGATCTAGATGATAGTAATCTGATCATTAGAACGATCAGTAACCATATAAAGGGCATCTGAATTGGAATTAGGAAAATTAAGATCCATAGCATGATTCTGTAGATGATAGATCATCTGGTGATGTAAGGTTGCCATGATGGCTTGAGCAACTTGATCTACTCTAGTGATCTGGATTTCAACTTGCAGACATTCAGACAAAGTGGGATCGTCCAATCTGATTTTGAAATCAGGTGCTATGGTCAGTATGACACTTTCGTTGTTGAGCGTAGTTAGCAAGGTGCTAATCAAGGCATTTTGGTACGTTGTGTAGGTAGTGTCTAGAAGAGAGATCCTAGCTGGCATAGGTATTCCCTTTCTTCCATGAAGTGTAAGAACAAGTCGTATAGCTCCAACATGTAGGTGCGTATGGTTCTGTTCTCAACATAAAGAGATCATCTCCTTTGGGATTTCAAGCTTTACGTACTATTCTACTGTTGTAGATTTGAGACCACACTGTTCCAGTTTGGAACTCTGGATGATTTCTTTCACCTTAGGATGTGAGGTAGACAAGATGGTACAGATACTTCTTGTCCAAGAATGATCTCTGTAAGGACTTAACAAAGATAAAGAAGACTCACAAGCACGATTTTCTACAGGTACATGGGTGATTTCTACAAGGTTTTCTATCCTATTAGACAACACACGTCTAATACTACGAGGTAAACTTGATGCTGAAAAAGTAGAAGATAAATGAGCTGGAGTCTGTGTTTCCATATATCTTATGGTTCTCTCCCTACTCACTTAGTTTTGATTGAGTAAACTGTTATCATCAGTCTTGATAGAAATGGTGAAGTCTCACCATCTATCGACGATGTCGCATCGCTTATTAATTTGGGCGACGGACTCTGGTTCCCTGGGGAAGAGCACACGCCCGCTCAAGGCGGGGTACAGCACAAAAGCTCCTTATGGTTACCACTCTGGAGAGTGAAACCTAATGGCAAGTGAAAGCTAATGGCTTTGATACCATTCTGGGACCCTTTCGGACACACAGGGAAAGGATACGTCCTAGATGTATCAGTATGTCCTCGATATACATGTCACCATTCTCAAACAACCTCTTGACCTGGAGATTATATGCTCCCAAGGGTTATCTTGTAGTATTGTAATTTAGTAAGGACCAGGTATGCTAGCCGAGACACACTTGCCGCTGCCACTGTCCATCGAGCTACTTGGGTGAAAGTTACTCTCAAGCCTTGCCTCTGAGGACCCTTACCCTTCAGTATCTACCTTGTTTCCCCGTTAGTTCTGTTCTCATATAGCATAATTGTTTGGAAAACATTCCTTGACTGTTTATACTTTCTGATATACAAGATCCTCGTATGTGAGGCGAGTGTAGAGCATACTTATCTATTCATACCAAGACTAATAACAACGGTTTACTCAAAACTAAAGCTTTCAGGAAAGAGAGAGATTTACACACTCAAATTCATACTCATATATTCAAACTTCAAATATATCATAGTGTCATCACAGAGTCTTCACAGTATGTTCACAGTGTGCTTAAAACTGAAGAGGAGCCTTGCTTATATAAGCAAAGCAAGGATTACAAAGGTAATTCTACCTAAAAACACACTCATGAATACTTTAGAAAAGAAGAGTACAATGATGACTCTTTAACAAAGCTACTTTAACAAAAGTAAACTGCTTTTCTAAAAGTAAACAGTAAAGGAATCTACTTTCCTAAAGCACACAGTAACTTGATAAGAAGGAATCTTGGCATAGTGCTTTGAGGGCCATGGCGATTCTTCTTTATGAAAACTCTAAAGAGAAAATGACGAAAATGCATTATAAAGCATGAGGCTCACTTTAAAGAGATAAATTGAGGTTATGATCATCATCTGTTAAGGCCAATTCATTGTCAAGCTGGTCAAATATGTGGCCTATTTCAATCATAGTCCAATGAGCAAAATCTGGGTTGAGAGGAGGCTTCAGTCGAGGCTAAGGTATTGGACTTGTAGTTCCACTGGATACTATAGTCTGGCAATGTGTTGGACAGGAAATGTCACCAACTGGGATGTGAATGACATTGGAAGAATCAACTAATGTCCAATGCTCAGTGGAAGGTGGAATAATTGGTGCGAGCATAGCAGATTCTCCAAAATATGGACCAAGAGAAGTGTAGATATCCGAAGGTGATGGATTTGGAAACCTATTAAGTTGATCCAAATCATAATGTAATTGATCCATGAGGTGATCAGATTCAGTGGATCAATTAAGTGTCATTCGCCAATGCTGGATATGATTCAATATGCATAAGTGTCCAGTAGGAGTCATATAATAGGGACGATGGATAATATAGATAGCATATGCTTTCTTATCTGTGATGTCAATGTCCCGTAAACAATGATAAGTCAGAATTTGTGACATGATAAGTCAGAATTTGTGGCATGCCAATGTTCCATTTGCCGAGTGATTGGAACCATTCCAAAAATGTCCATAATAGAGAGTTGGACTGAGTTGGGTCAGAAAGATGACGATAGACATGTAGTGGCGATAAGGATATGGAACATGCATATAATGTAGACAAAGACCGAAGATGCCATAAGGTAGCATCAGAAATATGATTATACAAATGATAGATCAATTTATACAGAGTTAAAATGTCAAACTGACTAGGAACTGGTGGAATGTCGAATTGACAAAAAACCATATGAAAATAATAAAAAAGACTCTGCTGTAAAATTTGGAGAAGCTTTGTGATACTCTTGGGAGGAGTAGAAAACAGAGGAGGAAAATCTTTTTGGTATTTTGCATATCTGGGAAACTCCATTAACCACAAAGGGTTAAAAAGAATATGAGAGTTTGAGTTCACTAAGTTAGAAGTAAGTGAAAAAGAAAGTCTATGAGAGAAGTATTTATAGAGAGAAAAAGTATCCGGTGGCCATGGTGGATGCTAACGAAGCAGATTGCATAGAGATTGAGATTCTCTCGCTGCTAGATTGTGTCTGTATAAAAATCCTGCCAAAAGATTATGTTTGAATAAAGGGGATAAAGATAATGATGAGGTAGAATATTATCAAGAGGCCAAGGTGGATGTTGTTTGAGCAAAGTGGAAAGAGATGGCACAGAAGTTGCCACATGTAAACATTTCAGTTTTACCCCTCTGTTGAAGACGTTAAGCAATAGTGATGACCTTTTGGGCCTATGGGACCTAATTTGGCTTGGTAAGCTCGATGAGATTCTACTTCTGGATCAATCTCACAGTCAAAATATCTAAGTAAGGAAAAAAATATGATCGATACCTGAGGCCTGTGGGTAGGATCTGTAAAGGGGAAACTTTATTGTAGACATCCATACCAATGATAACATCTGGGCCTGGTAAATTGTGTCTAAGTGCATAAGTCCAAACTTGACAATCAGGAAAGAATCGAATTCAGATCTTTCGCTTTGTAATAAGCCCGATCTTAAACGAATTACCATCTGCAACTGTAAAGTACTATTCATGAGAAGTCCATGACTCAGAAGGTAAGATGTTGGGCTTCATGATTGTATTGTTAGATCCAGTATCCATAAACCCAATAGCTTTAACGAGTCTATCATATTTATCCTGTTGAAAGATTTGGATCTAGACATATGGTCATAGAACTGTTGTATGATCCAGTTTCATACAAGATTGCTACTATAGCATGTAGGAAGAATCTTCAGGTGACTCTTCGTCTATGGTTGTAACAGAAATGGCAAACTTGGTTTCTTCATCTTCAGTAGAATGCTCTCAATAAGATCTTCAAAATTATCAAAAGAACAAATAGGCAAAATGGATTGTATTTGTTCTAATAATCTGATCTCTTTATTTGTTTTGTGAGGACATGTCTGTGCAAAGTGACCTTGTTTTCCACAGAGAAAACATTTGGTAGGAGACTAAGAAGTGGATGTTCTTTTCTTAAAGAATTGAAGATGTGTCTTTCTCCTTAGAGGCTTGAATGCTTTCTTTTCCTTGTTGAATTTCTTTCGATGAGCATCAGGTCTATAGTACTCCTTCTTCTTTCTGGTACTACTGCAATCACACTTCTTGTGATCTTTGCACTTGATCTGAAGATGTGGCTTCTTGCAAGCCTGTTTCAGTAGAGGTCCACCTTTGAGGATATTCTTGAGCAAAGCATGTTGATCGCTAGCTTTTCAAGAGATGCATGAGCAAGTTGGTAGGTCTCTCCAAGAGATATAGTAGACATATCTCTTTGCAAAGATGTAATAGTAGATCAATTGCAGCTCTAGTTGTAGTTAATCTAGAAGGGATGATATAAAAGTATATCGAAGATTAACATCATTCCAACCATTCAAAAGATAATACCTCTTCATCATGCTTTTGTAATGCTTCTGGATATCACGTTTGTCAAGTGAGTAGCATTTCATAGCAAAATACTGTTGACGGATCTGCTTGTCAATTTGCTGAAAATCACCAATGAATTCCTTATGAATAATGCCAAGAAGTGCTTCGGCTTTAGTGACTTAGATGTACTGCATTCATTAATACTCAGAAATACTTTGCCACCATTCTTGCAAAATACTAGTAAAATGAGATATGAATTCAGGCAAGATGTCTGGCAAGTGATGATTAGGTCTGTTCATCTGTAAGTCAATCCATGCATCGAATTCATGTAATTGATCTCTCCATTTTTTAGGTGGAAGATCATCAAAAGTAAACTACGAACCAGAAGATAGTTTGGTCTGTATACCTTGTGTAGCTGGGTCAGCTTGTTGTGCAGGTGCTGGTTCAAGTCTGAGAGGTTCAGTACTTGTGGATTTCGCTTCACTTATCTCAGGTTCAAGATTAACATCATGATGTTGAGGCATTGTCATCAGAACTTCTGAGAGTGCTGGGAGATCAGCAAGTTATGCTGAGTTATTTTGTGATTCTTCATAAAAGGTCATATCTGCATCAATCTTTTGACTAGAAGTTTCAGATATTATTGCAGTACCATTAGAACATTCAAAGGCTCCAGAGTAAGTGTCTGAAGAATGATCTAATTGATCAGAGATAGAAGATTGTTCTACTGCAGTCTTAGTCTCAAGAGTTGCAATGAACTCTATCATGGGTGCTTTATCCTTCCCAGTAGATGTAAAAGACTGAGACTTTGGTGGAGATGCAAGTGGAGCACATATCTATACTGATTTTCTCCACTGTTGTTGTTCTATCGAACCATGATAGATACGAGAAGATGATGCTAATGGCTCATGAACTTTCTCAGGTTGTTGAGTAGATTTCGATTTACTTGTCGACTTAGCTTTGGTTGCTTGTTTAGCTTGAGCTGTTTGAGAATGTATGTACTTTCTAATCAAAGGATAATTGAACTTGAAAACCATTGAATAGTCAGTTTCCTCTAAATACTTTTGATTCACAAGAGAAGCATACACTAGCTGAGTATGTGGCAATACTGTTGAAGATGAGCCAAAGATGAGCCATATACTGCTTTTGATTGTGTAGTTTGCATGTCAACTTCCATCTATCACACGATTCCTTGTATGTTCTCAATTTCTTTGTATTTTTTGTCAAAGTCTGGACCCATATAATGTACGTCAATGTAATGTCGAAGATCAGCATCAAGTTGTTTAATATAAGCTTTATAAGATAGATACATTTGTTGGATCTATTTAGAGACTGCATCAACTTTGTGTTGAGTAGCCTGCGTTTGTTGATTGATTCCCCCAAGCTTAGAATCAATCCTTCTTAGAACTTTGTTTTGTGCTACTGCATTCTATGTTTGCAAATTCAGAACTTCATTTGATGGATTTGACACAAGTGTTCCCTGTGAAGTTATTCCTGAGGCTTGACTATACGGGTTAGAGATAAGCCTTATGGATTCATCAGTGCTCCTGTGTAAAGATGGAAAGTCTGGAAAGGCTTCCTTATATGGCTTTACCATATAGCATAGAATAGGAGTAGGAGTCACAACAGGAATTGTTGGTAAAGTGTAACTGTTCTCAGATGATTTCAACATTTCTTGTTGAGATCTGGGTCTGCATCCTTCAGTAGATACAACTGGTATGTATCCTTCAGTAGATACATCTTTGCTACGAGATCTGAGTCTGTATCCTTCAGTAGATACAGGTGTGTATCCTTCAGTAGATACGCTTATGTATGGACTAGCATCGTCTGAATGTTGTTGTTTCTCTTCAGTAGATGAGATCTCTAAAGTCCATATAGGGGATCTAGATCTTGATCATCACCCATCTATAGGTGATGTTGAAGTCCTCCAAATGGAGGATCTGGATCATCCTTTAGTGGATAATATGGTTGCGAAGGCTTGCATATGGGTTTTGGCTTTTTCTTCTTCCTTCGACATCTGTAACAATCATCATCATCATCACTATCTGAGTCAGGGTTGAGATAGACTTCATAATTTGGTTTACACATAGATGGGCCGATGTCTTTTTCAAAATGTCCACAATGATGGCTTATGTAAACCGGATCTCCAATAGATTTGAAATAATGGATCGGAGGACTAGATTTACCTTCCTTATGTGAAAATACCGGCTAAATGATAAATATTCCCTCTGGGAAGAGGTTAAGCATACCGAATCTTCACTGTTGGGCTTTGAATAGATGGATTTCACAGTTCCATCTCTGAGTGTCTTTAGTATCGGAGTTATCGTCTTATGAAAAGAGTGTCCATGAGGCTTATGGAGCACCTTCTAGTAGTTGGTGATCCATTCTGTAGGCATTAACGTTTCAAGCTCCATTGCTGGAAGTTGCTTCGAGATCTGGATGATAATAGTCTAATCAGTAGAACGATCAGCAACCATGTAAAGGGAATCTGAAATGGAATTAGGAAAATTAAGATCCATAGCATGATTCTATAGACGACAGATCATCTAATGATGTAAGGTCGCCATGATAGCTTGAGCATCTTGATTTGCTACAATGATCTAGATCTGAACTTGTAGATGTTTGGACAAAGTGGTATCATCCAACCTGATGTTGAAATCAGGTTCTATGGTCAGTATGATACTTCCATTGTTAAGCATAGTCAGAAGGTACTAATTAAAACATTTTAGTGCATTGTGTAGGCAATGTCTAGAAGAGAGATCCTGGCTATTGCAGGTATTCCTTTTCTTCCATGAAGTGTAAGAGCAAGTCGTATAGCTCCAACATGTAGGTGCGTATGATTCTGTTCTTTCCACAATCCTTTGGGATTTCAAGCTTTACGTATTATTATGTTGTTGTAGATATGAGACCACATTGTTCTAGTTTGGAACTCTGGATGATTTCTTTCACCTTAGGACGTGAGGTAGACAAGATGGTAAGGATACTTCTTGTCTAAGAATGATCTCGACTGTGTAAGGACTCAACAAAGGTAAAGAAGACTCACAAACACGATTTTCTACAGGTACATGGATGATTTCTACAAGGTTTTCTATCCTATTAGACAACACATGTTTGACACTACTAGGTAAACTAAACGCTGGAAAACTAGAAGATAAATGAATTAGGTCAAGTGTTTCCATAAATCTTATGGTTCTCTCCCTACTCACTTAGTTTTGATTGAGTAAATTGTTACCGTCAGTCTTGATAAAAACGATGGAGTCTCACCGTCTATCATTGATGACGCATCGCTTATTAACTTGGGCGATGGACTCTGACTCCCTCTTTTCTTTTGTACCCCGCCTTGAGTGGGCATGTGCTCTTCCCTTGGGAACCAGAGTCCATCACCCATGGCCACCAGATATTTTGTTTCTTTATAAATACCTTCATTCTTTTCTTAGAATTGTAGGGTTTCAACTCTTTGCCTTTCCATTCGTTATAGCTCAAAACAATCTCTTTGCCATTGTTTAAAAACAATTTGCCTCGATAGCTAGTGTGCCAACAAGTGTGTCTAAAGTAACTTCTCTTGCTCGTTTGAGTTTGTTTTATTACTTATATCAGTTTTTAAGTGAAACTCAATCTCTTGGTAATCCCACAATGTTTAACCTTAAGACACCCTATGTTAATATGACTTTCCTCTCTGATCCAATATTAGAAAATACATTATGGTATCTTTAGGCACTCACAACCTTTATGCTTATGTCGTCACGGTATCTCCTCTACAGCTCTACTAACATCTTTGTGATCACAATCATGTAAATTCATTGTTATGGACATTTTTAGAATGGTTCCAGCCTTTGGATCAATGGAAGGAGCAGTGTTCGATTATCATTTCTCAACATCGTCTTTGGACAACATCTGTTAAACGACAATCTATAATGAGCTTCTTCATACTTCATCGTCCATATCGTAAAAGATGCAATGAAGCTTTTTACACTGAATGACGTGTCCAATTTTACCATACTTCTCTGTATTGACCACGACATCAAACCAAAGTGATCCAACCCTTAAGAGATTTTCATAAGGAAATCAATCATTTTCATGAGACACCAATCATCTCCACCTCCATTGGACCTCATCCTAGAGAGTTTATATTCCAGAAGTTGATATTCCAGGTTCCAATAGTCCTCAATATGATACAGGAGAATTAATCTCAAATAGTGCAAGACCTTCTCAACTTGATAACTCTATCTTCCAAGATGCTCAAGATCCTAATGACGATCCTTACAGTCCTAATGAAGATGAGTTAAATCACTTCCTACATGAACTTCACAACATTGAGATCAGTCCTAGTAAACGACGAAAGACTTTCCTAAGTCATTCTGACCGCTCAAGTGATCTAGACTCGCCATCCAATCTACAATCATTGCAAGAGCCTATTCGTGACAAGTAATCCATCATGGGCTCTACTTATAGGAATCTCACCTTTTTAGACGTTTTTCTTCTTCTCTTTGGAGTTTTAGTAAAGAAGAATCGCCATGGTCCGCAAAGCACTATGCCAGGATTCCTTCTTATTAAGTTACTGTGTGCATTAGGAAAGTAGATTCCTTTACTGTTTACTTTTAGAAAAACAGTTTACTTTTGTTAAAGTAGCTTTGTTAAAGAGTCATCATTGTACTTTTCTTCTCTAAAGTAGTCATGAGCGTATTTTTAGGTACAATTACCTTTGTAACCCTTGCTTTGCCTATATAAGCAAGGCTCCTCTTCAGTTGTAAGCACGCTGTGAACACGCTATGAAGATGTTGTGATGACGCTGTGATATATTTGAAGTTTGAATATATGAGTGTGAGTTTGAGTGTGTAACTCTCTCTCTTTCCTAAACGCTTTAGTTTTGAGTAAAACCATTGCTATTAGTCTTGATATGAATAGATAAGTATGCTCTACACTCGCCTCACACACGAGGATCTTGTGTATCAGAAAGTCTAGATAGTCAAGGACTATTTTCCAAACAATTATGCTGTATGAGAACAGAACTAACGGGGAAAGAAGGTAGATAATGAAGGGTAAGGGTCCTAAGAGGCAAGGCTTGAGAGTAACTTTTGCCCAAGTAGCCCGATGGACAATGGCAGTGGCATGTGTGTCTCGCTTAGCATACCTGAACCTTACTAAATTCCAATACTACAAGATAACCCTTAGGAGCATATGATCTCTAGGTCAAGAGGTTGTTTGAGAATGGTGACATGTATGTGGAGGACATACTAGTACGTCTAGGACTTATCCTTTCCCTGTGTGCCCAAAAGGGTCCCAGAATGCTACCCAAAACTTGGGTTGAAGGTAACGTGTTATCAAATCCCAAATATACCCCTCATTAAAGCGGGCCCCCAAGGGACCCACTCAATCCGGCTGGCTCCCGCTATCTTTCGGGGAGTCGAACTCGCAATGAGAAATCTACGACCAAGACTCGTTATCATTTGGGGAACCGAACTCGTGACATAAGGCAACTTAGGCTGGCTTTGATATCATTGAGCTACCCAAAACTCTACTATTCTAAGACCCTTTTGGCCACACAGGGAAATGACACGTCCTAGACATCCCAGTATATCCTTGACATACATGTCACTGTTCTCAAACAACCTCTTGACCTAGAGATCATATGCTCCCAAGGGTTATATTGTAGTATTGGAATTTAGTAAGGTCCAGGTATGCTGGGTGTGACACACATGCTACTGCCACTGCCACTATCCATTGGGCTACTTAGGTGAAAGTTACTCTCAAGCCTTGCCTCTTAAGACCCTTACCCCTCAGTATCTACCTTCTTTCCTCGTTAGTTCTGTTCTCATGCAACAGAATTGTTTAGAAAACAGTCCTTGACTGTTTAGACTTTCTAATGCACAAGATCCTCATGTGTGAGGCGAGTGTAGAACATACTTATCTATTCATATCAAGAGTAATAACAATGGTTTACTCAAAACTAAAGCTTTCAAGAAAGAGAGAGATTTATACACTCAAACTCATACTCATATATTCAAACTTCAAATATATCACAGCGTCTTCATAGTGTGCTTACAATTGAAGAGGAGCCTTGCTTATATAGGCGAAGCATGGGTTACAAAGGTAATTCTACCTAAAAACACACTCATGACTACTTTAGAAAAGAAGAGTACAATGATGACTCTTTAATAAAGCTACTTTGACAAAAGTAAACTACTTTTCTAAAAGTAAACAGTAAAGGAATCTATTTTCCTAAAGCACATAGTAACTAGACAAGAAGGAATCCTAGCATAGTGCTTTGCGGGCCATGACGATTCTTCTTTAACAAAACTCCAAAGAGAAAAGACAAAATTGTATCAATAGTCTGGCCGATGTGATAGATTAGAGGGTTCTTGATATCGGACAAACTTGGGTAATGTTGTCAGTCAAAATAGTGGAATGAAGTGATATAAAGTGGCTGAAAGGAGCGGAAGAGGTTTCATAGGCCGAGAAAGAAAATAAACAAGGTTATTTTGATGGCCTTTGAGATGACAGATGGAAAACTTATAACGAGAAAACCATTCTTACAACGAAGTAACTGATTATTGGGAAAAGGTTTTTTGTGTTGGTCAAGAATTTTGGGGAAGGAAGTATTATCCATCTCAATTAGAAAATGCTGAGGGGTGAGATGAAATGCAAACTTTTCAATGACATTTTTAACAACCAAGATTTCTTTATGACTGATATGACAATGAGATTTAGAAGAAAGGAATTGACCACTTGCATGTCCACAATAATGACAATTACCATTAAGTTCCTCAAGAAGAATGGCACCCCAATAATTATCACTATCATCTGTCTGTAAATTGTCAATGGAGGAGGATTTTGACAGATGTGCTTCAGTTCTTGGACAACCTTAGTATGTTTTGTGGTCCAAGGTGGTGGATTTTTTTTCAAGAGCTTAGATAAGCATGAAGTATAAGCAGCAACGTTGGGAATAAACTCATGAATATAATTAAAAATTCCAAGAAATTGTTGTTTCTATTTGATAGTGAGATATTCATTAGGAAAATGCAACAACTCTTATACAATATGTAGGCCAGGCTGGTTGAATACATCTTTAAATTGCATACCAAAAAATTCAATTGATTGAGTATCAATGATGCTTTTTGAAGCTGAGAGCATAATGCCATACTATTTTGTAATCTCTAAAAATTTGTGAAGAAGAGCCTGATGTTCTTCATGGGATTTTGAAAACAGACGAATATCATCAATGTAGATCAGGGAACTGTGAAGAATAAGCTGATAGATCTTTGTAATGGACCTTTGAAACAGAGATGGAGCTGTTTTAAGTCCAAATGGCATAACAGTCCGTTAGTATTGAGCATTGGGAATGCAAAAGACAATTTTATACCACCTTGTTAGGTGAATACCGAATTGCCAAAATCTTGCTTTGAGGTCAAACTTAGAAAAGATAATAGCTTCTTTCAGAAATAGTACTTGGGTACTAATGTTGGGAAGAGGAAACTTGTCATCTTGCAGGAATGCATTCAGAGGCTTGTAATCAATGACTAATCTCCTTTTGCCACGTTTTTGCCTGGCAAGCCCAATCAGACTTGGTGGGCTCAATAAGTCCTTGTTTGAGAAGGACATCACACTTATCTTGTGTGAGCTTCAGTTTATCAGGATTCATACCTGTATGTGTGGCTTTTGTGGGATTGATATCCTCATTCTTTTTGAAAGGTAAACTTATGAAGAAGTCAGTATTTTCCCAAAGAGGATATGGATGAGTAAACTGTACATATGATTCAGGACAATATTCCAGCAGTTTATCTCGTAAGGCTATGTAAGGTGCAGGAACTTGAGAAAGTTCAAACACATTTTTGATGTCAGTGTATGGACTGACAAATGAGCGATACCTGAGGCTAGTGGGTAGGATTTGTAAAGGAAAGGATTTACTATAAACATCCATACCAATGAGAACATCTGGGCCTGGTAAAGTGCTACCAAGTGCTTTAGTTCACACTGTACATTGAGGAAAGAATCGAAGGCCGATCTTTCACTTTGTGATAAGCCTGATCTTAAACGAATTACCATCTACAACTGTAAAATACTGTTCATGAGAAGTCCATGACTCAGAAGGTAAGATGTTGGGCTTCATGATCGTATGACTGGATCCAGTATCCATAAACCTATTAGCTTTAATGGGTCTGTCATATTTGTCCTGTTGAAAGATTTAGATATGGACATATGGTCGTAGAACTGTTGTACAATCCAATTTCATGCAAGATTGCTGCTGTAGCATATAGAAAGAATCTTAAGATGACTCTTCGTCTGTGGCTGTAATAGAAACATCAAACTTGGTTTCTTCATATTTAGTAGACTGCTCCTCAATAAAATCTTCAAAATTATTAGAAGAACGAATAGGCAAAATGGATTGCACTTGTTCTAATAATCTAATCTCTTTCTTTGTTTTGTGAGGACATGTCTGTGCAAAGTGACCTTGTTTTCTACAAAGAAAACATCTGGTAGGAGACTAGAAAGTAGATGTTCTTTTCTTAAAGAACTGAAGATGTGTCTTTCCCCTTAAAGGCTTGAATGCTTTCTTTTTCTTATGGAATTTCTCTTGATGAGCATCGGGTTTGTAGTACCTTCTTCTTTCTGGTAACACTGTAATCACACTTCTTGTGATCCTTGCACTTAATCTGAAGATAAGGCTTCTTACAAGCTTGTTTTAGTAGAGATCCACCTTTGAGGATTCCTTGAACAAAGCATGTTGATTACATAGCTTTACAAGAGATGCAAGAGCTAGTTTTATATTTTGTATCAAAATTTTATTTTGAGAATTACTCATTCGAGTCACAATATATATTGATAAAACACGAGACTTCTGAATAATATAAACTACCTTCTAAGACTACTTTGGAGCACTAATTCAGTATTCAATAACGCAGCCCAATAGCGAGGGAGCTCTTAAACAATACTAGTATCTTTTACCTAGGTAGTTTTCTTTTCTTTTTTTAATGGATAAATTACGGCATGAATCCTTTAGATAAAGTTTAAGGAAATTTAGAATTTAATTGTTTACAAAGAAAATTAATTTATCATATCCCCAATTTTTATCTTATAGCAAGGATTTATAAATAATAGTACTACAATCATCATGTCATAATTTTTCAAGGGAATCGCCAATTCTACGGTAAGGGGAGATTTCCATTAAAGTGTACCTTTATAGTCATGGTCGTTCTATAATTTGATGACGAAATATAAATCTGAATGCAATATACTGAACTATAATAGCTGATTTAAAGTTTTATTGTTCACCAACTATGATTGATATGTTTCCTAAACTTGCAACATTATGTAGAAATGAATGAGTAGCGTGAAAGCTAACATGAAACAAACGTTTTTTTAAAAAAAAAAATCCATAAGCACTTAAGATTTATGGGAAATTTAACCTTTTTTATTTCTTACTCATAGCAAATTCAAATGAGAGACACAAGGACGAGCGGTTAGAGTAAATAAATGGGTACCCACCGTCACATGCTGCAGATACTTCAATTCTGGTGGACCAAAACATTCATATTCTTCCAATCTTTTCTTTGATAGACACGTGGAAAATATTTAGAAATTAAAACCAAAAACTGAAAAACCTGCCAATTGTATGCAAACGCAAGTGCAAATTAGAAGAACAGTTCGTGAAAAAACATAACAAGTTAAAGTACACCATTGGATATTTTAATTTTAAGCAAAATGAGAAATTATGATATATATTGTTCACTAATTCAAACTAAGTTTTTTTTTAAAATTGTATCCCACGTCAAAGGAAAAACAAAAAGTGCTCCATCGAATTGAGACAGGAAAAAGGGAAATTGTTCCAAGAAATTTATTGAACAACCGTGAAGGGAATGGTTACACTTACAACCCAGAAGGTGTTTATAGATGAAATTTTAAACTGAATCTGTCATATATTCATCAATCATCCACCATAATCACACATGCCAAAGGAACACCTACCTTGACCAGGACACTCCTCAAAACAAGAACCGCAATGAAGAGGATCATTTCGAACGTCAACACACTTACCATCACAACACACGAACCCATAAGCACAACTTTGTCCACAAGCTCCACAGTTGTTGGAATCCCTTACCGTATCTTTGCAAAACTGCTGAAAGCAACATGTGGTGCCACCCCATGGATTTTTCTCGCGATCCCAGCACACATTAGGGTCATTGGCACATGAAAGTACTTTCTTCCTCCCTCGTAAAGCCGATCTGAAGAAGTTCACGTGTGCTGGAACGTCTGTTTCTGGAGGACGTACGCGGTGGCCGGCGGCAAATTCATGGGAAACACCGATCAACATGAGGAAAAGGAAGGGCCAGAAGCACTTGAAACTTCTTGCAACGCTATATGAAGAAAGCATGGATGTTTATTGCCAGGATAACTCGACATGAGCAATATGCTGAACCAAAATCAAACGAGAAAAACGCTCCTGATTAGATTAGATTAGAAGACATTGAACTAACCTGGATTTTTTTTTCCTTTGGATCAGATTTATTAGTTCGGAGCTAGTGAACTTTGTCAAATGTCGTGACATCAAGGTACCCCATTTACGTAAACGATCAACCAAACATGTTTCAGAACTAATAATTATGAACGGGGAAATGAAGTAGACATGAATATGACTTGTCCATATAAGTACACATAAAGTGGGCAAACCAGTCCTGAAAATACCAATTTTTTACACGAGTCAATGAGAATCTCCTAGCTAATCGTTTTTCATTGTTCTCAAGATATATTTTCCCTTAACTAATTTGTTTATTTAAATGTAAGAACGTCTGATACTTGGTAACCAACGCAGCTTTAAAATATAAGAAGATTTGGACTCGGAAGTTGAGCTGAATTTGTCTCGAGGAGATCAGTGATCGAGAGTAATGATATATTTCAATAGACTGTATCCAGTATTTGACATTCCCTACAAGTGTAAAATAAATTGGTGGGATTCATTAATATACTATCAGTTTGTCATTTAATCCTACAATCTATAGTAGAAAGACTTGAAAGGAATATAAATTAAACAATTAATTCTTGAATCCTTTGTTTCTTTATAACTCTTTCAATAGATTCTGCTTAAAAAAGCTTATCAAATCCTTAAAAATTGTGTGTGGAACTCCTTATTTCTGACACTTACCTCATTTTATTTGACACCATAGTCTTTAACCAAATGAACGGTGAAATTAAAAGATTATATAGTTGATAAAGCATATATAAAAATGATAATAATAATCTTAGTAAAGAGTAAAATATTACCTATACATATAAGCATTCCATTAAATTTCGTGCAGGAATTCAGGGTCGATGCTTGAGAGCCGCCATAATACTCTCATCTCTCTGTAGCTTTCCCTGTTTCTTATTCAGTTTGAAATTTTTTCAGCTTATCAGTTGCTTATGTTGTCTCTTATATAACTACAACTAAAAGGACATTAGCTTACGAAAAAAATCGTAGCTAAAAGTATTAGTGACAATTTATTTTCGTTGCCAAATTTTCATCGCTAAAAAATGTAGGTGATGCTTTTTGCTTTGATAATAATAAGAAAGAGAGTGATTACTAAGAACAAAGATAAGAGGTAAGAAGCTAAGATCGACAACAGTCTTCTTTTCCTTGGACCCATCATCTATATAACTCATTTTTTGTGAAACAAAAGAATTACTGAGTCATTGCTAATAATTTTTGCCTATGCTTTAATTTCGTAACGAAAAACTATTAGTGACATTTTGAGAAATCGTCACCAATACCTTTTAGTTAAGCTTAATTTTTGTAGTTATTATTAGTTACGTTTCCGGAAACGTAGCCAAAAGTTTTTAACTATATTTCAAAAAATATAGTCAAAAAGTTTTACCTAAGTTTTCGAAAAAATGGCCAAAGGTTTAGCCACTAAAAAAGGCCCAACCTTTCATCAAATTTTCAATTATAACCTGAATTTTAAAAAGTAGTAATAAAATAACCGAACTTTCAATTTTTTTCAATTCTAGACTGAACTTCAAAATATAGCAATAAAATGCTCAAACTTTCAATGTTTTTCAATTCTAGCTTGATTTTAGTATTTGTGTCAAGTTTATTAACGTGACTTGCCATGTATTTTCGAAACATTAACTATTAATATATGTCAGTCAAAATTAACACAACAAATGAAAATTAATAAAATGAAATTGTTTAATCACATAATTAAAACGATGTTATTGTTTAAAAATAACATATATCAGATCACGTAGCCCCAATGACCTTACGCTTTAATTTCAGTTTTTCCTTCATCTTCAGTTTGTTCTCTCGATGTCCTCATCCTTTGATTTTCAAATTACGCGTTGGGAGAACATTGGGAGAACAACAGATAACGTCAAGCTAGAATTGAAGAAATTGAAAAATTGGGCATTTTATTGTTATTTTTTAAAGTTGGGGCTATAATTGAAAAATTGACCAAAATTTAGGTTTTTTTGGTAATTAACCCAATTTTTATTATAAAATTTAACGAAATGTTATACCATAATGAATTATAATTATTTGTTACATTTTCAATGGATATTATTGTATACAAAATTTATATACTTTTATTTTTGGTTTATTATTTAAAAATTATGCAAAAATAATAGATAATTTGAAGTAATTTATATAAAAATAAAATATCATTAAATTTGTTTGTGTATAAGATTTTAAGTACAAATTTAAAAATACTTATATATAAAATAATAAATACAGAGATTAGTTTACAAGAAATAATACAAATCTTTCAATCCCACTACATCTTTTTCAAATTTGTAATCCAAGAAAAAGTATTAAATTTAAATTATAATAAAAATAGGAATTAAAAGAAAGAAGTATAAGAGATGTAATGAATATCGTTCATCTTCATCTTCACTGCTTTTGTAATCCAGGCCAAGTAATTTTTTGAGGTACTTTTCATGTTTGTACAACCTTTTTTCAATATTTTATAATTTAATCTTAAGTGACTTGTTTTCCTCTTCAAGACGTTAAACGTATGTTGATCTTAATGAGGATAAAACAGTTAGCTTAGGGCCAACCATGACTTTTGATATATTTGGATCATATGCGAGGAACGGAATTGCAATTGCCTTCTACATTTGCCTCATTCCCCTCATACATTGATGTTCAAAACAACTCTTGCAACTTGTTATAAAATAAAAAAAAAACAAAACCAATATTCAATGCAAATATTATAAGTTAGTAATACATCAATAAATAAACATAAAATTTAAACAAAATTTTATACTTATATAGTTATTTTGCACTTCTTCTGACATCCACTCTTGACCTTCCTTATAGTGAGTGATTTGTAGATTGTGATCTTATCACGCTTTTATCAATATAGTTCCTTCTTACTCTATTTTATGTAAAAATAAAATGCACAATAAATAAAATAGTGTTTATTGATATAATTATAACTTGTAAATAAAGATTTTACATATTCATTTCGCACGACAACAAATGATTTGGAGCCTTAGTTGTGAGGAGTTTTCTTTTATTCTCTATTCACCATGGCCTTCTCACATTTTTCATAAATAAAGAAAAAAAGAGTCATTAAATCATCTAACAAGATTAGTGGACCAAATACGAAAGGAAAGAAAACAATTATGAACTTTGGGAAAGGACCAATAATCACACATGTTGTTTAAATTTTCTAGAGACATTAGCTCCATAACATGTCTCCTTGCCTCCATATCAAAAGGGAAAGATTTGTAATATTGATGCAGCCTTTAACGATGATCCTTGGTCCTTTGTTTCAACAATGAAGTGGCACAGTTTCACTACAACAAAATAATCAGATTTTAGACACTTATGTCTAGACGCATCTACTAACTGTCTTAAATAATCTAAAAGATGGTAAAATTTTTAGACATTTATTTAAGACGGTAAATTTTGTCTAAAAATTATACTAAAAAGTGTCTAAAACTTAGATTTAATTATCTGCGAAATAGAATAAGATAAAACTTAA
>JAOSBN010000178.1:22416265-22437210 GCA_027563595.1 Erythroxylum suave | reverse complement strand
ACACAAACACAAACACAAACACAAACACAAACACAAACACAAACACAAACACAAACACAAACACAAACACAAATACACCAAACAATAACATATATAATCACACATAAGCAATGATGATACAATGGCATTAAACTTCACAAAATAATTTAACTTTAAATGCAACCCTTCAAGCTGCTCTAATTTATTAACTTATGCAGTGTGTGACTAAGCACTTTAGACTAAATATACATACTAACTAAGACCTTAACATGATATTCACTGACCCTCAGCACTTGCATACAAACATTGACATGTAGTGGTCAATTGAAATTGAAAACATTAATAAATAACTTTTCATGAAAAATCATGCTATTAATAAAGATCAGTAGGATCTATTTATTAAAACACTATTTTGTTAATTTTCTTTAACATTGACCTAGTCTTTTCCCTTAAAAGCAAACATTTGTGATGAATATCCCCCAGTTACTCAACTAGGTCATATTTTTGTTAATAGGCTTGGTTGGAAAATCATTACAGCCTTTTGACACGAAGGTAAACATATGTGATGAATGTCCCTCGGTTACTCAGGTACATCACATTCTCAATAGATGACTAGCTCTATTCATAACCCGAAGGCCATTGAAATAGTTATTTGCTTAAGATATACATTTTGTTATCATATTTTATTGCCTACCTCATTTTTTTAGTTAATCATTTTCATGAAATGATACTAAAAATATTACTTATTTAATTAACCTATGATTATAAATGTATGTAACAAATTTCATAAAGTGAGAAAATTAACTTCTGATCCTAATTAACATGCATATTTAACTAAAGATACCTAGAACATGAATTGCACAAGCTAATAAATCTTTGCAACTTAGAAGACTATGTTCAAAGCTAACCTAATTTCGTTAAGTCCTAACCATTGATGCATCACATAAAAACCTAAGCAAAACTGACATACAATATGCAAAATTCACATTCAAAATAAAATCTTTATGCAAACCCCACCACATTTAAACAACAAATTATCCTCAATGTGAGAAGAACAAAATAACAAAAAAATATATAAATAAAAAAAGACAAGGGTTAGAGCATAAAACATTCATGGCACTTGAGGTGGTGATAGCGATGGTGTTGGAGGTGGGATTTCCACACCTTGAGTAGCAAAGTATTTGTAAATGTTTGAATGTCTCTGCATTGTTGTATTTGCTCCTTCGCTATCTTATTCAACACCTTAGCATTATATCTAATTGCTTTGTTAGTGTTCAAAATTGTGTTGAGTACCTTCTCCCATCATACATCTTCTTCTTCTCTGAATTCTTCACTGGTTGGCTCCTCCTCTTGTTGTTGCGATAGTGCTGAGCTAAAATTAGCATGTCCTGTCCTGTTCTTGACATATGATATTGTCAGACTTCAAGATCTCAGCTCTCATCAAATGATGAGTGCGAAGAACCTCAGGAAGATGCACAATTAATCCATTACAGTTAACACCATAATAATCTGCAATAGTGATAACCATGTACCTTATGCCAAGATTATTACTTCTCTTTTAACGCTCTCATTGCTTCTCTAGAAAAGAGAAACAATAATTTTGGCGTAGGGTACTTGGTTACCGCTATTGCGGATTATTATGGTGTTAACTATGATGGATGAATAAACTCAGACTCATCTATGCACCACAAAATAGATAACTCCTTCATCAAACATTTGTTGCTTTCACTTTTTTCAAACACAGTTTCACACATAAATTTGTGTAGCAGCAAGTATTCAAGGTTATGAATTATGTTATTATGTGCATTTTTAGCATCGAAGTTGTCCAACCATGTCAATTGGGCCCAATAATATGTGGCATGAAAGTCATTGCACTGGTCCATTATGGTTGATTCCGAGAATCCAACAATTTCATACAAAGTTTCATAATTTAACTCATATGGTCGACCCTGCAACTGAAACCATAATTCTCTTAGGTTAAATTGCTCAAATTGAAGGTATATGAAGAATTTAAGTGTGAGTTCTTCATAAATGACAAAATTAAAATGAATGAATTTCTCACATTTAATTATGCTTCCTAAGTTTTCAACCTTTTCTCTGAATCCAATTATTTCTAATATTTCAAAGTCTAAATATCTAGGGATGACAATATTTTTAAGGCTAAGTGGAAACGGTTACCTTCCTTTTTCAAGTACATTGGGAAGGGTGCTTTATAATCGGTTACTAGATTCCTTTGTCTGCGCTCCGACACTTGCCCTTTAGTTGAGTAAGTTTAACTGTTTACTTAATTCGCGGTCCGATTGGAAATGAGAGATATGTGAAGAATGTTGGGAGAGAGAATTTTAAGGAGGGTTGTACAGAGAAATGAGAGGATTTGAGCTTCTCAATTCTAAAGAGAGAGTGACATAGTGTTATGGAAAAGAAAAATGACTATGAGGGTGAATATATAGGCTAGACAAAAAGAAGGGGTAAAATTGGGAAGAAGGTTTGAAAATTCCTCATGCCCATTTTGCCCCTCCATAGATCAAGATCGTGATAGAGAGGAACTCTTATGGTCATAATCGTGACCTAAAATGTCACGATCATGACAGAAGGTTTAAAATAGAGTCACAACCGTGATAGAGAGTTCAAAATTGAGTCACGATCGTGACCTCATGACATTGGGAATTTTTTACACTCCTTTCCTTTTTTTTAATTATTTTCCTCGTGTCACTCCCGAATTCTTTACCTACCTTATATTTGCATCATCACCTCATTTTTTTGCCTTCCATACCCTTCTAATCCATTGTGAAAAAGAGAGAGACAAAGAAAACCAACTCAAATTTTCCAAGATACTAACTGTATAGAAAAACATGCAAAAGTAGAATTGAAATCCTAACCTAAAGTAAAAGATAAAAGAACAGAAAATTAAATCAGAGGTTGCCTCCCATGTAATGCTTCATTTGCCATTGCTAGCTCGACGTACTTCTTTTCTCATAGTGATTCAAATGAATCATGTACTTGTAGCATCCATGTAGGTTTCATAACCTATAAGTGAGCTACCAGACTATTCTTACACCCACCTTTCTTTCTCATCTTCTTCTTTTGATTATCCTTTTAAAATTTTTACTTTCCTGGTGGGTCATTTGTTGCTTTTTTTATGGGTCTTTTTGAACATAACTCTGCTCCACTTTTTTCACAAGACTTGTTTATCTTAATAGCAACCATATATTTGAAACAATTTCTTTTCAGGAGGCAAACGAGGGAAGGAGACTTTAGGTGGCAATTATAGACATGGAGATCATTCTAAAGGGGTGATTTTGATCCAGAGAAGTGGACAACATAAAGAATTGATCAAAATATCTGTTGAAATATAAGATCAACCTTCTATATCGCAAGAATACTCGAGCAAAGATAACTAAAGAGACTTAGAATTATGATCCCATTGTTTTCAATTTGTTTTTCTTTCTACATACATTTGATTTTGTGTTTGATAATGTGTAACTAAACATCCTGTGAGCATTTAGGTTAGATGAACCCTATCTTGATACTTTAATATGATTTCATTCTTTTTTTAATGCAATTGGTTGATTGTTATGTTCTGATTTGATTACGTGTTTTATTTCTGTTCTAATAAACTCAGGAATATTATATCATAATCTGATTTCATGAATAAAGATTGAGAAATCCTATCAATGAATAGACCTACACAATTGGAAGCATTTGATTGCAACGCTAGAGATAGGATGACATTAATCTTCTGAATTAAGGTCAAACCTAATAGAAGGATTCACAAATCGATAAACCATTCTTAAAAACTTTAACTTGAATAATTCAATCGAAAACATTAGGGTCAGTTGTTAGTAAACTCAAGGTTAGTTATTACCATACCATAGGAATCTCCATGGCTCAAATAAAAGATCAATCTGTTAAGGATTTGAGGGGATTTGAAACCTAGATACCAATTATTGACATCCATAATTTTCTAAGTGAATTCTTAATTCTCCGTTCAATATCGTTGCCTATTTTATTTTAATTATTTAAATTTTATTTTCTTTATTAAAATCCAAAATCAATTAGTAGGATAAATAATAGGAAAAAGGTAATTACTATAAATCACTGTGTTCGTGGGATTGACCCGTATTTACTGGTTCTAGCTGTAACTACATTGTGGACCTGCAATTATTACAATATTGACTAACTTAGAAAAAGTCAATCAGATATTAACCTTAGGAGTAAATCCTAATTAAGTCATATATTTGAAACAATATTATTTTAAGATTAGAAACATTCCAATGTAGCATTAACTACTAATTACGTTAAAAATACATTTTTATTTAGTGAAATAATTATTTAAAATAGGAGTTCTTTAATAAACTAAGTATATTTCCTTATATTATTCAAACATTCATGTGTTGTGGAACATTAAAGCCATTAGGCATGCAGAAAGACTTAAGTATGTATTTAGATAATTTCTCTTAATTATGATGATAATTAATATGAAAGTTGTAAGATTTAAGAGGGTGCTCACTATAGAGAATCTTATATAATTATCTCATTAAACCACTTTCCAAATGGTAGCGTAATCTTCATATGGTGATATGGTATAAGATACTTAAATGATTGGCTTAGAGCAAGTAGGAGATTGTTAATTTATACCCTATAACTAATTATTTAGTTGTAGTTTAGTAATTTAATTATTTAAATGTATTTATCTTATATATATTCAAATGAATATGATAAAATCTATTAGATAAATGTATATTTCGAAATTACAGGATCATAATTATGAGATTTATATTGCATCTATATATTATCCCTAAATTGTTCCTAGTCACTATTTTATTAATATTGGACATTAATAAAGCTTTAAAAACGAAGACATGTTATATTTTTTGTTATGAAGTAAGTGATCTCATATACTAAAGTATAAAGATATTTAGACAAAAGTGCGGGTGCTAGTTAGAGAATAAATTCACTGAATTAACACTATATGAAAAATTCATTTAAAACATTACTTATATGTCTATGAAAATTATCATCATGATGATTGCATAACTGATTCTTTGACTTGAGATCTTCAAAGTATCTCGCACAAGGATTGCTATATTTTGATGCTATTTATAGTCAAAGGTAGCTCATTCAGCAGTCACGGGATGTAGTATGAACTATATGGAGGTAATTGAGTGATTAACATAGGATTCATCACCTTAAAGTAATTAGGGAGAATGTTTTGTAATTCTCAATTAATTTTGATTCAAGAAATCCTTAGCCAAGGTGGAATTACACCTTGAAAAATTTTTCAAATGTCATTAATAGAATTAATTAATAATGATGGAGAAGTAATATGATTGGACTCATAGAGTAGACATTATTTTAACGCTTTATATCTAATCAAAAATACATGATGAAAGGATTTAGTTATATAAGAAAATCATGCATTGAAGGTTTAATCAAAATCACTCTGACATTCCTAAATATTCAAATGTTCATGATGCATTGCTAGACTCCAATATTGATCTATAGATTTACATTGTTTAATTAGATAATTAAAGATAAATTAAAGGATTTTAATTTATCTAGTCCTAAATATGATTTGAGTTTATAATTTATGTCCATTGTGAACATATTTGATAACCTAATGAGGTACAAACAAAGAAATAGTTAAAGGAAGAAAAGATGTTTTAATCAAGTTAGAATCCATTGTAAAGTTTGAGAAACTTTATGGTTAAAATGAGATATTTAATAATAAGAATCAATATAAGATATTGAATCTTATTTGGGTATAACTAATATTTAATTAAAACTAATTTTGATTGAAATTAGAATTTAATTTTAATTAAATTACTAAAGTGTCAAAAAACTATTATAAATA
Source organism: Erythroxylum suave (assembly GCA_027563595.1). NCBI lineage: Eukaryota > Viridiplantae > Streptophyta > Magnoliopsida > Malpighiales > Erythroxylaceae > Erythroxylum > Erythroxylum suave. Next base: position 22,431,377 of record JAOSBN010000178.1, on the reverse strand, counting down.
AGCTTAGGCTTTAAAAGATCTAACACTCTATCCTCTTTGTAATAGTTGTAGAGTTCTCTCAACTCGTTTTGCGGACACCGTTACAAATTAGACACTTGCGTGTATACTATGGTTGAGATGAGCTGATTTTAAAAACAGTTTTAAGGAAACAATAATAAAAAATCAAGCTTCAGAATAAGGTATGAATTAAGATTCATACTTTATTATTTTTTACGTGATAGTCATCTTATATAATTTAAGTGATCTTGGCCTTTAAAAATCAAATACAAAATATGTTTTGTAATTATTCTAGTGTGTGGGATCATATCCTGTCCCAATTTTCCAAAATCAATAAATAAAAGTATAAAACTCTTTCATATATAGGAAGACTCTAACTTACAATCCTCAACAATCCGTATATCCACTGGTCTTTTCACGTCTACTTGCCTTAGAAATTAATAAGGGATATTAAGAGGATATTAAAGAACCTCCTCTGGATAGGATCCTCAATAAAGCACTTAAGACTAAGAGTATGGTGATATGAATATCCCACTAAGGATCGATGCAAGATTTGGCACCAATTTTATAAAGATCACTAATAAGATATTTATTGAAAAAAGGAAGATTTGAGCAACCATGAGTGAGAGACTCCCTCATCTTTCTTATTTTCACCTCCTTCTTCTTCATGGATTCACCACTCCTTTAAGCTTATGATTTGGATTTTGTTGTTGTTTTTCCTCCACGCTCTTCCATACTCCTACCGCATCCCATTGCTTTAACTTTGCATCTTCTTTACTCCTTCTCACCTTCTCCAATCTATTGGTTTTCCCCATTAGGGGTAACCTCATCTTTTCAATTTATCTCAATTGCTACCCTTGGTTTTCTTCATACTTTATGGAAACAGTTTTTTAATTTTCAAATACCTTTCATTGTCAAAATTCCTTAAACAACTTGATGGAATTAGGTTTTCCTCCTTTGCCCTCCTCACCCCTTTCTTCTCCAACTTTCTTAGCTCTGTCAGATCTAACTAAAATCCCCCATTCCTAGCCTCCTTAACCTACCTTCTTACCTTAATCCTCTCCCATTTGATGCAATCGTTGCCAATTACCATGGATTTCATTAAAGGGTTTTGCCATCCTCTAAAGATTATCGAGTAATAATGGTCGTTGTCTACCAATTAACAAAGCATGCCCACTTTGTGCCACTTTCTCATCCGTTCTCTGCAATAACTGCAGCAAGAGCATTCATTAAGAATGTAGTGAAGTTACATGGTTTGCCAACAAGCATTACTAGTGATCAGGATAAGATTTTTCATGAGTGGATTTTGGCAATCCTTGTTTCGAAGCATAGGTACAAAGCTGCAAATGAGTACGATTTAAAACGAACTGGCAGACCGAAAATGTTAATAGGACTCTTGAACAATATCTAAGGTGTTTTCTAGAGAACAACCAAGGTGTTGGGATCTTTTGGGTATAATATTGTTATAACACAACTTGGCACTCTTTCATTAAGAAGACACCGTATGAAGCTGTATATAGTGAGCCACCACATAAACTTTTGAAGTTTGTTCATGGCATTACTAAAAATGTATTGGTGGAAGATTTGTTGAAGACCTGAGACGAAATGTTGAAAGAGCTGAAGATCACACTACGACAAGCTCAAGATAGGATGAAGAACCAAGTTGATCGGCATCATCGAGAGGTTTACTTTGAAATTCGTGATTATGTTTATTTGAAGCTTCAATCATATTGGCAAAGTTTAGTTACATTCCGTGCCTCGCTCAAACTTTCATCATGTTTCTTTGGGCCTTTCAAAATCTTGGAGAAGATTGGACAATTTGTTTACAAGCTGGAGTTGCCGCCAGAATCCTGAATCCATTATGTGTTTCATGTTAGTCAATTAAAGAAGCATATTGGATCTGCACCTATGGAACCGACTCCTTTGCTGCCAAATACTAAGGATATACTTGTTTTGCCTCAACCAGAAGCTATTTTGGATAAACAGACAACCACAAAAGGAAAATACTGGCCAAAAACTGAAGTTTTGGTCAAATGGTGTGGGACTGCCGTAGACAATGCAACTTGGGAGGGGATTCGACGTTTTTCCAAGAGCTATCCATCTTTTTCCCTTGCAGACAAGGGTCCTTGAGGGAGGGAGGAGTTGATACGTTTAGCTTGTCTGTGTTTATCTAGCATAGTCACAGGCTGCTGTTATATGAATAATTTAACGTGTAGTTAAGATGAAGGTCGTTATGAAGGCTTTATGTCATTTAAATAGGATCTAATAAGTAGTTGTTTAAGTAGTTTTAATAGTCTTTATTATCTCATATATTCTAGGATAGGGTGTTTCTTGTTTCTTAGGTATTGAGATTAGCTTGGTAGTTTAGTTTAGTTTGAATTAATCTTGTTTCTTATTATAAATACGCTTGTTTGGAACGAATAAAACAAAAACCCCTTTTGAAGTTAACTTCTCCTTCTCAAAACTCTCTTTCTATGGTCTCTCTATATTTTTTATCATCCTAAGCTATCTGTCACAACCTTGCACGTAACAAAATGATTGTAATATTTGGTTTTGGTTTGACTTTTGGAATGAATTGGGTCTACTTTACAAGTTTCAAGTCTGACAATCTAAAGTTGCCAAGTCCTTTAAATGACAAAGTAAGTCGAGTGATTATAGATAGTAATTAGTAATGAGACATTAGAGAATCTAGAACTATCATGAACAATGCCTTCAATTATAATCCAAACATGAACAAAGAGAATAAATAATCGAGATCAATCATAACTCCAATACTTCTACAAATAGATCTTATGTAAAGCTATTCAAACCTCCAAGATAGCCTTCTACCTAAAGAAAGCTTGTTTGGTTTCTAAATCGGTCACCTAAAGCTTTATTCATAATCTAGATGTTATTAAACAAAGCTCACTAACCAAAAATAAATTAGGCAGAATCTAGACAAGTACGATGTACTACATATGTGGTAAAACTAAGAAAACATCAACCATTTCTTGGATTTTTGTAGCTTCTCCAATCTTAAGATATGCAAACTTTATTTCCTTATTAACTAATGGGAACAATTCATCTCTTGGATTAAACATGTTAGATTCACATATAAGGGAGACAACATAGTCATTAAGCTTATTTTAAGATGTGGAGTTTATACATTATAGAAAGAAAGGAACTCAAGGATCTTCCAATCTAAATCCCAATCTGTTCAAGTAACATCCCAAGCCCCTTGATATTGGATCAGACAATTCTTTTATCTCAAATGTCCAACTTAACATGAGTAAAGAGTTAGCTTCGATCTAGTCAGTAAGCTAGTTGGTTTCCTTCATTGTAAATCAAGATATATGAACTTATTACCTCTCAATCTCACTACTTAAGTTTTCAAGGATAGGTTAGAAGACTTAAGATTCTATATTTCAATTATGTATCGTTTTATTGATGTTGAATTCTCTTTAGGATTTCATTGCTTTTTTTTGGCCTTAGAATTTTGGCACTTGGCAACTTGAATGTTGTTTTACCTTTGCATATTAATACAATTTCCTTTTCCTTTTTTAAAAAATCACATAATTTTCTCATAAATTTAAAATTTTATATCGTGTATTAGTTAAGTGGACAAATGTTTAGATGTATTTTTCATTTTATAAGGAATGATAATCATTACAATCTAATAGTTCTTGTTTTTTTTCTTATTTTATTTTTGAATCAAGGATTGGCTTAGTCTTTGGTGGTGAAAATGCTTAAGTTGAAGAAGTTTTACGTGTAATGTGTGTATAAGCCAGTATTGTTCAGTGTTTGTTTGGAGAGTTTCTATAACTTTGTATTTCAATTCGAAAGGCCTCCCCTTGACTTTTGTCAGTTTTCTTATTTTATTTTATTTGTAATGGTATGTCAATGTCTCATAGATTCTCCAACACTGGGTCGGTTCAACCAGACGAAGATGCCATGCAGGCTCTACAAAGCCCAAATTGCAGTGGCGTAGAGTCCATACTTGCTGGCTTGTGGGCCATAATATTAGGCAAGGTTGTGATCATAAATAATGACAATAAGAGGGAATAAAAAAGCTATAATGTAAATGTTTTCTCGAAGTCATGAACGGAATTCATTATCTCAGAAGGTAGACATGTTCACAGATTATATAATATAGTGGTTGAAAACATGTAGGAAGAGACTTAAAGGAGTAGAGTTTGTTCCTTTATTATTGAAAAGTTGTATTATGATTAATTTATTCAGGTTTCCGCTAATCTACTTCTACTTCTGCTTCTGCTTCAGCTTCAACTTCTTTTAATTGATGAATTTGTGTATGTAGTTTGTATATATGAACAGGAAAAAAAATAAACCAATAAAATTAATACCTTGAAAGGCTAGGGTATATTGTTTTTCAAGTTATAATTTTATTACAAAGATGCGTGAATGTACATGTCCAACCTACGGTCCCACCAGAGATAGGAATCTTGACTAGGCTAATGCCATTCTTAAAGCAACGCTTGATTTAACAATCTATGCATTCTAAATTTGACAATCCAAATATTGTAGGGGTACTGTCTGATTTGTAGCTTTCATTGCCGTGAGCTCTGTGAGGTTTATCTTTCTGACAAGAAGGCAAAAGGAGGCCAAGTAAAGTTGCTTACAACAAAAGGGTAGTGTCCTTTTCATGACAGCCTCATGAACAGTAGCACAACTTGCCTCTTTATCAATAGCAAACAAAATTACACACTGTATTACCTACAGCTGCATTATGATCAAGCTAAGCTTACCCACAGAGACATGGCTTCTACTTGCAATAAAACATCCACTCTTCAGTTCATTTTCATTTGTCACTCAAGTGCATCATCACCTTAATTCATGCAGAAATGCTTCAGGTCTTGAAGTCAAGGACCTGCTTCCTTCTCACCGCCAGTCTTTAAATCTTTAATTTTTAACCATTCATGAAACTTCTCCTGTCAAGTCAACATGTTCTCTGCAGATTCTTTCTCAGCATTTCCACACCAAATGACAAAACTTGACAATAGTAAATAATAATACTGTTGTCTACGTCCACCAATACATCTTATCACAAGCATACCAATTGAATTCCTGAGCAACAACCCAATAATGATCCCACACCGGCATAGCTAAATCTTCCAATATCAAGTTCTGTATAGTCTTTGATTAGAAGAATTTTAATTAGAAAGAATAAGAAAAGACAAGTAAGAATTTGGAATATATATGATAAATGGCATGTGAAGACACTCCCTTTTACTTCCATGAATAGATGGCTATGGTCAATTTCTTGTCTCTAGGCACGAATTGGGCAATAGAGGGACCATTGGAGTTTGGAGTTTGGAGTTTGGCTGGAATAGTCACGGGGAATTGTTCCATGCCTACAATTCTACAAGTACTGTTCTTAACACAACCCCGCCCAATTAGGTCTCTCTCTTATCCTCTTCATAGTATTCTTCTCATGAAGTCTGCAGGTCTGAAGGTTTCATGGCTTCTGTTTCATCTTGTTCTTTCTCAGTTCTATCTCAAGATGATGAAAGACCAGGGCTTCAATCCGTAAGGATACTTGTCTTTTCAATCAATGAATGCATTCTTGAATTCCTAGCAAACACAGACTCCTGGAAATCCTTGAAACTGCAATGCACTTCCAGGCTACACACTCAAAAGCAAGAGTTCTTTGAATTCTTCGAGCACTCAGTCCTCTCCAATCTTTACTGGGGTATTGAAAACATTGAAGCTGCGTTACATGCAGAATGTCCTGGAGAGAAAAGCACTTTACTGAGTGATTCAGAGAGAATGCTTCAGGTCCCAGCACTGCTTGATGAGCACGGAGTCACAGCTGGAATTTCAAACCATTATTTGGTTTGCTTAGCGTACTTCTATCTGTCAGTTGTTAAGAAGCTGCAAAACGATGAATGGCAGGTAGCCCTGCACTTTCTTCAAGCAATGCTAGTCTCTCCAAGGTTACTTCGAAAAGAATTTCTGCTGAAATTTGGGAGAAGTTTCTTTTACTCGAGTATTATGCCCCAAGTGGAAGTAATCAATGAACAGAGAGGATTATCGGATGATCCTTTAGCAGATAGTAGTGAGGACAGTATTGATGAAGCAGTAAAGCAAATTGCTGGGAGGCACAAACAGTGGCTAATGTATTATCAGGTTATTTCATATGGAGAGATTCCCAAGGGGAACAACGGAAATAGAAACTCTTCTTCCCTGGAAGATGAATCACAGTGCTTTTCGTAAGTCTTCTTTTACTCATTTTCTGCTATTGCACCTTCTACAATTTAATCATTGACATTTAATGGCACAAATGTAGAATTTGATCCTCCTTAATTACCCAGGACTGACTCTTGAATGAATAAATGGCAGTATAAATTAGAAGAGAAAAATCATTAATACTTCCCTGTCCTTTCTGTATCAATTACAATAGCCAGAGTAAGTTTGAATCTATATACTTGTGATATCTTCTCATAGCTCATAGCTCATAGCTCATAGCTCATAGTCATAATATCTCATGACAGGCATGTAGTGACCAGCACTAACGACTATTACAACTCTACTGAGCAAGGACTCCTCTTCCAAAACTTTTACACTGTAAGCCTTGCATTAGTTCATATTGGAGCAGAATTCTGACTGACGATTATGCTTGAAATTGAAAATCATTAATGAGCTATGACTAATCTTGCTTTTATTTACAAAGTCGTATATGTTATTCAACAAATTTGGCTCCTGTTTGTTAACAGATTAAATTTTTATAAATGTTAACGCAGAATGACAAGGTACATCCACTTGATCCTCATGGACATGTACTTGAATGTCTACCAAATGAATCTAAAGTATGCAGAGAAAATCAGAAACTTCAACATAGTAGTACAGCTCCTAAACATTTGAATCAAGTTCCAAAGTCAAAATTTCAGAAAACAGAATATGAGGAGTACATAAGCATCAAATGCCTCCATGAAGTGCTCCTGGACACTGAATCAGATACACCAACTTCATCGAGTTCACATCACGATTGTTCTCTGAAAGACAGTGATCTAGAGGTAAATGTTTCAAAGGAATTTTACTTAGCCATTTTCAAGAACCATCACAATAATAACACTCACTCATATCTCCCAAAACCAGGGAACCAATGAATATATTAAAACTTCAACCAGAAGAGCAAGGGAAAGCGACAATAAACTGCAACCAGAAGTCTTTGCTGAGTTACGTTCACAATAGCAGCTATAGCTATCTTTAGTTATTACCCAGGAAAGCAATAGAAAGGTTAGTCTCATAATTATACTTTCTTTCTGACAAGAAATTTCTCTAACTTGCACAGGAACCTGCAAGCTCCATGCTCTTCATTGAGTACAAGGTCCACAAAAATGATCTTGCCACATTCTCCACAACATCAAGTGCAAGATGTAGACATAACAGACTTATTCTCTGGCAGATTTGTCAATTCTGTCAGTGATTTAGATTTATCCTTATCCAAACATAGATATCATACCAAGGAGAATTGCCTCCTAGAAGAAAATTCTGTTGAGAAGTTATCTCAGCGCGAAGTTCTTAATCAGACATCATCCACAAATCTGCAGAGTTACAAGTTTTCCCTGGTAAGTCAACAGAAAATATCTCCAACTAAACAACAGATATCTCATAAGTCAAGAAACTTTAATGAATCGTTCGATATCTCTGGCAAAGATTCCAAAATGGGATTGGTTGGAGTACTTGAGAAAGAAATTTCAAAACTATTTTTCTCGGAAGGATTAGTAAAGTGTGAGGAAGACTATGCTGTACAAGTTACAACCATTTACGAAATGCTAAACAAGAAAAGAGGAGAAAAATACACAATGTTGAAGGATGTGATTTTGGATCAACTGCTTACAGCTATTTCAAGTTCCAAGGAGGAAAGAATCATAAGAGCCTCAGTATATGTGCTTACATCTATAATATCAGTGAACAAGTCTGCTTTAGCAGACATCAAGAAGAAGGGTTTGCAGCTTTGTGATCTCGCAAGTGCTCTGAAGCACAATGTGCACGAAGCAGCTACTCTTATATACTTGATAAATCCTTCTCCGACGGAAATAAAGACGTTAGAACTTTTGCCTGCGTTGGTGGAGGTTGTCTGCACTTCAAACACGAACATGGGGAAACCAACGTCACTTCCGATGACACCGCCAGCAGCTTCTTTGATGATTATTGAAGTGCTGATAACTGCATTTGACTGTGCAACCAATAATATGCACATGGCTGCAATTACTTCTCCTCACGTTCTCTGCAGGCTCCTAGATCTTGCCAGAAGTTACAATACAAATGAATATGTGTCTTTGGTCAAAGTTCTGATAAAGTGTATGCAATTCAATGGACAATGCAGAAAGTATGTATCACAAACTATTTCCATTTCCCCCTTACAATGTCTCCTGCAAAGTGACGTGGAGGATGCCAAGTTCACAGCACTTGAGTTTTTCCATGAAATCCTTCACATGCCAAGGTACAAGTTTCAGTTTATCGACTCATATGGTCATGTAGTCAGAATTTTATTATTGACAACATTATGAATGTGCTTATAAATGTCACTTCTAGGTCTATGCCAAACATTTACCAGTGAAGTTCTAGAGGTTTTTTCTCACTCAACCCAGTTTTCTTTAGATTTTCTATTTGAAGTTGTAACGACTACACCTTGTTGTTTTAAATCATTGATCAAGTCAATTATCCTTCATAGAGACATCTACTTATAAGCAGAATATAATGAACTTTTACATAAGTTACATATGTTCATCGTTCTTTATTAGTATATGATTGCTCCTTTTTTTTTTTTTTTTTGGGGTCTCAGATCCTCAACCATCAGCCTTTTGCGAAGGATGAAAAAGGAAGTAAGCACAGACATGGTGCAATCACTAATTCACTCTGTGCGAAACCTTCAACAGAACTATCAACTTTTGGTAGCTAATTTTGTATTGCAATTAGAGATAGTGGTAAGTTACCACATTGTGCTATTCCTTTATGGGCTTATGTTAAAAGGAGTAATGTATGCTTTATTATTTGACTGAATAAATGGTCGAGAAAGTTGAACTTCTGCGCAGCTGATGTAGCCAGCAATTCGATATATCAGGAAAACTTGTCGGTCAAGAGCGTGTTCATAGACAAGGCCATGCAGATCATCTTTGAATTATTGGCTTCAGAAAATTGCTCTACTACACAACAATTATCTGCATTCATTCTAGCAAATCTTGGAGGAACTTATTCTTGGACAGGGGAATCATACACAGTGGCATGGCTGGTGAAGAAAGCAGGTTTAAGCTCTTTATACCATCGAAACATGATAAGAAACTTTGACTGGATGGATCCAAGCCTGCAGGTAAGATGTGAAAGTGGATGGTGCATTTTGTTGCTATATTTAGGTATTCAAATTAAGAAAGATATACTATATGCAGGACATAGAAATAGACTGGTGGTGCAGCAAAATTGCAAAAGGAACCATTTCCATGGGGAAACCTGTTTTCCATGCTCTAAATAAAGCTTTGAGAAGTAAGACAAAGAAGATTTCTCGTGACTCTCTCACAGCGATTGCATGGTTAGGATTCGAAGTCGCCAAATGTCCAAAGGGTATAAGATATACTGCATGCGATATCTTGCTTGATGGAATTGAGCAATTTATGCATCCTGGCTTAGAGCTTGAGGAGAGGCTGCTAGCCTGTCTCTGCATCTACAACTATGCATCTGGAAGAGGTAAAGATCCCACTTACACAGGACTATGACCTGCAGAGGCTCTAATATCTCATCAGAAAGTCAGCTATAGCTAACATGCGACTGTACAACGTACTAATATGAAAGTACAGTGATTTATGTTCAATTCCTATCTAGATTCATGTTATTTATTCAGGAATGCAGAAACTAATTCATCTCTCGGAAGGAGTAAGGGAGTCACTGAGGCGGTTTTCAAGCGTAACCTGGATGGCTGAGGAATTGCATAGAGTGGCTGACTATTACTTGCGCAACAAATCGGTTAGTGGTCTAAAGCACTGAGAGTTGCATAAAAAGTCGCATATTATTTATTCTGTTATTTATGTTGTTCTTCACAAGAACTTTTTGGTAGAAATGCAACAGTATCAATATTTACCAAATGTAGTGTTAGATAGCTCTTCGATGTTATCACAATAATAGCACAGACTCTCAGAAACCCTTCTCACAGTTTCCTGCAAGCCATTTAAGGAACACCCGTGTGACTATCTCTAAATTCAAATTCTGAATGCTCTTGCATTTTCTAGTCCTAACTAGTAACTCAGCTTCCTGCTAGCATCTCTACTGTTGTTTTCATTTAAACCTGTGCTCCAGGGTACTATCTATGTAAGCATTCAGTAGCTCTCAGGAAGATTGTTCCATCTACATTCATATTATCAACGAGCATCCATGTCTAGATCATATTGCATTAACGATTAGTGGAAGCAGCACTTTCATTGCCTGACATCAACCTTAATATTGTAAGAACAGCGTATTTCTTGTGTGCATACACAAATTATGGAGGCATCGGACAGCAAAAGTGGATCAGTGACTGCTCTCATCTACTATAAAGGACTGCTTCATAGTGGATACTCTGATGGTTCAATCAAGGTATGAAATAGCTCCACATATTAAAGGTTCAACACTTAACAGTACAATTTCTCATATCTTCGGATAAAAATTCAAGGCTAAAGAATCTTCACAATGGAAAATACAGAAGACTTTTTGAGTAAAATTTTGAAGGTTTTCAACAGGTGTGGGACATCAAACAGCAATCAGCTACTCTTGTGTGCCATACGAAAGAACATAAAAAAACAGTAACATGTTTTGCACTCTTTGAAGCAGGAGACAGCCTTTTGAGTGGATCTGATGATAAAACTATCAGGGTGTGGAACAAATCTTTCACAAAGATAGTACTGTGTTTACGTATCAGATCATTAAATCTCTAGTAGTTCGACGTTTAAGCTATGTGTTTCTTATGCAGGTATGGGAAATGGTCTACAGGAAACTGGAGTGCGTGGAAGTCGTTTCCATGAAAGACGCAGTTCGGAAGTTACAAACCTATGGCCAAATGATTTTTGTGATCACCCAAGGTCATGTAATGAAGGTGAAAAATTAGCAAGTCAAATTCGCTTATAGACTTGAAAGTTCAGTGTTCAAACTGTTGACTTTTTATAGAGCTTGAGCATAAGAAAAGAGAAGAAAAAGAAAGGCTTTTATCGTAGAACACCATATATTTTATTGATAGCAACATAGCTCATTATATAGAGCTTGAATGTAACATAAAATCTTAGATATTTGCTAAAGATCACAATAATATCTCTAAACTTATTCCTTAAATCAAGCATAAATATCATAATCAAATTTGCCTAAAATTTTATTAATTTGACCATTTATTTCGTAAGAATCTGCAATCTAAGGAATTTTCCAACAAACTCCTCCTTGCCTTAGGATTGCAAACTCCAATTCTTTGCCTTAGATGCTTAAACTTGCTGACTGGAAGTGACTAACAAATTCCTAAAGAAATAGGTATATGGGTATTTTATGGTTTATGGTTATGAGGCATAGATATGGTTATGGGGCATAGTTATGGATATGATTTTGTGGGCATAGGCATGGATATGATTTTGAGTAGAGTTAAAATAACTCCTCCTCCTCCGGTTGGCTATTCATTGCTGCTTTGGCTTCATTTTGTTGAGACTCTTGTTTTGTCTCCTCCTGAATTTTTTCGTTTCTTTGTGCATCTTGATTTGAGTCATTGTAGGATTTGTTGGCAATGAAGGCACTTCATAGTCTTCCTCCACAGCTTCCCAAACATCCATAGCATATAGTTGTAATTCAATCTCCATTGCTTGAAGATGGTTGTATTTCTTGTTGTAATTCTGGGTTGTAAATCAGGTTTGTATTATGGCTTCACTCATCTCACAGGTCCCTCAAGAAAAATGCTCTGATACCATGTTGATTTTTTATAGAGCTTGAGCATAAGAAAAGAGAAGAAAAAGAAAGGCTTTTGTCGTAGAACACCATATATTTTATTGATAGCAACATAGCTCATTATATAGAGCTTGAATGTAACATAAAATCTTAGATATTTGCTAAAGATCACAATAATATCTCTAAACTTATTCCTTAAATCAAGCATAAATATCATAATCAAATTTGCCTAAAATTTTATTAATTTGACCATTTATTTCGTAAGAATCTGCAACCTAAGGGATTTTCCAACACAAACTAGGAAGAGAAATTTAACTGATTGATTTCCTTACGTATGAGTCTGGTGTTTTGCATTAGTTTCTTTTAATTCAAACAATGTTAGGCTTGTAAAACCTAACTGCCAAGGGAATATAAGAAATGCTGAGAAACCGAATAACAAAAGTCACAATCATAATACTGAAATTTCTTGATTGAGAACAGAATTTTTATCTTTCCAAATTTCCGGATAAGCATATGGAGATCATGAGATTGTTACTAGCTCAAATTATGAGAAGTCATATTAGTATTGCTCTTTGAAATTCACTTGCAGGATAACTCTTTTAACTTCTGAACTTAATCTTAAACAGGTTGTTGATCCCCAAAGAACGATAAAAGATATCTGCAGGGCCAAAAAGGCGAAATGCATGAGTGTGGTCCGGGGAAAAGTGTACATAGGCTGCACGGATTCAAGCATACAGGTAGGTCATAGAGCCTCTCTTAATTCAACTCATGAAATATGCTTGAGAAGTATTTGACGTCCATTCTGTAGGAGTTAGCCATAGCAAGCAACCGAGAGCGAGAGATTAGACCACCAACAAAGAGCTGGAGTATGCAAAGTAAGCCCGTCAATTCTATTGTTGTGTACAAAGAATGGATTTACAGTGCAAGTTCAAATGTCGAGGGTTCAAAGGTTCAGGTGGGAGCAATGAATTGTAATATGAATAGTGTATGTTGCTGAAAAAGCTTTTATTAATCTTGGGAATGTCTTTACAGGATTGCAGAACATACTATAATCCCCAAGTTTCCATAGCTGAAGTAAGAAATGTACTAAAACTGGGAGTAGTGGAAGATTTCTTGTACTTAAATTCCAGCTCATCAGCCAGCACCCTACAGGTACACGGTGGTAGTTTCTAGTTTCTGATGTTTCTGTCAAGAACCTAAAACCAGAATGCCGAGTAACTTTTGCTAGATTTCATCATTTGGACCCCCTAATGCGTATTGATAGTTTTTTTTATCATAAATTCTATCTGTAAAAGTGCTTTTAGCTGCTTAGGAGACGATCTTAAGTAATTCTAGCATCTGTTGAGAATAGATTTGGCTGAGAGCAACACACCAGAGAGTTGGGAGGATATCCGCAGGAAGCAAAATAACTAGCCTCCTTACAGCTAATGACATCATTTTATGTGGCACCGAAAAAGGACTTATCAAGGTTAGTTCACTACACTTCGACCTTGATCCAGTTCAATTCAATAATTGCTCTCACTTCAATTCCGTCTCAACACAGGGTTGGATTCCACTCTAAGAATGCGTTCAACACAAAAGGCAGAACCTTCCATTTCTTTCCCGGGGTGATTTTTCACTGAGTTGTTGATGTTACCATCTAAATATTGGCCTGGAAAGAATTATAGGTATAGGATTCTGTAAAGTTTGCAGTTTGTTTTGGGCAATGAATCCATATACCAAAAGGATGCAAAGATGAAACTTTTAACCTTCTCCAGTAAGTGAAAATCTCCAAATAAATTGTAACCATATAAATTTCTAAAATCCATGCAAGAATAACAACCTCATAATGTGTTAGAATGGTTACTCGATAATTCCAAAGTTAAAGGGAGACTAGGATACTGAATAGGTGGTAGAAAATAATAGTTGTATTATTATGTTATGTGAAAAGTAAAGTCGAGAATAATGTTGAAGTTATATGCTTCATGTGCAATCAGTAGTAATTGTAGTCGTTATCTGTCTATCATGCACAAAACTATAAAGCTAAGCTACTGAAATTTTAGAGAGATGAAGTTAGAGTGAGAAAGTAAACGGAAACAGGGGAGAACAGAGTATAAGAATTTTTCAAAGGCTCAACAACAGGTTGAGGCTTCTTCTGATTTTATTGATATTGAAAAACAATGTGTGTACAACTACTGTAAACTCACGATATTTATAACAGCTATTAACTGTCATTTAACAACTAACTCAACTGACTTTTCTTGATTTCTTTAAAACGATTCTTTATGTCCGTTGCATGTCTTGCATGTACGTCCTTTACGTATGAATTTCTGAAACATCTTCTACAGTAATCTATACTATATTGTTATCTCTGACAACTGTCATTTGACCATGATCAGTACCTTATTATTCTTACATGATCATTTTGGTTTTAGATATAAGGATTTTCTAAGTTAGACTAATTTGTTATATCAGATTGTCATTTCGCAGGCCAGGTCTTGACTTGATTAATCATGATCAGGGCTTGATCTTTCACCCTGCTTATTACTAAAAAAAAAAAAAAAGTCTTCCATCTGGCCTTTATATATGATCATGCGGTTTTTTGCGGAGATCAAAAAGCTACGAGGCATAAGTCCTCTTGCTGGTCCGGTCCAGGATCAACTGTTCTTTAATCCACTTTGCCAGACATTTTTAAGAAGTCATTTAACTTTCCAGCTATATGGGTAAATGAATACGATCCAACTCTGCATTTATCTTCACCCAAGGCCTCTGTCATCCTTGACAGATCAAAGGATATGATATGTGAACAGCAACAGCTAAAAATTCTAGGAACCACTCTGGAGCTTCTGACTCTGCCACATTATAATAGCATCTGAATTTTAGTAATGGAAAAAAAAAGTAATAAAATTTTGAGTTGTAACTTATAGATACAGGAATTGGCCATCCAAGCCATTTCTCTCGCATTTGAAGCTTTCCTTCCAAATCGGTTGTGTTTTGACTTTTACCCCTTGCTCACCATTCCGTCAATTTTAATTAAGTGATATCTTATCAAGTGGAACTAAGTCCATTGGACAGAAGTATTAGACCAAAATTGCAAAACCATAAAACCAGCAACTGCCACCTTGCTTGGAGAGCGATTATAAAGCCAAGTAAGAACAAGTGTTCGATATAAATGAAAGCAAAAAGAACCAAGAAACATATTGTTTGGGAATTTTCTGTATATTGATGTATATTGAATTGATTTTTACAA
>JAOSBN010000178.1:22397780-22409929 GCA_027563595.1 Erythroxylum suave | reverse complement strand
TAATTATGGTCTTTGGAATTCCATGCAGTCGAACAACTTCCTTAAAGAACAAATTTGCAATATGAGATGCATCATTGTTTTTATGACAAGCAATGAAATGAGACATCTTAGAAAACCTGTCAACAACCATAAAAATTGAATCTTTACCATCTGTAGACCTAGGCAAACCTAAAATGAAGTCCATAGAAATATGTTCCCAAGGTGCACTAGGTACAGGCAATGGTGTGTATAATCCGTGAGGCATAACTTTAGATTTAGCTTGTTTACACTAAACATAGTTTACACAAACACGTTCTACATCCATACACATATGCGGCCAAAAGAAATGCTCATACAAAATGTCCAATGTTTTTTATACACAAAAATGGCCTATTAAACCTGTACTATGAGACTCTCTAACAATTAATTCACACAAAGAACAATTTGGCACACAGAGAGTCTATTTTCCTTAAACAAAAACCCATCATGGAGATAAAACTTATTGAATGCAGCAGTTTCGTAAGCATCATACACATTTCCAAAATCAGTATCAGCATCATACAAATCCTTGATATACTCAAATCCTAATAACTTACTACTCATAGTAGAGATTAAAGCATACCTACGAGATAGTACGTCAGCTGCCACATTTTCTTTACCTTGCTTATATTGAATGACATATAGAAATGTCTCAATGAGCTCAACTCATCTTGCATACCTCCTATTTAACTTTCCTTATCCTTTGAGATGCTTCAACGACTCATGGTCAGTGTGGATGACAAACTCCTTTAGCCACAAGTAATGTTGCCATATTTCAAGTGTTGTCATTAAAGCATACAATTCTTTATCATAAGTAGAATAGTTGAGAGTCGCTTCATTCAACTTTTCAATAAAACATGCCAAAGGACGTTTCTCCTGGATTAACATAGCACCTATGCCTACTCCAGAGGCGTGACATTCAATTTCAAAAATTTTATCAAAATCATGCAAAGCAAGCAAAGAAGTTGAACACAATTTATCTTTTAGTAGCATGAATGCCTTTTCCTGTTCAAGACCTTACATAAATGGAACATTTTTCTTAATGACCTCCGTAGTGGTGTAGCTACAGTGCTAAAGTGTGGAACAAACTGCCTATAAAAATTGGCTAAACCATGAAAGCTCCGTACTTCTGAAACAGATTTAGTTGTTGGCTACTCTTTAATGGCTTTCACTTTATTCTCATCAACGTTAATGCCCTTAGCACTAACAATAAAACTAAGAAAATTAATCTTATCCATACAAAAATTGCACTTTTTAACATTGGCATACAACTTTTGTTCAGGACATCAAGTACACATTTCAAATGATGCATGTGTTCTTCTAAGCTCCTACTGTATATTAAGATGTCGTCAAAGTACACAACAACAAACTTATTAATGAATGCACGAAGTACATGGTTCATCAATCTCATGACTCAACATGGACTGTATGAGTGGATGGTAATGCCATTTGGTTTCCATTCATCACCCTGGAACATACGAATTTGGTGGTATTCCCCAATCAAATCAATTTTAGTAAAAATCACAACACCATTCAATTAATCTAACATGTCATCTAACCTAGGAATGGGATGTCGATACTTTCTCCACAATCCACACACATCCTTCAACTTCCATCTTTCTTTGGCACTAGTATCACAGGAACAGCACATGGACCTATACTCTCCCTGACATGCCCTTTAGCTATAAACTTTTCCCGTTACCTTTGTAATTCCTTAGTCTCTTCAAGGTTACTACGATATGCTGGCCTTAGGCAATGAAATTCCAAGCACCAAGTCAATCTAATGCTCAATCCCTCTTATGGGCGGCAAACCTTTTAGAAATTCCTCTAGAAAAACATCACTATATTCCTGCAAAAGATATTTAGCAATAGAGGGTACAGAATCATCAAGGACAGCAGCACTAAAACAAGTTTCCTTGTACATCAACATTATAAGTGATTTTTCCATGATAAGCATCTCTAAAATCTCTCCCTCTCACATTCAAGCTCACTTTCTTATCTCTCTTGCACTCAGTGTTTCCCTTTTCCCTATAACTCTCTTTAATTTTTAAATTCTCGCTCTCACTCATTTTTTTCTTTTCCCCATTGTGTTTGTTCAGCTTAACTCTTTTTGCTTTTTCTGACTCCTCTCATAGTCTAAGCTTCAACTAATCTTCGTATACTTCTTTAGAAGACAATGGCTTGAGGGTTAAAAGTTTTCCATCTTTAGAAAAAGAATAAGTATTTAGATAACCATTACGTGAGATCTTATGGTCATACTCCTAAGGCCAACCCAACAGTATATGGCCTACTTGCATCGAAATCCCATCATATAAAACCTCATCAGAATACTTGCCAATAGTAAATGGCACAACCACTTGCTTAGTCACTTTGACCTCGCCACAATCATTCAGCCACTATAGCCTATACAGCTTTGGATGTTTCAATAATGACAATCCAAGCTTTTCCACTAAGTAAGTGCTAGCAGTATTAGTACAACTACCTCCAACAATAACTAGACTGCATACCTTCCCACCTACATTGCATCTAGTATGGAAAATATTTTCCCGCTGTTCTTCTGGAGCATCATACTTAGCCTGCAAATTCAAAGCTCTCCTTGCAACTAGTAAGTCTCCATGCTCTGGATATTCTACATCACTTGCATCTTCCAAAGGTGACATTTTTGGATCTGTCTCCTCCCTATTTGTTTCAACAATCCCATCATCTTTTATGATCATAGCTCTCTTGCTAGGACATTGAAAAGCTATGTGGCCATACCCTTGACATCTGAAACACTTAGTTTGGCTATTACCGATCACTAGAGTGGTTTCTTTGTTGTTCTTAAAAATTCCGATCTTTTCTTTAGGAGAGTACTTGTCTTCCTTAGATTTTGGCATAAACCTATCATCTTTGAATTTAGACAAATACCTCTCTTCACTACTTCTCTTGTAACCTGACTTCCAAGGCAATTCACCACTATTACTAAATTGAGACTATCTAGCCATTTTTTTGTAACTAAGTTGTTTCTCCGCTTTCATGGCAACACTAACCATATCTTCAATCACCACATAATGTTGTAGCTCAACTATGACGGCAATTTCTCTATTCAACCCACACAAGAACCTAGCCATAGTAGCCTCTCGATCTTCTACAACATCTGCCCTGATCATAGTCATTTCCATTTCTTTATGGTACTCTTCAACACTCTTAGAACCCTGTTTTAAGTTTTGGAGTCTTTGATGTAGTTCCCTATAATAATGACTAGGAACAAATCTTGCTCTCATGATAACCTTCATTTCATCCCAAGTTTGGATAGGTCTCTCCCCATTTCTTCTTCTGTTAATTTGATGTATAGTCTATAAATTCTACAACAGCTAATTTGACCTTATTTTCTTTTGAATAGTGATGACAGTCAAACACAAGCTCCACCTTTCTTTCCCACTCCAAATATTGGTATGGATTATTTCGACCTTGAAAAGAAGGAATCTTCATTTTTATACTGCTTAGGTTTCGATCAACTTCTTCCCTATCTCTCGGTTCTCTTCTATACATGTCACCTCTTCTTCAACCTCTTGTTGCATACTACCTAGTTTGATATCTATAGCACTCTTCCATTTTTCTTTCAATTTCAACATTCTCAAATTCAGGTTGGTTGGTCAGCGGTGGTGTTGGCCAACCTCATTTTGGAGCCTCCAAGCGTTCTAACCTCTCTCCACAGCTTTCAAATGCAAGATTCATTCGGGTCATTTGTTCTTGTAAAGCTTTTAAAGTTGTGGCTAGGTCTTCTGAATCCCTTTCGTTTCCTACCTTAAACATTACAAAGTAACAAGGAAAAAAAAGTGTAATAATGTTAGTTAAAAATAAACCTCACTCACTTCCTTACGTGTTTCACTCTAATAGATAATTCACTCGTTTTTTGTTTTTTTGGCTTTTTCATTTGATTTAAATCACTCTTGCCTTTTACCACTCTTGATTCTTTCCCAAAATTATTTGCCAACCAAAATTTCCAAACAAATCAAAGACAATCAAATTAAAAGTGACACTCTTACAAAAGAAGAAAAACTGAAGAACTCGAAAGGAAGCAATAAGAGAGCAATGAAAAGTATCACGTATGGGTCAAGAACCAAAGAAATTCAAAGGATCAAAAAAGAAACTTTGTAATAGGAATTAGCTTTTCAAAGTTTCTTTGTTCAAGTTTTGAGAATTTCAATTTCAGTTCGAGCAATAATGCAATATGACTTCTAGCAATCCACACAATTTTTCTATCAATCACCAAACTTCACAAATTCCAACAAACTTCTTTCGTTAACAACTTATAATCGCAGCAACACTTCAAGATGAACTATCCACAATCTTAGCAAATTACGATCAACGAATCAACAAAGTTTTCTTTTTGTTTTTTTGGTTTTTTTTACAAGATCAACCTTAACAAAAAAAAACTAACTGCAAACACAACACGAAGTATGAATTGAAATTAAATTATGAAATAAGAACAAAAAAGACGATGTTAATGAACAGCAATGGAACGATAACGATAAAACACGGAGCGAAATAAACATCAGAAGGGAAACAAGGACAAAAGTAAATAGAAATTTGAGTCAGCAAAGAAACAAGAAAAACAAGGGAAGACGATAAGAACAATGGATAGGAACCTGAAATCAAGCCAAAGATCTGATACCAAATGATGCGGAACCCCTAGAACCAACTCAAATAGGAACCCCTTGATTAATCAGATCAAAACCACAACCCAAGAAATCAAAGTTGTTGGAAGATCCTTCGATGCCTTGACCCAAGATTAACAATGCAATCAGAAACCAAAACACGCAAAGATATCAAAAGAACGCCACAAGCAATTTCTACTAATCACTTAATAAGTTCGTAAAATCGGTTTGTAGAGAACTTCAGGATTGAACCCCTCACTAAGTGACCTAAAAATTATTCTCATCTCATCCGAATAGGAAGTGTAGAAAACCACCTTTTTAAGTCTCAAAAAGTGGGCCTAAAAATGAAAAAAAAAACCTAACTAGAAAATTTGAAAAGTCCATTAGGAAATTGTAACAATTTTCTAGCAAAACATCCTTTAGTAAATCGAGCATATCTTGGGCTACGAACCTTCGATTAGGCTGAATCTTATATCGTTGGAATGATAAGACAAAAATCTACAACTTTTATGTTGGTCAATTGAACTGTTTCATCCAGAATCAATGACAGAATTTCAGCCTAAGTTAGAACACGTGAATAGCATTATTGCCTTGATGTTATTGATTGTAACTTGACCGCCAAAGGCCTTTTCTTCATCAACCAGGGTGCATATAAGCTCACCAAAAGCTTCTCTAAGCCTCTTCGCATTAGCACGAGTAATCAATCTTTTCGGCATTGTCAACCGATCGTCTGATAGTTGACTTGTCTGTTGACTCTCTCTTGAACTCATATATGTGTTCTTGACCATTATTTTTCATACGAGGAAGAAACATAAAAATTCTCTACAATACAGTGTTCTTTATCTGGTGGAACGATAACAACAATCCAAGTACGTAATTTTTGTTTTGTATGCATATGCAAAAATCCTATTTTAATATGATCTATGAGATTATGTTCTTTCTTAATTAATTTAACACTTGCACTAGAAAGAAGTAAAGTACAACGCCGACAACAGAAAAAGAACAAGGTGTCCACAGGACAAGAAGACTAATTATTGAATAATCCGTCAAACTAGAGTTGAGTGGAGCTTTCTAGAGCAGGTGATGAGACAATTGGGTTTTCATGATAAATGGGCACATTGGATAATGATGTGTGTTACAAGGGTGCGGTACTCTATAATGGTAAATGGTGAAACAGTTGGTCCTATTTTGCCTAGTAGGGGGCTTTGACAAGGGGACCCTTTGTCCCTGTATTTATTTATCATGTGTGCTGAAGGCCTATCTATGTTGTTTAATCAGGCAGAAAGGCAGGGGTTAATACATGGACATAGAGCAGGGGTTAGATGCCCTAAGGTTTCTCATCTTCTATTTGCAGATGACTCAGTATTTTTCTTTAAAGCTACAGAACAAGAAACGAGAGAGGTGAAGCGAATTTTAGAGGAATATAAAAGAGCCTCTGGTTAAGCGGTAAATTTCCAAAAATCAAGTATTTTCTATAGTCCTAATGTTTCACGAGTTTGTAGAAATAATATTGGCAATATTTTTAATGTCAATTTGCCACTTAGGGGAGGTAAGTATTTGGGTCTACCATCACTCATTAGAAGATCTAAGAAACAAAAATTTCAATTTCTCAAAGAAAGGATGTGGAAGAAGGTGAATGATTGGAAGAATAAAATGCTTTCTAGAGCAGGGAAGGAGGTTCTGATAAAATTTGTTGCTTAGGCCCTACCGGCTTATTGTATGAATGTGTTTCAATTACCGTTATCTTTATGTGATGAACTTTATAAGATACTAAATAGCTTTTGGTGGGGAAATTCGGGAGCTGGTGTAAAAGGTATTCATTGGTGTGCATGGTATAGGATGTGTCAATCAAAGAAGAATGGAGGTATGGGGTTTCACGATTTGCACTGCTTTAATATAAGCATGCTTGGCAAGCAGGGGTGGCGACTTTTAAGTGGTACTAACACTCTTCTATTTAGGATTCTCAAATCTAACTATTTCCCTCAAAGGGATTTTTTGGAAGCCGGGGTTGGACATAATCCTAGCTATATGTGGAGAAGTGTGTTGTTTGTTAAGGGTGTTTTGAAGAAAGGAGTGAGGTGGAGAGTGGGTAATGGGAGGACAATTAAGGTAGGTGTGGATCCATGGATACCTAGAGATGGGGATTTTTTGGTAGAAAATGGAACGAATGTTGTGAGTCCTATGTTAAAAGTGTGTGAGTTATTTAGGGGAGATGAGAGGGCATGGAATGTGGAGAAGGTGATAGGACTATTTAGTTTTAGAGATAGTAGGGATATTCTCACAATTCCAATTAGGTAAGGTGAGAGTGAGGATAGTTGGGTTTGGCATTTTGATAAAAAAGGGAGTTATACGGTGAAGTCTTGTTATCATATAGCTTTGAAATGTTTGGGTAGAGGTGGTGAGGTGGAATAAGGTGATTTTTAGGGAAAATTATGGAATATTTTTTCATCTCCAAAAATTAAAGATTTCTTGTGGAGAGCTCTTAAAGGAATTTTACCAACTAAGGTAAAACTAGCTAGAAGAGGACTAAAAGTTGACGATAAATGCTTCTGTGAGGAGGTGGAGGATATCAATCACTGTTTGGTAGGGTGTGAGAGGGCGAGAAAGGTGTAGGAGCTAGGGGATTATTTTATTACTAACCCAACTCTTTCTTTTCAGGAGTTTTTCTTGCAGGTACTAACTGCGAACAATGGAGAAAAAATGTCAGAATTTTCTACAATAGCATGGAAGATATGGGAGAGATGAAACAAAGTTTTATGGCAAAATCAATTCCATACAGCTATGGTAACTTGGCAGCTCACAATGGATCACTTACATAATTAGACGGTGGCGCAAAATCAGAAACGGCAGCAGCAATTTATGTCTTCCAACAACAACAGAGGCCCAGTAGTAAGTCATTTTATCGCTGCTAGTCGCAGACAAAATGCAGCGGATAGCTTGGATGAGTGGCATAGTTTTGTCGACGGTGCAACGTTCTAGAATATGGGAACTTCAGGTTTTGGAATTATCATTAAGAACCTTGAAGGCCATTTTCAATATGCAGTTTCTGGATTATTTGATGGTCTACATTTAGCATTAATGAAGGAGGCTTTAGCGATCCGACAAGCTCTTACTTGGACAACTCACAACATGCAAAACTTAGGTAGCATTTTCACTAATTCTCAACTTGTGGTGCTTGCCCTTAAATCAGACCATGATGATCAGTCAAAATTTGGTGGAATTATTGCCAATTAATTTTGGAAAGTAATTCTAATCTTTCTGTTGTTTGGATTAATCGATGAGGAAATGTGGGAGTTCGTGTACATACTAGAGTGTCTTGCAATTTCTTCCGCTTGACAGTTTGGGATTCTATCCCACCTTGTTTAGCTCATTTATATGATTAATAGAGATTTCATTTGCATTTCAAAAAAAATTAAATGAAATATGTTACATGGTAAAAAATTAAATGTTTTATTAACTAGGTTATAGACACATATATGTCATCACCGTCACTGAGAAGATTGCGAAGAGGACTGGTTTGATAGAATTGAACCAAAAGGGTTAAACATATTATTACTAATAAGAGTATATATATACAAGGAGTCTTGTGCCAAAAGGAAACCACATTACTAAGGTAATACAGTAATAATACATATAAGGAATTATTTCCTCTATACGCGCCCTCAAGATGGACGATGGTAGGTCAGTCCAATCTTGTCATGCAAAGGCAAGAAATGTGGATGAGGCAAAGGCTTGGTAAGAGCATCTGCAAGCTGATCAGCAAAGAAGACATGTGAGACCCGGAGCAAACCCTGGTGAACCTGTTCACAAATGATGTGAAAATCCAAGGCAATGTGCTTCATGCATGAATGCAAAACAGGATTAGAGCAAAGACAGGTGGCGCCAACATTATCACAGTAAATAACAGGGACTGTAGCCAACAGAATTCGCAGCTCCATAAGTAAGGAACACAACCAACAGATCTCAGAGGTGGTAAAAGCAATAGACCGATACTCCGCCTCAGTAGAGGAACAAGCAACAGTGCACTGTTTCCTCGAACACCAAGAAATAGGGCTCCCCCTAAGATAAACAATATACATACTGGTAGAAGTGTAATCATCTTTGTTTCCGGCCCAGTTAAAGTCTGAGAAGGCATGCAGGGAAATCTGAGAAACACATCATAGTAATAAACCAAGATCAAGGGTGCCACACAAATAATGAAGGAGATGCTTGGTAGCTAACCAATGAGTAGTAGTAGGGCGATGCATAAACTGCGATAGCTTGTTCACAGTAAAGGCAATGCCCGGACGAGTGAGAGAAAGATACTGCAGACTACCAACAATGGCACGATACTCAAACGCATTATCAAGAGAGGTACTTGTGGTCAGAGTCAACGAGCAGTCAGTAGTAAGGGGAGTGAGAACAGGCTTAGCATCAAGCATATTAGTCCATTGAAAAAGATCCTGAATGTATTTCCTCTAAGACAAAAGAAGACCCTGCGAATGGGGAAGCACCTCCACACCAAGAAAGTAAGAGAGGGGACCAAGATCCTTGATCGAGAAGCAAGCAGCCAACACAGATAAAAATCTCTGATTAGCCTGAGAAGAAGAGCCAGTAATAATGATGTCATTCACATAGACAAGTAAATAGATAGTAACCCCAGAATGACGTAGAATGAACAAAGAAGTATCAGCATGAGAGTTAACAAAACCTTGAGACAGTAGAAAGGTTCGAAGCTCAAAGTACCAAGCTTTGGGAGCCTGCTTGACACCACAGATAACACGACGCAGTTTACACACATGATGGGGACGATCCTGATCAACAAACCCCTGCGGCTACTCCATATAGACATCCTCATATAAAGTACCCTGCAAAAAACACTGTTCACATCAAGTTGACGAAGAGACCAACCCCAACTAATGGCCAATGTCAAAATAAGTCTAATGGTCATCGGCTTGATGACTGGACTAAACGTCTCCTGATAATAAATTCCAGGCCTCTAATGAAAACCCTTTAGCAATAAGACAAGCTTTATACCGATCAATAAACCCATCCGAGTTTTGCTTGATACAGAAGACCCACTTACAACCAACCAAGTTCTGCACCCCAGCAGAAGGAATAAGATCCCAAGTACCATTGCGAACAAGAGCCTCAAACTCATCTGACATAGCACTGCACCACTTCGGGTCTTTTAAGGCTTGAGAGACAGTTGTGGGTTCAATATTTGAGGATGAGGCTATCTGGGCGGAAAGGGTGAGTTTGGAGATGGGCTTATGTATATTGTTTTTGGACCGAGTGATCATAGGATGGAGGTTCTGTATGGGGTTAGATAAGGAGAAAATGTAGGAATAGGAGAAGGCACGGAGGGAACAGGAGGAGGAGGATCTTGTGGCAAGGGAGACACAGCAACAGAACTCATGTCTGAAGGCACCATAGTGGGGGCATCTGTGGAACTACCGGCCGAGGTAACAGACGGTAGAAAATAGTACAAGGGTAGCCACTCATCAAACGTGGCAGGCATGGGACGAGGAAGAGACGAAGAGGTGGACTGGAAGGGAAAGACTGGCTCAACAAACTTGACATGGCGAGAGATATGGAGGTGAGAAGTAAGAGAATCAAGACATGGATAGGCACTTTGGGTCTTAGAGTACCCAAAGAAGACACACGGAGTGGAGTGAGGTTCAAGCTTATGAGAAGTATAAGGGCAAAGCCAAGGATAACATAGACAATCAAAGACACGTATCTTGAAGTAATTAGGGGGTTAACCAAAGAGAGACTCGTAGGGGGATCTCATATGAAGCGTGGGAGTAGGAAGATGATTAATGAGATAAACAGCAGTATCAAAAGCTTAAGGCCAATGAGAAAGAGGAACAGAAGCATGAAGGAGAAGGCTAAGACCTGTCTCAACAATATGACGATGGCGTCTTTCCGAATATCCATTACATTCGGGAGTGTGAGGAGGTGTGGTAAGATGAGTAATGCCATGAGATGCTGTAGCACCCCCTTGTCGCAAGGTATACACCGGGACGCCCGCAGGTCATTCCGGTACATATCCTATGATAAGGGTGAGCTACGAACAATCACTACAATCACTTCACATGGCATCATAATAAAACATCCATATGGAGTGAGACACTAGATCTAATGAAACCCTTTTCTAGTAACTACTGCAGCTAAATCTTCAACTCCTTCAGTTCCACAAGTGCCATCCTATATGGAGAAATAGATATAGGAGCAGCTCCTGGAACTAAATTGATCGTGAACTCTGTTTCCCGATCCGGTGGTAAACCCGGTAACTCATCAGGAAACACATCTGAAAATTTCCGAACCACTGGAATATCCTGAAGCCTCTGCTCAACTCTAGTATCAATGACATGGGCTAGATAAGCCTCACATCCTCCCTGCATCAACCTCAGGGCACTCAGGAAAGATATCATCTGAGCTGGCAATACTTGACTAACTCCTCCGAACACTACTCTAGGCTAACCAGGAGATTCTAACACTACCTCCTTGGTGTAGCAGTTCATAACAGCCCTATGGGCAGTGAGCCAGTCCATATATAAAATCACATCAATCTCTCTCAACTGCAAGACTTTCAGGTCTGCCTTCAACTCAGCTTGATCAATCTGAATTGAGCACCCCTTGCAGACCTCTCCTAAGACAGTAGTACTACCTAGAGGTGTACTCACCTCTAGCCCATACTGTAATTGCTCCCTATCATAATGCAGCTTATAGGCCAAATGCGATGCAATAAAAGAGTGTGTGGATCCTGGATCTAGTAGTGCATATGCTTCAAAATCAGAAATAAGAAGCGCACTTGCTACCACATCTGGTGAGTCTTGGGCCTCCTGCCTGGTAATGGCATAGACCCTGGCCTGGGACTGTGGTCGGTTGTCCCGTCCCTCAGTCCTCATAATTGAACCCTCAGTTCTACCTCGGCCTCTCTGTCCAGATCTACCACCTTGACTCTGCTGAACTGTAGTGTTACTCCCAGATCGCCCACTGATAGCAGACGGAGCTTCCGAAGTAGCCGGGCAATCTCTAATCTGGTGGTCCATGGAGCTGCATTTGAGGCAAGCTCTAGTCAATCGCCAACACTCACCACCATGCCTCTTTTCACAGTATTCACAAACTGGGAACTGAGTTTGTCCTGTACCCCTTCCACTGCCACTGCCAGTCTGTGAAATCCTACGTCTCTGCCCAAATTCAGACTGCCTGGATCCACCCGGTGATCTGAAGGCTCTGCTCTGACACTTACTGAAACTTCTACCAGAACCGTCATGACTGCCACTAGGTCTCTTCCCTCTGGATCCCTTCCCGGTTTCAGCCTGTCTCTCCCTCATCAGTTGTTCAATTCTCACTGCAGCTACTCTTAACTCAATAAATGTACCCATATCTGATCGTACCAATCTGGTTCTGATCTCCATATTCAACACATTCTCGAACCTCCGACACTTATCTGCTTCAGTAGGAATCAAAGCAGTAGCATAGCCCATTAGCTCATTAAATCTC
>JAOSBN010000178.1:22361852-22397680 GCA_027563595.1 Erythroxylum suave | reverse complement strand
TTGTGATTTTTCTGACCAGCCTTTAATGCTATGGATTTGTCTCTCTTCGGTTTATCTTCAACATCCAGCTCTACTTCATATATTTTCAAAGAATCAAGCAATTCGTCTAGCTTTAATTTGCTCAGATCCTTGGCTTCTTGTATAGTAGTGACTTTGGGTCTCCATCTTCTCGGCATACTTCTGAGAATCTTTTTCACGTGGTCTTGATTATCATAGATTCTCCTAAGAGCTTTAAATCCATTAACGATAGTTTGAAATCGTCCAAACATCTGATCAATAGACTCATCTTCCTGTATTTTAAATAGCTCATACTGATGTACAAGAATGCCGATCTTGGACTCTTTCACCTGGTTTGTGCCTTCATGTGCGATGGATAGAGTGTCCCACATCTCCTTTGCAGTCTCACATCCATGACCTTTATCATATTCACTTCTGTTCAGCGCACAACTCAGGAAAAACTTGGCCTTTGAATTTAGTTGAAATCTAGCTTTGTGATCAACTGACCATCTGTTCTGAGGAATGACATTTTCTTCATCATCTACTAGCTCGTATGGTCCATTCTCGATGATATCCCAAAGATCAATGTGTGTAGATTCTATGAAGAGCCACATCCTATCTTTCCAATAATGATAATCTTCACCATTGAACGCAAGAGGTCTTATAACGGAGGCACCTTTAGCTATAAAAACATGCGATTCTGCTATGGATCTTTGTTCCCACTTTGTAAAGGTGGTTCTTAGAAACCGAGCTCTGATACAATTGAAGTAAATCACACGTTAGTATAGACTTTACGTACAAGAAACTTGATATAAGAAACTCATACAAGAAACTCCATGCCAAGCACAAATTGGATAATCATCTATAGGAATAATTGAAAAGACCACAAGGCCAGACAACTCACTTAGACACACTTTAACACCACGAGCAACTTTAAAGGTTGACTTTGGCTCAGAATTAACTACCTTGAGCCATCCTTTCTCCTTGATATATTTAAGGCATAACCGACTGGATTCCTTGACTTCAAGGAAGTTATGAGTAGCTCTGGTGTCAACTAGAGCTTTTATAGCTTTGTCCCCACCTTAATTTCCATAAACAAACGTCCCTTCTTCTAGAACTTGGGCATTTCCACTTTAACTTTAATGACATTTAGAATTTGAAAGGACCCCATCTTGGTCTTATTATGTTATCGTTGCTCCTCCCTTTCTGCGATTAAGGTGAAGAGCTTGCTTTTGTTCAGGCATTCTCCAGCATTGTGTGGTCCCTTACAAAAGAAGCATTTTATCGAAGCTTTGCCCTCTCTATCCTTTTTATAACCGCCCTCCTTGCGCTTGTCATACTTGTGAGAGTCCTCTGTGCTTTGATGGTTATCTCCCGTACCCTTTCCCTTACCGCCCTTGTCTTTATGAGACTTAGGTTTCTCGAGCTTCTTAAATTCAATGAGAGACTTGACAATGGCAGTAGTTGTGGCGAGATCTGGGGCACCACATCTTTGGATCTCTAATGTAAATCGTCCATAAAAGCAAAAAGTGCCTAGATAGTGGGGGATCTCCAGAAGCACCTCAGAAAATTCCTTCACATAGTCTCGTACGCTCCCCTTTTGTGTGAGACACCACAACTTAGCTCTCACCTCTAACTCAGCATTCTTGGAATAAAACTGCTTCTTAAGTTCCTTCTTGAACTCATCCTTTGTATCGATGGTGCAGGCATCCCACTTGAAGTCACCATGCCTTCTCCTCTACCATACCATTATGGTATCCTTGAGGTAGAGAGTGACGGTGTCAATCTTTTTGGCATCTTCCATGACACCAAGTGCCTTCAAGTATTGCTCTAAGCACTAAAAGAAGTTATCTATCTCCTTCGCATTTCTTGTCCCATCATATGCCTTTGGTTTTGGAACGTCTACCCTAGAAGGAATAGTGACTACCATAGGTGTGACATTGCTTCCCCTTGAGCAATCTCCCTCTTGCAAAGGACTAGCTCATCCACAACCTTTGCAAGTTCTTCCTTAAGTTAAAGAATCTCATATTGAAGGGTCTCCTCTAAGCCCTTCACTTGTTTTTGACATATAAAAGTGACAATGTTTAAGGTACCTTGCATATCCCCTTGGAACTCTTCTCTCCATCTCATGAGTTCCTCGATCCGTTGGTCTGTCTCCTCAAACTTCTCTTGCCCTTCGGCCAGTGTGAGCTCTACCTTTGCGAGCCTTCCATTTATGTCTACCAAGACGTCCCTTGACCTTGATGTCTCCCTACTGGTCTTCTTTCTTCTCCAACGTTGGTAGTCTTACTTGTTCTCGACATCTTTACTAAGCAACGATGAGCACATCCTTTGGCTCTGACACCAACTGTCACAGACTTGGCCTTTTACTAACAAACTGCGTGGCACTTAGTTATATGTCTTGTAACTAAGTCAGCCTCTCCCTCAAATGCTAGAAAAAAGCTAGCACAAGTTACTAAAGCTGTAAGATAAAACGAGAACAAGAATGAGGAAACTTGGAGAATGTTTATATTGCTTTAAGAAAGCTTCACAAAGTAAATCCTAAGAACTCTCTATGCTTACTATCTCTTAATGCCTCATGCATCTTACAAATGAAGTCCCTTGGTTATTTATAGCCGTCCTCGTGCTCAATGGATGGCTAGCATCTGTTTGATCCTAGAGTTCATGATAGCCATCTAAAATTCTCTACAACTATCCACATATTCAAGTATAATCTACAATTATCTACAAGGTTCTGAAATCTTCCATCTATCTCTAGCCTTATCTTGAATATGGAAGAATAGTGTGGCATCTTCTAGAGAACTCTAGCTTAGCCTCTCCATCTAAAGTAGGAATTTTGCAATGCGTGACAACTAGTAGGGGAGAGAAAATTGCATTAAACAGGCGAGTTGAGAAGCACTAATGTCTTATTGGACGGGGCATGATTCAAACTGGAACTACCCTTCACGTTCCACCCTACCCACTTTAGCTAAATAAAAAACAAATTTCTTTTCAGTTTCATTTCTCTATTTTGTTAGTTTTGGAAATTTTGATAATTAATTATATGGTTAGTTAAATGTTGTAGAAAACCAAAATTTATGGGACTTCCTCTCTTTCGTCTCCTATTTAACTACTACTGCAATTTTTAAGTAGGGTTACTCTATCTATTGTATGTAATATTAAAGATAAAACTATCACTTGTGACAGTTATTCTATATAGTATAGTATTTATTAGGGAATTAAAAATAATTTTACATCTCTAATTTTATTTTTTATGAAAATAAAAATCACATTTGATTTTTAATTCTGCATAGTTACTTTTGTTTTTCTTAAATAAATTATATATTCATACCAACTTTTGTAAGAAAAAAATTCAATTATCACCTCACAATTTTAAACGTTTCCTGTTTGACCAAATAATTTACGCCGTGTAATCTTAATTTGTTAAATTTGTAGTTTCACAAATTTAATAAAGTTGTGGGCACAAACATAGTCTAAGAAAATTGGGTAGATTCGGCCCAAAAGAAGCCCAATAGAGAGGAAGAAAGATCGAATGTGGTAACAAAACCCTAAACCTACGTACTATATCTCTGTTACTCTCAACGTCGCCACTCGTACTCCCAAGCCCTCATTCTTCCACTCAGGTACTCTTTGTTCTCAGGCATAGTTTCGATTCTGTTTATAAGCAGAGTTTTGATTATTGGTGTGTCTTGATTTAGATATTCGATTAATCAAGCAGAGAAAGATGAGCCGAGGAGGAGCAACGGCGGCTAAGGGCAAGAAGAAAGGAGCAACGTTCACGATCGACTGCGCAAAGCCGGTGGAGGATAAGATCATGGACATAGCCTCACTGGAAAAGTTCCTCCAGGAACGCATCAAAGTCGGAGGCAAGGCCGGTGCCCTTGGCGACTCCATCACGGTCACTCGTGACAAGTCCAAAATAACCGTCACCTCTGACTCCAACTTCTCCAAACGGTAAAAGAATTTCACTTTTGACTTGTAAATGTATTTGTATTAATGCACTGTCCTTAATTTCAAGGTGCTTTCTTTAATGGATTCATGCTGTTGTGGAGATCTATAGTTTGATTTTGGTTTAGTGTACATAATTTGTTTGGTTGATTGGCTTTTTTGTTTGATTGTTGGTTAGATATTTGAAGTATTTGACCAAAAAGTATTTGAAGAAGCATAATGTCAGAGACTGGCTTCGGGTCATTGCTTCAAACAAGGACCGCAATGTTTATGAACTCCGATATTTTAACATTGCTGAGAATGAAGGCGAGGAGGAAGATTAAAGTTGCCACCATGTTGGATCTTCCCTTAATGTTTTGATTGATGAAACTCTTTGTTTAGGGATTTGTACGTTTTGGGATTTTGAGGATATCAAATTTTGTTTAAGAACTTGTTTCTGTCTCAGCTACTTCACGTGCGTCTTTATTTGATTAAGTAAAGAACGTAGTAGTAAAATACTAGTGTTATTCTGAGTTGTGATGTAGGATATTGGATGAAATGGATCCTTTGACATGGGTGCATACAATTTGGTTGAATTTATTTCTATCTTACTAAGAACGGGTACGAATACCTGTCACTGTAATATTGTTGTTAAGTCCTTAACTGTCACCGTACTTTACTATTGTTGTTGTTGTTAAGTCCTGCGTTCTAGTAATTTAGCAGATTTTCCCCTTACATGCATCCACATTGCAAATGCACTTCTATGCTGTACGTTTGCACTTAAACCACTTCCAAGGGCATTCTACCAAACCTTGCCACCCCGCTTGATCTTCCCTTTTGTTGTGACTTATGAAGTGCTCCCAAACCTATCAATGTGATCTACGCGTCTTAAGGCCTCTGCGTCATCATAACTCAAAGCTAAGTTTATTTAGACTGTTTTGCCACTAGCATGTATGCTAAATTGATCAAATACTGTCGTGATATGCTTTGCCTTCAGTACATACTGCAACAAGTAATATACTTCACCAACACTTACTATACTTCACAATATTAATACCTGGAGTTTGTTTTCAGAGTTCTAATCGTTGGTTTTTATTGTTTAAACAGTGATTTAACTCAAAGTTTGCATTTTCCTGTCTTGATTTCGGCCAGACATCATTATCATGGGTAAGTTATTTCCTATGTAGCATTTTAGGCTTAGTATTTCTGTAGTCACAATGACCGCAATGAACCTTCAAGAGATCTTTGGCTGGGCCAGTAGGTATGGTTCCAGTCCTGCAGCCCACGCCAAGACAGGTTGGTTGCTTCTCAGGCCGAAGTAATTCTCATATTGTTGATTGACGGTGTAGCAGAAGACAATCTACAGTTGGATTTGAGTATGACGAGCTTTGAATTGATTTTGGTTTAGTGTAGTGGATTGTGGTATGACGGCAGAGATCATTGTTTCAGCCTCATCTATGGCTAAAGGTAGTTTATATATTGTTAAGAGGAATGCAGATCTTGATTTGAAAAGCAACAATATCAGGACCAAAAACGTGCTCTAGGTGAAATCTGGTAGATAAGTATTTGATTCATTTGTGTGAAAGAACAAATGTTACCATTTGGGTTGTGTTATTATTAACATAAATTTGATGGATCTCTAAAAAGATTTACCAACGTTACATGACGTTTAGTTGGTTCTACGCTTCTTATTCTTCTGATTAAAACTGACACTAACACCACCCAAAGAGAAACCTTATATTTATTGATACTATTATATAAATTCATGCTACATTCTATCCCATAATAAAGTAATGGACCTAGTAACCATATTAATCTATCAAATAAAGAGACATGTCAACGTTCAATGCCATCGGAGGCCAACCGGAGGAGCTGGAGCATAAAGCTAGCATTGGCAATTTGGCGGTAGACCTGTGGTTGTGGATCAATCTTGATATCACTCTTTTTTTTGATCCAATGTAAAAAATTACATTGATAAAAAATGTTTGTACACAGTCTTTGGGGCATGCCTTGACTATCAACAAACTCAAGTCGACATACTAGCAAATAGGTTAGTATCAGTACATCAGCTAACAAAATCTAACAGAAAAGGGGTAGCTACGGTTAGGTAAGCAAAGTGACAAGGGATTGTCAATTTGTAAGCATAACCGTGCTACATCAAGGTAATCATACATAAACCGCAAATCAGACAAGGCAATATTATAAACCATGGCAAGTGCTAGCAAATTGGTCAACCTCGAAGTGGTGACCTTCATCTTAAAAGTCCCCGCCATCACTCTCATGACGAAGGAGTATTTCCCTCGTCAACTAGCCTCTCGAAGAAATGGCAGCTCAGTATGCCGCAACAAGAAGTCAATGTGTTGGAGGTTAGGAGCAGCGTCCCCCACCCATATGGCACATAGGTGGAGGCTAGTCACAACTAGTAGTAACCATTCAGGCCTATAAAGTAGCCACACCAAATTATAGCCTCCCTCTCCATAGCCTAACCGTGATTAGTAGAGCACCAAAAGCCACCAGTGCCTCAGATCGTGTGTGTGTATAGGATTTGTCCAACACCTGACCTTGGCTCTCTCAATGCCGCAGTCTCACAACATCCAGTATGAGAACCATGCATTGCGTATGAGAGCCTAATCATCATCGAAATGATGTACCCTAATCAGCAATCCACTCCATACTCCTTAACCGTCCCACCAATATATTGAAAGTCAATCAACATCAAGAGTCTCTAGGAATAGTGATCATACCTGCAAAAGAAATACAAGGTCCTATGGGGCATTCCCCGACCGGATTATAATAGACATATATATGTGAGGGTAGAAAGTCTATCCTATAGCAGCCTGTGATCTCTAACGCGCCAACTAACCTACTCAAGTCAAGAGTTAAAGTATTTAGGTAATGTTACAATAAAAAATGGTACCCTCAGCATAAATATGCAAATAGGGCATACCTCATTGAGAATAACATCACAAACAAGTGTAGAAATTGCATTCGAGTTGCCCGCATCAGTGGTCTGCTCCTGCAAATAAAGCAGTGGCTGATTATACTGTTATGTAAACAGTAATTTCCTCACCTGATAGTGTCTGCCACAAGCAAGGCACATGCTGCCCACCATTTGAGGAGAGTCACGTGCAAAGAGAATCACAAGCCACTCCAAGTATAATGTCATTTGTTAATATTGAGTGTGTAGGAAACACCTCAATCAAGAGAGAATCACTAAGTGTAATGTCTGTTGGGTAGTCCCTAACCAGAGGAGTTAGTAGGACAGCCGAATAATGGCTAAACTTAGCAACAAACTCAATCGGATCAAAATGGAATCATGTTTGCAGGATACAAACGGTATAAGATTTTGTAGACTGTCAACTTGATTTTTATGACTACATCCTGAGGTGTCGCGGAGGCCGAGTCAAATTGGATGGGGTCTGCCATATAAGGTATATTGTATTTAGCAAGGCTAATTTTGCCGCTTTGCTACACAATCGGGCACCCGAATATGTTTGCTTGATCCATTTGATAGTGCTTAGTAATGTGGTCATATGACGCGTCATCCCTAGCCATTCGTGGATGGCTCTCCAAATTTCGCAAGTAAAGGTGCATTGGAAAAGGAGGTGGTTCACGGTTTCCATATGAGTATTGCATAAGCAACATGTTCGGTCAATTGCATAAGCAACATGTTCGGTCAATCTCAAGGAAGAGTAGATTATCCTTTGTTGGGAGCCTATTACGTAGACCGAGCCATGCTATGAAAGAGTACTTAGGCAAAATGTATTGTTTCCATATGAATGACATCCACATCCGTTTAGGATGGCGCACTCTTAATAATTCATACACTTTATGGGAGGAGAAGCTGCCATTAATACATAAAGAGTGAATATTTTGTTCGACTGCATTGTGACGTCCCAGTTTGGTAACCAGAATGTCCCGAATCTACCCTTTTTTCATCAAGGTGGAATCCCAATTATGACGGACCCGGTCTCAAATAGATGCGCCTTTTAAATAAACATTGTGAATCCATCGAATCCAAAGGGAATCAACCTTTGCGTGGATGTTCCATAAGACTTTGGAAAGTAAAGCTGAGTTCCAAAACCTACAATTTTTCAGCCCTAGGCCTCCCTCATCTTTCAGTAGACAAATGGTGTCCCAGGCCGCACAATAATGTGCACCTTCCCAAAGGAACAATCGACATATTGAAATTAATTGATATATGATTGTAATGGGTATAGGGAAAGCTTGGAACCAAAAGGATAGTACGCCTTGGATGACAGAGTTTACTAAAGCGATTCGGCCAGCGTAGGAAAGGGATTTTCCATTCCAATCATTAATACACTTATTCACTGAATCCATCAACACCGAGAATTGGGCTACGAAAACTTTCAGTGGCGTAAGGGAAATGCCAAGGTACCTAAATGGAAATTCTCCCTGGGAAAAGGAAATCGAGTGAAATAAGGCTTCGCGTTCCGAGCCATGGATACCAGCGAGGAATACGCTAGATTTGATGGAGTGTAGGCGCAGGCCCGCCACCTCAGATAAATCATTCAAAGCATTTATTAAAATTCGGATGGAACCCATATCTCCTCGAGAAAAGAGCATGAGGTCATCCGTGAATGCAAAATGAGTAATACCGAGAGATTTACATTTCGGATGAAAATGGAAAGCTAGAACGACTAGTCTTGCATTCAGTAGCCTCAAAAAGTATTCCAGGCAGAGTAGGAAGAGGATTGGAGACAGACATAGGGTATCATTGCCTTAGGGCGCGTTTGCTAGGAAACTTTCCATGTAAGGATCCGTTAATGATAATCGAGTAGGAAGAGGTCTTCACACAAGTCATGACCCATCGAATGAAGGTGGAAGGGAATTTCAATTCTGACATCATTGTTTCTAGAAATTCCCAAAAGACTGTGTCGTATGCTTTAGTAATGTCGATCTTTAGTATGCAACGTGGAGAGATGCGTTTACGGGTGTAACCGCAAACTAATTCCTGTGCTAGGAAGATATTATTTAGCATGTTCCTACCAGGGATAAAAGCAGCCTGAGTAGGGTGGATGGGTTGCTGTACTAGCAAGGACATTTGGTTAGCTAATATCTTACCGATCACCTTGTATACCACATTTAGACAGGCTATAGGGTGCAAGTCTGTAGCCCTTAGGTCATGTGGCTTCTTAGGGATAAGGGCAAGGATTGAGTGGTTGAGTTGTTTAAAGAGCTGTCCCTTTTGAAAAAATTAGGTCACAGCCAAGACGACATCGGCCCCAACTATATGCCAGTTATGCCTAAAGAAGCCTGAATTATAGCCATCGGGTCCCGGGGCCTTATCATTGCCAATTTTGAACATTACGCGTTTGATCTCTTCTAGCTGAATTGGAGTGACAATCAATGCTTGTGCTTCTTCGTCAAGAACTAAACCTCACTAGACGATAAAACAGTCTGAAGCTTGTACAAGTGTGTAAGAGCCAAGGAGGTCTTGAAGATGGGAGACTATAGTGTCTACAACTTTCGAGAAAGATTCGATCAGAGAAGCATCAGCCTTGACAAGGTAAGAGATTTCATTGTGTTTGGTCCTTTTCCGTACAACCGAATGGAAGTATTTAGTGTTTTTGTCCGCTTTGAATAAGTGTTTGCGCTTCACTTTTTGTTGGAAGAAGCGACGTTCGGCATCAAGTAAAAAATCAGCATATTGCCGCTTAGTGGTCATGACTTCTTGTAAAACAATGTCTGTTAGACTCTTGAGGGAAGCTTGGTAGGACAATTGAAACTCTTCCGAGGCTATCTTGGCTTTAGTGGAGATATGCCCATAAGTATTGGAATTTAGCTGTTTTAGAGGAGCTTTCAATAATTTAAGTTTCCGACAAAGGATAAACTGAGCTTTTCCATATAATGAATGGTCCCAACTTTGGTTAAGGATGGCTGGGAATTGAGGGTGTTGAAGCCACATGTTAAAAATTTTGAAGGGTTTATTGCCATGGGCTTCTGTAGGAGAGAGATCGACAAGGATGGGACAATGATCAGAGTCCACCATCATCGAAAGGAATTTAGCAGAGCACGAATATCCTAATAAGGTCCAAGTAGGATTTATTAAGACTTTGTCTAGTTTAGCCTAGAGGGATGTTCTATACTAGGTGTAAAATTCACCCCTAAGTGGCGCATCTTCGAGGCCATGGGTAAGTCGGAAGTACATGAGCTCTTTTAAGCGGTAGGCAGATGGCGGTTGACACCTAAGTCTTTCATTTGCCGAAGAGACACAATTGAAATCGCCCATAAGGAGCCATGGCATCTGCGTTACAGGCTTGATGTTGGTTAAGTGACTCTATAGTTCTCGCCTTTTGGGTACACTGTATAGACCATATATACACATGAGTATGAACGTGTGTTGGGTGGTGCAGCAACGAATACGACAATGGATAGATTGTTCTCCTATATCCACAATCTGGCATTGGAAGAAATTTGGGTCCCATAGAATGCATATGTGGCCCCTAGCAATGGTATCAAAATTGTGACCGTAATTCCATCCTACAAATCGATTCTGCATCATCAAGCTAAGGTTAGCAGTAGTGAGCTTAGTTTCCAAAAAACAAGCAAGTTTACAACCATGTTGTCAAAGGAGTTAGACAACATGGCTCTGTTTCGAAGTCTTATTAAGACCTCGAACGTTCCAGCTTAGCATTTTCATAAGGTAGTTGAGGAGGTTTTACCACCTCCTGAACTAGAGCTTCCTTTTGCAGCAGGTTTACTATGGGTACTGTTCTCATTTCCTGCTCCTCCCCTTTTGGAGGGTTGGCTCCCTTGGGTTTTAGGGGGAAGCATTACTGCCTTGCCTTTACAAGTGGACACCTGCTGCCAGTTTTCTTTATTAGGCACTACAGGGTTTTGAGACTGCTTGTGGGGTCCGTTTTCTCCATTCCCCTCCTTTTTGACCACAGGTAAAATTGTAACTTGGTTGCTTGTGGGCTGTTGGGGTACTTGTGAATCCATAGGAGATGGCACAGTCCTTGTACTCTCCTACAGGGCTTGAATTGTCTCTAGCCCAATCTTGCCCTTTGGTGTAGTCTTTGGTAAGGATTCCGTCCCCTTGTGACGAGGTGGGGATGGTTCAAATGGAGAACTCCCCACATCCCCCTTCTGTCAAATGGAGAACTCCCCGCATCCCCCTTCTGTCCAATCACTTTCTTTGGGAGTGTCTTATCCTTTGCTTGGTTTGCATTAGAATGAGTTGTGCCCAAGCATTTTGTGTGCAAAACAGTAGCTAGGAAATGTTTCGAAAATAACCGATTGTGTAAAGCTAGTACCTCCTAGCGTCCTAACATTGAAACTTGTAATATGTGGTTTGGATACATTGATTTTAACTAGTATCCTCGCAAAGCCAAATCTAGTACTAGTGTTAGTGATACGGTTAGTGCATATTGGTCATCCTATCCTAGAGGTCAATTTGGACAATCCCCGTTCAGTTCAAAGTCCTAGAGGGACGTTTGGAAACTAGAGTCAGATGGGGACTTCCATAAATTCAGTATAATTAAAAGTAAACTCATTAGAGAGTTTCTTTAAGAGGAGAGTTTTACCAAATAACAGATAGGGACCTTTGGCTAGAACACTGGTGCGATCATCGGCAGTGTCTAGTTGGAAGATTATCTAACCTTTTTTGGGTGGTAGGATTTTGTAGGGCATGCCTATTTGGAGACTAACACTTCCAACGTTTTCATGCCAGGGAAACAACCAGTGAAACACCCCACCAAATAGTAGCCCTATTTGTCTTCAACAGGGGCATTTCTTCCTCCCCCATCATTACTTCCTCCTCTACTTCCAGAAAATTGAGTTGCATCCCTTGTTTCAAGTCCCGATTGTTGCTAAAAAGGCTCACAAAAGAGGGTTTTTTGGGCCTCCTAGTGGGGTAGGTCCATCAGTCTTTGGTGTACTTACACTAAGGGTAGCTACAGATGAGTGGCCTAATGGGGAGGACGGATATGTCCTTGTATCACTATTTGCAGAAGTAGAAGTATTGTCACTAGTGGATGAGTCTCCACTATCCCCCTCAGAGTCACTTTGTCTCCCCTTCGATTCGGATGGTTCTCCAGCTGAAGTGGTTGTGTCAGCTTCAGCCCCATCTTGTGCCAATCCATCTCCCCTTATGGACTTACTACTGATTTGATGTTCTCTATTCCTACTGTGGTCAGTCCCCACTGATTGTTGATTTTCCTTATCACCATAAGCCTTTATCTTGGAAGAGGGTGTTTGTTTAGACGAAGAGGCATAGTCTGCATTAGGGGCAGTGTTTGCAGCTAGTATCCCCTATTGGAATTCCTCTTCGGCTTCAGGTGTAGTTTCCTTTTGCAGACCCAACATAGTCCTTTGTTATGTCGCGCCCCTTAAGTGATGTCTTTCTCCTTTTCCCCATTTGGCTGTTGTCAACTATGACAACCTCAGCACCTCCTGATTCAATGGAACACACCGAATATATCATCTCAACACTCCAAGCAAGTCCTAATTACTGTTGTCCCTCAAATAGCCAAATACAACCAGGGCAAGATTAATCTGTGGCACCTGACCCTAATGCTACCGCAGCACAAGGCTGGCAAGAGTCAAGGACGTTGGTGTCCCCCTATCGTGAAACACCTGCAAAATAACCACAGCCTAAAGGCAACCAGCAACCAAAGGTACCCAATCCCCCTAAATCACAAACTCAATTGCAACCAAATATAATAAGTGATTTCGCAAGCCACCAAAGGAAATTAGAACATAAATCGTGAAACACCAAATGTAGGCCAGCGGTGACAATGTTTTGTCGTCAACCCTAGATTTCGAGAGAATAACCAAGGCTGCAAGAAGTAGTAAAGTAGATCGACAAGATCAATTGGAGAACTCGGAAATAGTAAGATGAAGTGGAAACAAGACGGAAGGGGATTGTAGACCCACCTGAGCTACAATGTGTGCGACGCACTACCACCCCAAGGGTGAAGGTTTCAGGTGGGATGCGAAGCCTTAAGAGGAGATCTTGAAGAGAGGACGAGAAGAAGCTAAAAACGTAGCTGTAATAATGTCGGAGGTAGTGAGTTGATCGGATTTGTGCGAGCTCTAGGAGACGTTATGAGAGGTCACCAAGAGTTGAGAGAACTCAAAACGCATAGTGAGATCGTCATCTTGATATCACTCTTAATATGAGACAAAGAGCATTGCAACGTCCTCCACATTTGGCTTTATTTCTATGCAACACATAACTTTCCAATTTTTTTCTTTTCTTTTGATGTACATGCTATAAGGGGCTTTATAGGCACACAAGGACGCCATATGAAGAGACTGGAGACCAAGGGAGTGAAGAAGTTTGTAGGTTAAACCCCACAAAGTTGGCATGCGTGAAGAAATTGAGCTTCAATTCAAGACGAGAAAATGTATCCCTGTTGAGTTGGCATGCACATACATCATATCTAAACCAAAGACATAGTAGGTAACAAGTCAAGAAAATTACACAGCAACTTGGCCTCTAATCTTCTATAAAAGGATTATCCTACATAGCTACTTTAACTCAATACAAACTAGCATTAATTATCCCTTTGTTACTTAAGCTATGACCTTGAAACCACTCAACTTTGTTTCTCTCTTAGTAGCTTTAGGCTTAGTTTGGGAGAGCGGTGGTGGTTGATAACCTGCTAAATGATAAGTACTTATTCTCAGTAAGTATCTATGTATTTGGGATTACTGTTTTGGTAACTGCTGAAACATGAAAATAAGTATTTAGCAAGTACAGTTGCGGTTGTTGAAAAGAGATAAAATGACTAAAAAATCCATTGATTTAATAAACTATTAATTATTGTATAATAATTAAAAATATATTATTAATCATATAAATTTAAAATTATAAATAATAAAATATTAAATTAAAATAAGAAAATATAAATAAAGTAAATTTAGTGAATAAAATATTTCATAAAAATATATTATTAGTTATATTAATTAAGGGTATAATGGAAAATAATACTTGTAGTGAAGGTTATTAATGGAAAGCAAAATTTCTACCGTAAAAGCAGTTTCTTACTACAGAAGCTTTTTCCTACCGCAACCTTCTTTCTGCTTATTGATTTCTACGATAACATCGCACTTTTCTCCAACCTTCGTTTGCTCACCACGGATCCAAACATATGACTGCGTTTGAAAACTGTGGTAGATAAGTACTTATCCTCACCACATCGGGGATCCAAATGCAGCCTCATTGTCCATTCTAATGCTAGAAGCCCAACTTGGACTTATAACTGGGCTTTTGGGCCTGATCCACATCCAAGGAATTGTGCTTTGGACTGCTAATGGTAATATGGGAGGAAACAGCGCTGCTACCCCAGATTTTGCTAGTAAGCTTTGCTCATTTGTAATTTAATCTTTCTGCAACCTGCAAGGGAGTGTAATAAATAATTATGGTCTAGTTACATGCATGTAGATGCAGTTGTGTAGTTGCTCTGTGGAGGAAAAGTGATATCCAATACGACCACTAACGACTCTGGAGTGTGTTCAATTGTGCTAGATCCTGTAAATTTTGTTGTTTCTTCACTGTTGAACACTTACAACTTGAAAGTTGATACTCCTCTGTCCACTCGCAACTCTACTATGCCATTTGTGAAAGCTCTGTTGTCGTCCTTGCAGTTTGTAGGAAACAATCTTGTGGGCCTCCCCGATGTTGCAAACATCATTCCTTCGGGGCATCTCCAAACCACCTCCAAAACGGAGGAGAAATGCCATTTTGGAGGAAAAATTGACTCCAACTTAACGCCAATTTCTTCTCCATTTTAGAGGAATGCCGCACTGCCACACCAAACTTGTTGTGGCACTATAGCATCCCTCTATCACTATTCCTTTTTTTATTTTTTGTTTTTCTCAATTTTTCTCTTCCTTTTTTCTTTCTTTTTTCATTAATTCATTTTTATTTTATTCTTTATTTTGTTATTTAAAAATTATTTCAATATTTTAATTATATAACTTTATAATAAATTTAAGGTTTAGTATTTATTATTTATTATTTACTAACATAAAATATGACAATAATAATATTGTGAATAAAAATATACACGAAAAAGAAAATTTGGGTTAATTTTATAAAGTAATTTTAATAATCATTAATGAAATATAAAAAAGAATATGCTGAGAATATTTCTTTTTCGTGTGAAAATTAAAGTTATGGATTAGAGTGAAAAACATTATAGCATCTCTTAAACGGAGGAAATTTTACTATATTTTGGAGGAATGGGTTGGAGATGGCCTCAGGATTTCGTTTCCTTCCCTCAACCCAATCATTAGCTGATTTATCATCTTGATCGCTACTTTATCTATCATCTATATACCAATAAAGTCAGTAGATTTGCTACTTATGTATCTGTATTGAAGGGAGTTGTTTTCTATTTACATAAAAAGAAAAGGTTAGAATTTTAATAAATATATACATAATAATAATTATTTTATTACCGAAACAATTTCATAGAAGAGAACTTTTGTTACATTAAAAATTTTCAAAGAGTATCAAGTTAAATTGACAGTATTTAAAGACGATAGAAAGAAACTACTCCAATTTAGACTTTGTATTCTATAGAAGATAACGTAATGGTTCATCAGCGCCTTTCACTTAATTTTAAATCCTCTTATGACTTTAAACACCCTACCTCTCACTGAGCGTTTGCATAGATGTATCAA
This sequence comes from Erythroxylum suave, assembly GCA_027563595.1. Classification (NCBI taxonomy): domain Eukaryota; kingdom Viridiplantae; phylum Streptophyta; class Magnoliopsida; order Malpighiales; family Erythroxylaceae; genus Erythroxylum; species Erythroxylum suave. Next base: position 22,382,098 of record JAOSBN010000178.1, on the reverse strand, counting down.
TCCTCATGTGGACTGACAATACTCAGTCATCAATGCCATTAACTTCTGTATGCAATTTACAGATAGCTTTAGCAATGCCCAGCACATAAATCCCTCAACGATAGATTGGTTTGTTGTGGTGCTTTGCATTCAGCAAACAAGGCCTTTCCATAAACATCCCCGTAACTCAAAAACTTGGCATTCACTAATAATCTATGCCTTGATGAGTCAATAGCACTAGTGGACTTCTAGTTCCAGTTTTGGCCCCCTCCAGAAGGTTCATCAATTGCTTCACAGCTTGGCAAAGCTCCTTTGCATGAATATAGTGACAATTGAAATAGAGCTGAATGAATTTTTGGTGAATTGTATTGATATGTACAGGTGTATTTATGTACAAGGTTGATGTCTAAACAAGGCAAGTGGATGAATCAAAATAAATACAAACATTTCTAAATATTTTCTTTAGCTACAAATCTAGTGGATTAATTGATACGATCCTTTATCTTCTGGCGTGATCTTCTCAATTTATATAGTATAATTCTCCTTGATCTTACGTTGACATAGCCCCTCAAATTGATGATAGTTGTTAATAAGCATCAATTTGCTCACAAGAAAAGCATGGTGCATAGAAGACATGGACTTAGTAAATATATCAGCAAGTTGATTTTGAGATGAGACGTGGGCAAGGTGAATAATATTATTATGAACTAAATCTCGAATATAATGACAGTCAACCTCGATGTGTTTAGTGTGTTCATGGTATACGGGATTAGTAGCAATGATGATAGCACTTGTGTTATCGACAAAATGGGTGACAGGTTTAGAATAACAAATACCAAAATCTATGACTAGCCGTTGGAGCCATACAATTTTAGAACTAACTGAGGACATTGAATGATACTCTGCTTCAGTATAAGATTTGGAGACACATTCCTGCTTCTTACATTTCTAAGAGATCAAAAAGTTGCCCAAGAACACGCATCATCATGTCGTAGATCGTCGTGTATTAACATACCTAGCATAATCTTCATTGCTATATGCTAAAAGAGTAAGAGAAGAAGTGGAGGGAAAAAGTAGTCCACGATCACAAGTTCCCTTTAAATAGCGAAGAATGCGATGAAGAGGTAAAAGATGTGGCCTTTTTGGCTAGGAAACAAACTGACTAACAACTTGAATGAAAAATGAAATGTCAGGACAAGTAGTAGTGAGATATATGAGACTTCCCACTAAGAGATGATATAATGTACAATCAGAGAGAGGCACACCATCATCGTGCATCAACTTCAGATTTTGTTCCATCGGAGTAAAGCAAATATTCTTATCAATGAGATCAACCAATTTGAGTAAGTCTTCAATATATTTTCGTTGAGTTAGAAGGATACCATCAGATGTGTACGATACTTCTAACCCAAGAAAATAGGTGGGAGTGCCAAGATCCTTCACCTAAAAGGATTTTGTAAGAAATTGCTTAAATTTTGTAATGCCTTGTTGATCGCTACCTGTAATGATCATATCATCAACACATAGAAGTAGAATAATAATGTCAGTATGAGAATGACGAATAAAAAGTGAGTGATCATTTGAACTTTGTTGAAATCCAGTGGAGCATATAGTAGACTGAAATTTCTTAAACCATGCCCTAGGTGCTTGTTTAAGTCCATAAAGTGACTTGCGAAGTTTGCAGACCATATTAGGATCTATGTTAGAATATCTAGGAGGGCATATCATATAAATTGTTTCTTTCAAATCACTATGAAGAAAGGCAATTTGCGTATCTAATTGATATAAAGGCCATTGCTTGTTGGATGCTACAGCCAAAAGAGTACGAATAACAGTCATTTTTGCTACTGGAGCAAAGGTTTCATCATAATCAATCCCATGTTCCTGTTTATATCCTAGTGTGACAAACGAGCTTTATATCGATCAAAAGAACCATTCAGTTTGACTTTAATGTTATAAGCCCATTTACTTCCTATGACAGACATGTCAGGTGAATAAGGAACTAAATCCTAAGTATGATTCATTTCTAATGCCTGAAGCTCTTCTTCCATTGCTTTTCTCCAACATTCTTGTTTTATTGTCTAGTTATAAGTAGAAGGAATTCGGATATAGTTTATATTGGTAAAGAAAGAATCATACCTTATCGATGGTTTACCAAAATTGACACTAGTAGATCTTCGCAATTGTAGTTGATTTGATATGGAATCGACAATGGAGAGTTTGGAGATAGAACCTTCAGGAATAGGATCATTTGATGGCAATGTGGACATTGTTTCAACAGTAGCGTTATTAAAAGTGGGAGAGAATCGGAAAAGTCATGCAAAAAGGAAATAAATTGACGAGTGACTTCAGACCTAGGGAATAAAGAATAAAAGTATATGTTTTCAAAAAAAGTGACAAGATGAGACACACTTATGCAATGAGTGTGTGCATCATAGCAAACATATCCTTTTTATTTTCACTATAACCAACAAAAACATATTTAGCGGCCTTCATAGTTAATTTATTTCGTTTATGAGGAGGAAGTAATATGAAATATACACAACCAAAAACACGGAGATGGCATAATTAGGTATTTTATTATAGAGTGTAAAGTATGGGGATTGATTACCAATTATTAGAGAAGGTTGCTGATTTATAAGATGGACAGCTGTGTGTATTACTTCAAACCAAAATTGAGATGGCACATGTGATTCAAGTGAAATGGTTCTGACAATTTGTAAAACATGCCGATTTTTATGGTTCACAACTCCATTTTGTTCTGGTGTGCTTAGATAAGATTGTTGAGTTATAATGCCTTTTGCTTGAAAAAGGGATATAAGATTAGGCGTATAAAATTCTCCACCAGAATCTGAAAAAATATTTTGATGATTTTGCCAAATTGTGTTTCAATCATAGCAATAAAATTCCTAGCTATATTAGTTAAATCGACTTTAACTCGAAGGAAATAGAGCTAAGTAAATCATGTGAAATGATCAATGAATAGAACAACATATTTATAACCAAGTCTAGATAAAACAGGTGAAGGACCTCATAAGTCATAATTTGTTAGATGAAAAGGTGCATCAACTTTTGTAGTACTAGAAACAAAAGGTAGCTTAGCAAATTTTCCAAGAGCACAACTTTGATAATTCTTGGAAATATCAGATTTAAGATGCAATTTGTCTGGAAGAAAATTAGAATGGAACATATACTCTAACCTTTTACCATGTGGGTGACCAAGACGTCAATGACATAGGTCCCAAACTTTATTTTCATGTGAAACAAAATTGGATGGTGATACTGTAAGACATATAGGATAATCCAGATCAAGTTGAAATAAGCATCCATATTTATGCCCCTTCATGATCACTTGTCCCGTTTGAAGGTCCTGTACATCACAACCTGTTGGGACCCCGCCTTTTAGAGACACGTGCCCGACGTCCTAAGTGATATCTGGACGCACATCCCACAAAGGTGGAGTGCCCTCACTAGGACAATCCTTAAACTTGATATTTCATCTTGATCCTTTCAGAACATTTTGTCCCTTGACTTGTACTTAGAGCCTAAATCCTTAACTGTTTCTTGATCCTTGATAATCACTTCTTGTTAAATCCCATTAATTAGTAAATTCTATGATTAATTCTAACTAAGTGACTGTTCAATCATACTGGCTTGACTCTTTCAATATATCGTCTATGGTTGGCCCATGGTCTGTATTTCCTTTAGTCTGTCTTTGACTTTCTTATCGTCTGGGTTTGACTTCCTATCGTCTGTGTTCTATCGTCTGCGTTTGACTTTCTCATCATCTGGATTTGACTTCCTATCATCTGTGTTCTATCATCTGGGTTCTATAGTCTGTCTTTCTATCATCTGTCTTATGACGTGTCGTCACAAATGATTCCTTACATCTGTGTTATGACGTGCCATCACAGATGATTCTTTGCATCTGTGTTACCTTGCGTCTGTCTTCCTTTGCGTCTGTATTTCTTGCGACTGTGCTCTCATTGAGTTTGTGTTCCTTTGCGTCTGTGTGTGATGTCATCACGGACGATGCTTTTCCTCCATATTTTTCCTTTGCATCTGTGTGTGACGTCAACACAGATGATACTCTTCATCTGTATTTTCCCTTAGTCTGTGTTTCCTTCTTGCAATTTACCTTAGTTAATGCAGACTTAAATCTTTTCAGCCACTATTCATTCAATTTCCAAGGACCAAATACACCAGGAACATAGTTACCAACTACTTCCCAAAGCATCAAACTTATCTGAACATCAAATGCAATATGGAAACTTAAAAGTGGTCGTAACCGACCCAAAAATACATTCCTTTCTTATTAATAAGCGAAAATCTTTATAAAGCTTTAATGACATTACAAGCCACAATACATCAATAAACTTGAACTAGTAAAGCTTGAAATGTGGCTAAAGCCTTAAGTTCTCAAAAACCTATCTCAAAGATACAAAAGAACATATGCAAATTTGAGTGCTGCCTTGACTCTTGACTCTTGACTACTCACTTTCTTGCTCTTTACCTGAATGGGACAGAATTGGGAGGGGGGTGAGCTTTAAGCTCATGGCTGACAATTTTATAAATGAGAAACAAGCAAAAACATTTTCAAAACTCTTTGTCATTTTACACTTGGAAACCGTAATACTTTCTCATAAAAAACACAAACATTTATTTCTCAAAATCCTCACTCCATCAAACAGTTCATGAGCACTTATAAATCATGCATGCATCAAACTTGACACAATTATAATCACAAAAACACATCAGAAAAGGGTTTGGGTGAGTCCAGTTCATGACGCACTACATACTTCTATTTAATGGTCCTCTGTAGTCGTAAACTTGAGGGAGTCCTTGAAGGAACTCCATACCACTAGTGGGCAGGCGGGAGAAGCCTATTCTCGGGTCAACATGCACGTGATGGTTCTTGAGGGACTACCTCAAACCCACGTAACATGTAATTAATGAATTTAAAATAGCTAGCCCAAAAAGGCATCTTGTTGGAAACTTGTTTGTCATGCACATGAAACATTTCAAAGAAACATTTATGAAAATTTGATTTCATAATCTTGCTTCTTTTCAAAAAGAACCATTTTCATAAATTATCCACACAAATCATGTAGTAACATGTAATAATCTCACATGCAACCAAGGACAAATAAATGCAACATTCATGATGCAATGGAAAACATTTAGCTTTCTTTATTCAAAAAAACAATGAGTGGCTGATTTACTCAATTATAAAACTGTACCCACTTGAATATCCTTGCTTATAACTTGCTTAGGGATGTCTTCCTCTTGCTTATCTTGCCTCTCTTGATTTCTTTCAACAATGAAAACAGTCCCCATTCAATAGGAATTCAGATTTGAGAACCTATAAAGCATATTTACTAATTTGGATCCCAAAATTCTTAAACCTATACATTTCTTAAGCTCTTTGAACCAAAAACCTTTCAAAACTTTAAAAGGTTAAAAAAAAATTCTTACCTTGAATCCTCACCAAATAATGAGATTCTTGGTTCTAAAGAAAGCCCTTCCTTTCCTCTTTCTTTTTCCCTTCTTGAGTAACCTCAAATTCTCTCTTTAAGACTAGGAAAAATCGTGACCTAGTTCAAAGCTCTATACTTTTTAACTCCACCCAAATCTCTCTTCTTCTTTCTCTCTCTTTTACTTTTTTATTTTCCCTCCCTTGTTCCCTTTCCTTCATTCACGTTTTTTATCTTCTTATATACAAGACAATCATTTCTTCTTCCTATTTTGCCCTTAGTGGGTGAGGAAAGTCCACCTTACATTCCTTTAATGCCTTAATGCTTTTAACCTTAAGTAATCCACCCAAAATACCCTTATGCATTTTTAATTCTTCAATTTAACTTACACCATGCTATACTATAACTTAATCTTAATTCTTCCATTTAATACTTAAATTTTTCCATCAATCTATGAAATAAATCCTCCTAAACTTGACATAACAATTAAACTCCAATTAAAAATGATTTATCCAATAAGATCACAAAATTCATTCAATTCATGCTTACTAACATAATGACAAGGAATTCGGGGTCCAATACAACCAAAAGAAGAAAAATTTACCAAACAGTTTTGTTCTGTTAATTGTCCAATAGAAACCAAATTGGCTATTAAGCAAGGAATATAAAGTGTTAGGTAGACAAATAGATTTGTTGGATTCAGTGGGTCAGGAAACAGTGCCAATTCCTTTAATGGGTAGTTTTCTTCCATTGGATGTGGTAATTAATCCATTTGAGTGACAAGGTTTAAGTTAAAAAAAAACATGTTTTTGGCCTATCATATGATTAAAGGTAGCTGAATCAAGGAACCAAGAAACAAATTTATTTCCTTTACCTGATACCCTGGCAACAGAAAAAGCAAAAGAAATAGCACCTGGAAGAGTAGCTGGTACTAAGTCTTGAATCACCTTTTGAATCGCTGGTAATAAAATTGGGGTCTCCTTAGTATTAGAATATTCTTCATCATTGCCCATAGTAACAAATGTTGAATGACCTTGTTTATTCTTTAGAACTCTACAATTCATAATAATGTGTTTAGATTTTTTGCAATAATTGCACATATTGCGCTTTTTGCAATGAGACTCCATATGTCCAAGTTCACTGTAGTATCTGCATTGAATGTTATTTTTATCTCCTTTCTTCTGCTATAACTGTTTACTGCGTAAGGCCAAAAGAATTGCATCAACAGAGTTAGATTTGATTGACAATTGATCATATGTATTTGGTCGCGTTTCTTCGTGAGCAAGATTTCCAAGAATAGCTTCCATACTCAAGTCGCCTTGATTAATTAAAGTGGCCCTTACATTTTCAAATTCAGGTCGAAGTTTCATAAGGAATTGCATTACTATTGTATGATCCCTTTCCTTCTTAATCTCCGAATATGCAGCACTTGAGACAATAGTTGAATAGATCATATCTTGTTATGTCCATATTTTTAATATTTCAATATAAAAGCTGCAAATGTCTCGATCTTCTTGGTTGAGGTTAGCAATTTCGTATTCAAGCTAGAATTGCCTTGATTGATCTACTTAGGAATAAATTCCATAAAGATGTTTTCACATGGCTATTTCAATTTTGAAAGACTGAAGATTGAGTGCGATATCTGGTTCAACTGAATTAAGTATCCAATTAATAATCTGAGCATTCCTCATTCTCCATTAATTCTTGGCTTCAAAAGTTTCTTCATCTTATTAGGATTCATCAAGAATATCAGAGTAACCTTTTCCTTCAACAAATATATGAAACTGAAATTCCTAAAGAGCAAAATTTTTTCCATTGAATTTGATAGATATGAATTCATATTTGTTTCCATCCATATTAGCAACTTGCGTCACAGTTGTCTAAAAAAAAACAATTCCATAATATAGAGTAAAAAGAATCTGAATAATTCAATAACCATCACTGAACAAAAGAAATATATTGTGCAATAACAAATTTCACAGAAAAATAGCTAATCGTTTATGAATCTAGATAGATCTGGTCATTGTGAAAGAAGAGCAAATCTACTGAAAACAAACCTGATCTCCAAAGAAGATGGAAAGAAAAAGACAGAGCAAAAGTAGCGTGACTGAGAAAACGTAATCTAATGCTGGACAGTTACAATATAATTTTGGACAACTGTGACATCATTGTTAGACAACAATGATATTGTTCTAGTCTGCGGTATGTTGATAAAATGACTCAACGATTCTGTAGGCTAGAAATAAAGACTATGATACCATGATAATTGAAATAGAGTTGAATGAATTTTTTGTAAGTCGTATTGATATGTACAGGTGTATTTATATACAAGGCTGATATCAAGGCAAGTGGATAAATCAAAATAAATACAAAGATTTCTAAATATTTTCTTTAGCTATAAATCTGGTGAATTGATTGTTACAATCTTTGATCATCTAGCGTGATCATCTCAATTTATGTAGTGTGATTCTCTTTGATCTTACGTTGACATACAGTAGCTGCCTTTGAAGCTGTCATAGTGGAAAAACGCAATCTCACTCCTTTTAATTTCTTCATCTGAAATTTTAAGCATGTTGAAAAATCGAGCTGGATCCGATCTTGTACACAGTATAATAATTATAAAATTTTTATTTAATTTGTCAAAAATAAAGATAAATTAAAATTCTATAAAATGATCAAGACATAAATCATAATAAAGCATCAATCGTAATTTGTATTTTATTCTAAAGCTCAATCTTTTTCTTATCATATCTCTTGAATGGTTTTCATAATCGACTCATCTAGCCATCATAACTGCACAAGTATCTGGCCTCTAATGGTATATATAGAACGAGATAAGATAACTCTGTAACTATTACCGAGAGGATATGTAAGAAGCGTTGGCTCTCTTATAGCTTAATTCTAATTATAATAGGTTTTTCAACATTTTAATAATTTAATTTTAATTAAATTCCTAATTTTAATTAAATTTTGTAATTCTAATTAAATACCAATTATATCTAAATAAGATCAAGTATCTCATATTAATCCTTATTTCTTAAACATCTCATATTTGATCATAAAATTTTTCAAACTTTGCAATCAAATTCAACTTAATTAAAATATCCTTTTCTCTCATTAACTTGTTCTTTGCATGTGATTCATTAAATCCTCAAATATCTTAGTAATATATATAAATTATAACGTTAAATCAAATTTATGATTACATAAATTAAATTACTTTATTTTATCTTTAGTTGTTTAATTAAAAATTTTATATTTATAGATCAAAATAAACGTTTAACAATGTATCATGATTACCCAAATATTTAAAAACATCAAGATATTTTTAAGTAACCTTTTTAAGCATGATTTTTTGTATAATTTAATCACTTCATCGTATAATATTCTGATTGGATATAAAGTATGTAATTAATATCTATTCTATTTAAGTCTAGTTACGTTAGTTATCCACTATTAGTAATTGATTCAATTAATGACATTTGAAAATTATTTTCAGAGTGTCGTTCTACCTTGACCAAGGATTTTTTGAATCAATACTAATCGAGAATAATGGAACATTCTCCCTAATTACTTTATGATGATAAATCTTATACTTCATATAATTCATGCTATGCTCAATAACTACCGAAAGAGCTATTCTTGACTAGAATAGATCATAAGCAAAACATAAAAATCTCTATATGAGATACTTTGGCAATTCAAGTCAAATGATCACTTATACAATCACCACAATGAGAATTTTCATGGACGTGTAAGCAAAGTTTCAAATGAATTTTTCATATAGGGTTAGTTCAGTGAACTTGTTTGCTAAGGAGGACCCACATATTTGTTTAACTATTTTCATACTTTAGTTTATGATATCGACTACTTCCTTCATAAGGAAAAATATAATGTGTGCTAATTTTTTATGTTTTATTAATGCCTAGTTTTTATAAAATAATGACTAGAAATATTTTAACTATAATACATAAATGCAATATAAATATCATAATTATGATATGATCATAATTTCATTTATAGTATACATTTACTTATGGACTTTATGATACACATCTAAACTATGTCATTAAACTATAACCAATCAATTAGATGTAGGACATAAACTAATAATTTGTTTATATAAATAGATTTATCATATGTTGAAAAGAGACAAAATAAACAAAAGAAATTTATGGTCCAATATCTTTAACTTTTACTATACTAATTGTACATAACCTCACCTTATTCCACTCATATGTAGAAGAGGAAAAATATAGTTTAAAGGAAATTTGATATAAGAAAAGACTCTATTAACTTTTTTAAAAATGAACATTTTAATTTAATATAATTTGACTATACTCTCTGGTGAGTGTTCCCTATAGCTTTCCAATGAAATTTAGGCACTGATATGATTGATGAAAACTAATATATTTTACATCATTCGATCAATGAATCGCTAATTAGTATTTCTATTATCGACTGAATGTTGACCAAAGAATAAATGATGCAAGAAAGGACCATACAATACAACCCCGCGATGCTTTTAATATTGTTCTCATGACATATGCTGAACTTCGTTATAATTTTTCTTTGGCTCAAATAAGTACATGAAATTCTTTATACCTTACATTTTTTATTTTGTTCTTTTATTTACAATTTATTTCATCTCTCGATATCTGTATATATATGAACATATATATTGTTAAATCTATGGGTAAAATCATCATGTAACAAATTTACCAAACCACTAATAACAATGTTAAAGTTTGATGAACCATTTGCACACTCTTCTTAGTTCTTAGTGGGACCAAAAGATGATTAAACTTTAATTATCACTACACTGCCATGGGCACTGCTAACATGTACCTTTTCTTAAGCCACAAAAACACATACTTTAACCGTTTTAAACTTGATGCATATTTCGTCAAAAAATGAACCATATATCATATTGCAGGTCTTATATAATCTAATTCGCCAACTTTTGCTATATAAAGGGAAGCTCTTTTTTCTTCGTATGTTATTTTCTTCTGCAAACCATGCAATAACAATCTCCATCTTTTAATCAACTAAGGACCTCTAAATTTGTGAACAAAGAATATTAATCTAAACGGTATTTCGATCTACCCATTGGATTGGTTATCATAAAGATAAAAGAAGGTCTAACTTAAAAATAATTTAGTATTGGTGTTGGATGACCTCCAAATTGACATTGTGTTCATTTTTCAACTTGACTAAGTCTTTAAAGTTTCAGATTTGTATTCCATGTTTTTCTAATTTTAGTTAGTCAAAGATAGTGCTAATAATTCTGATTGTAGTTGAGAAATTTTAGCCTTGCTCAGTTTCTTGTAAGCCTATAAATAGGCAATTTCAGATGCTGAATAATGGCGACAAAAATTCTCTACATTTCCTCTATTTTCCACCGTCTACATTTTATAGCTTACTGCACTTTCTTATATCGTTGCAATGTCCTTGTTCTTGTTCTAAACTTCCCAACATTTGTGGTATTAGTTCTCAGGTTCGTTTGTAATTAGGCATGCAACTCATGGCGACTAATGGCAATGTCATGAATATGTCTCAACCATCAATTCCTATTTTTGAGGGGGATTATTATGAATTTTGGAGCATTAAAATGAAGACTTTGTTAAATTCTCAAGAGCTTTGGGACTTAGTTAAAAAGGGTATGATGATCCAGATGAGGAAGCAAGATTGAGAGACAAGAAGAAAAAGAATAAGATTGAGAGATAACAAGAAAAAGGATAACAATGAGAGATAATAAGAAAAAGGATTCTAAGTTATTATTATTTGCTCAATAGGCAATTCATGAGACCATTTTCTCAAAAATGGAAGAAAAAACTACTGCAAAGGAAGTTTGGAAAATTCTACAAAAGGTGTTTCGAGGCTCTACAAATGTAATGATTGTATAACCTCAGTATTTATGTGTTGATTTTGAGGCCTTGCAAATGAATTTTTTTTCATGATTTCCTTTCTCGAGTTTCTACAGGAATAAATCAAATGAGATCCTATGAGGAGGAATTATTTAATCAATATATAGTTGCTAAAGTATTGAGAATTCTTACTCTAAATTTTAAGCATGTAGTTGCAGTGATTAAAGAGTCTAAAGTTTTATCAATGAATTCATTTAATGAATTAATGGGTTCTTTGCACTCTCATAAGGAAAGAATGAATAAACAAATACACAAAGATGAAGAAAAGGCATTCCAAGTGGTGGGAGAGTCATCTAATCAGCTAAGAGAGGCAACTGGAAGAGGACATGTAAGAGGAGGATTTCGTGGCAGAGGTGGTCAAGGTGGTAAAGGCAATAGAGGTCGAGGTAGCCATTACAAATCTTAGGAACAAACTAATTATCAACAAAATAATGACAAGAGTGTTATTCAATGTTATAATTTGGGCAGGCACAATGTTGAAAAAGAGACAAGCAATCAAACTATGCCAAGGAGGAAGAAGAAGAAGAGGTCAAGTTTTTCATGGCTTGTCAGGAAGATACAACCATTCACAGCAATATTTGGTTCTTAAACAGCGGGTGTTTAAATCACATAACTAGTGTAAAGGCATTATTCAAAGAGCTTGATGAGATATTCAAAGTAAAGGTAACACTTGGAGATAGCAACCAGATGCAAGTAGAGGGCAAAGGAATGTGATAATCAAAAGTAATCATGGTAATACATAACTTCTTTATAATGTCTATTTCACTAATACTTGCCACAAAACTTGTTGAGTGTTAGCCAACTCATAAGTAATGGGTATTCCATTCTTTTTAATGGTTTCTTATGTATGATTAGAGATTAAAAAAATTAATAAGCTTATTGCAGATATGCAAATGGTAGCAAATAATTTATTTCCATTTGAAATGTCTAGTGTGGAAAATCAAGTTCTTACTATCAAAGAAATTAGTGACTCCAAACCATAGTACTTGCAAGATAGGCTTTGCATGTTAAAGGCTGAATTTGTTAAATAAAAAAGAAATGGAGTTTGGACTTCCTACAATTGAATCTTTATATTAATATGAAGGCTGTATATATGGAAAACAATGTAGAAAGTCATTTCATGTTGTAAAGTCTAAGAGAGCAACTGATTGTCTTGTTCTTGTACAATACAGGAATGTTGTATTTAACGAAGAAGCAAGCTGGAATTGGTAAGAAAATGAAGTTACTGGAGTATCTACACATGAAGTTTCACTATGTAAGCAGTTCCAACTCCCCCAAGTTATCTAACCCTTTAAGCAATAATAATTCATCTTTTTCAAAGGACACTTTGAGAAAATTAAGGTCCTTGTGTGAGATTATGAGACAATGCAAGCTTTATTTGCTTCAAATCCTACAAGCTTTGAAGAGGCAACAAATAAGAAGAATGGTGTATAGTAATGGAAGAAGAGTTTAAGGTTATAAAAAGAAATGTAACTTGGGATTTGATTGATCTTCTTGAATGTAAAAATCGTATTTGTGAAAAGAATCACATGTTCTCCATAAACTCTTAACGAGATCATCAACCTGAGATAAGATTTGGGATTTAAGGTTAGGCATCTTGAAAATATATGAAGTATCTGGAGAAATGTCAAAGAAGAAGAGAGGTAATCTAAATGAGGAGCAAACGCAAAGGAGAAGAGAAAAACAGGCATTTAAGTGAAGCACGTGGACAACACATAGGAAGCATGTGAAAGGCACGTGAGAAGCAGAGGAATTAAAAGGCATGGTCAAATTAATCAAATCAACACAAGCCTCATCTAATTCTATAAATAGATACACGTCTAGACTCAAATAGACTATTACACATACACGCAAACATCTATTTGATTCAAGAGAAGAAAAAGTTAGACATTGCTAGAGTACCTACTAAGAATACTAGAGAGTTTTGAGGGAAAACTCTTATAGGTGTTTTAGAAACACTCATCTCTTGTAACCAGTCTTTTCTTGAAATTAGTGGAAGCACTAAAGTGTGAGATTGATCGTTGGATGTAGATAGCTCAAATCTATCGAACCAAGTAAAGTATTGTCTTCTTTATTTTTCTGTTGTTCGTATTTTTGTAAAATCAAAACCAAGCAACATAAGTCTTTGAGAAAAAGACAACTGAAAGATTCAAAGATCTTAACATCAGTGATATTAGAGCCAATTTAGCATTCTAAGCATTTACTCGTTAAAGACTCATCAACAAGGTAAAGGTAACATCATACTGGTAAGCCTAAATCCTCATACTAGTTTTCTGGTCTACTTGTTACAGTTAAAACACTTTCAAGAACACTACTTTCTTGTCTCTTTTAAATCTTTCATGACAAAATGGCAGGCAAAGAAATGGATGTGTTCACTAGTTAGGAAGATTTTACAATCTGGAAAATTCAAATGCAAGCCTTACTTAAATCTTATGATTTTTATGGTGCTATAGAAGACCAATATGATACTGAAACTAACCTGTTAAAAATCTGAAGTTTCAAAGACTTGCACACTGCAAGTTAATGCTACATCTATCCCCTACTATGATTAGAAAAGTGCAGAACTGTAATACTGCAAAGAAACTATGGTTGAAACTTGATGAAATTTATGCTAAAATATATTTGCCTAACAAGATGACTCTGTTGCATAATCTGGCCAATTATAAGATGAATACTACTGTTTCTCTTGATATCAATCTGGATTATTTCTTTAAATTGCTGCAAGATTTAGGAGCTACAGGTGAAAAAATTTTGGAAGATCACCAAGCAGTAATAATTCTAAAAGCCCTACCCTCAAACTTCAATACCTTCAAGAAGGTGATTAAGCATGCAAGTGGAGAATCTCTTATGGTCAAGAGGGTACTGGACTTAATAATAGAAGAAATCGTGGACAAAAATCCCTTAAAAAAGGATCCAAAAATTATGTTTATAGATAATAAACAAGAAAAGAAGAATCATAAGAAGAATAATAAGAAAGGAATTGGCAGAAAGGGAATGGCAAGGACAAGTAGTCCAAAGAAAATACAAAAAAGAAGACAAAGACCAAAGCCAAGAAATGTTTCTACTATGATAAAGAGGGGCATTTTGCCAAAGATTGCAGAAAGAAGAAAAGAGACAAGGCTGCACAAGGTGGAGATGTTAGAAATCTGAAGAATCTAGTGGGGATGAGCTGTTGGCAATTGTAAAGGAGAGTGAAGATCTCAGCAAAGAGTGGATCTTTGACTTAGGCTATACTATACATGCCACTCCTCACAGAGATTGGTTCGCTACATTCGAACCAGTGAATGTCAAGGTAAAGATGGCAAACTTAGGACAACAATAGGTTAAAGGTATAGGAAATGTTTCTATCAATATGTTTGATGGAAAGAAAAAGACTTTAACTAATGTTAGATTGTTGCCTGGAGTAAGAAGAAACCCTATATTAGAAAGTTTCTTTGATAAGAAAGGATTTTAAATTAGATCTAAGGATGGACTTAGAGAAATCCTAAAGGATTGAAGAATGATGATAAGAGGAGTTGAAAGAGGGGGGCTCTACTATGTAATAGGCACTACTGAAGTGAACCTAGTTACTGACAATAGAGAGCCTGATTCAACTAAGCAAAGGCACTCAAGGTTGGGACATGCAGGGAACAAGAGTCTCTTGCATCTTTCAAAACAAAGACATACTCGAAAAGAAAAAGACATATAAAGGTTAGAATTATATGAACCATATGTGCTAGGAAAGCACCACAGGACAAGTTTTCAAAAAGTAGTAAAGATAGCTCAAGAATTATGGAATATGCACACAGTGATCTATGGGGGCCAGCTCAAGTATCCACTACTAGAGGGAACACATTTTTCATGTCTATCATAGATGATAAATCAAGGAAATGTTAGGTCTACCCTATGAAAAGAAAAGATAGAGCATTAGAAATCTTCATCAAGTGGAATACATTAATGGAAAATTAGACAGGAAAGAAGTTGAGATGCTTAAGAACAGATAATGGACTAGAATACTGCAATAAGGAATTTAAAGACTACTACAGTAAGAAAGGAATACAGAGGCACAAAACAGTGAGAGCTACACCTCAGTAGAATGAAGTAGCTGAGAGGCTTAATAGAACACTCTTAGAGGAGACTAGGTGTATGCTAATTTCATCCGGTTGTTCACAGTCTTTATGGGGGAAAGCAATCAAGACTGCAGCCTACATAGTAAATAGGTTACATACTTATGCCAATGAGTACAAAACTCCAAAGGAAGTTTGGAATGGAAAGAAGTCAAACTTGACTCACCTCAGAACATTCAGATGTAATACCTATGCACATCAAAAAGAGGGTAAATTGTAACCTAGAGCAATGAAGGGAGTATTTCTAGGTTATCCACAATGAGTTAAATGATACAAAATCCTACTGCTTCAACAGAGATGTTTCAAAACTATCATTAGTAGAGATGTGATCTTAAGGAAAATGAATTTCCTTTATTGTGTAGGAACAATGCAGACTCTAACCTACAAGAGGAAGTTTAGAAGCAACTTGGAACTTCATGTACTTCAATCCCCTTTTATGTGCCACAAGAAATAAAAGTAGAAGAAGACTCCACACAATTACATGATGAGGAACCTATGCAAGGCCCTACTCATTATGAACAAGGGATTGAAGAAATAGAAGATGAAAGTGAGGAAAGAGTCTCATAGGCAGCTGTAGGAAGCTCACTTGAAGCCCTATAAGACAATCAACTCACTAGAGACAGACAACTAAGACAGAGAATTCCTAATAGGAGGTACATAGACTCTAACTTAGTCAAATTTGCATGTCTTGTTGCAGAATTTATAGATTGTAGAGCACCAAAAACTTATTAAGAAGCTATGAGTAGAAAGGATGTTGAATAGTGGAAGTCAGCATGCAAGAGAGAATATTCTTCTATAATGAAGAGTATGACTTGGATATTAGTGCCTAAGCCACCTGAAGCAAAATTAATAGAAAATAGATGGTTGTTCAAGTTAAAAGAAGGAGTTACAGAAGTAGAACCTATGATATACAAAGCTAGGCTTGTAGCAAAGGGATATCTGCAGAAAGAGGGAGTTGATTATAAGGAGATATTCTTACCAGTAGTGAAATTCAAAACCATAAGATACATCGTAGTACTAGTTACAATTTACGACTAGAAAATTCATCAAATGGATGTCAAAACAGCCTTCCTATATGGAAAGCTTGAGGAAGTTATCTACATGAAGCAACCAGTTGGTTTTGTAAATAAAGAAAAGCCAGATCATGTCTGCCTATTGCTGAAATCCCTATATGGGCTAAAATAAGCACCTAGACGTTACTACTAATATGAAGTTCACTATGAGCTCATATGACTATTGCCTATACTATAAAGACCTAGGCAAGACAAAAGCAGTGTTTATGCTAGTCTATATGGATGACTTAGTGATTACAGGAAAGAACCTAAGTAAAATTAAGGAGGTGAAGAATGAATCAAGATGAAGATATGGGAGTAGCACAAAAGCTTCTAGGTACGATAATAAGAAATAAGAGGGAAGGAAAGCTACAGTTAATTCAAAGGAACTACACCGGAAAAGTTCTTGCTCAATTCAACATGGGATAAGCAAAACCTAGTTCTATCCCTATAGGATGACACCTATAAATGGTTTCTAGCAAGGGTCCTAAGACAGAGGAAGAACAGAAAGCTATGGTTCACTATCTCTACGATATTAGAGTTAGAAGCATTATGTACATAATGCTATGTACAAGACCTAACCTAGCCTATGCTATTAGTATTTTAAGTAAATTCATGGCCAACCTAGGTTTTGAACACTGGCAAGGACTGAAAAGTATTCTCAAATACTTGGATGGGATTATAGATTATGGATTATATTTCTCTAAGGTTGAACTAACTAAACATAGTGAGATATTCTTGTATGGTTTTTTTAGATGCAGATTATGCAGTAGATAAAGACACAAGAAAATCAATTTTAGCATATTATTTCACATTAGCAGGAAACACAATTAGTTGGAAATCACAACAACAATCAGTGGTTTCATTATCTAAAATAGAGGCAGAATACTATACTATTACAAAAGGAGTAAAAGAGCTATTATGGCTATCAGGCATCATAAAAGAAATCAACATCAACATTGGGAAATCAACAATATTTACAGACAGTCAAAGTGCTTTATACTCAGTAAAGATCCAATTCTACATCAGAGGTCCAAACACATCGATGTGAGACTCCACTTCGTGCGAAAACAATAGACAAAAATTTAAATCCATCAGATTTCAGTATGAAAATTGTTACTGTTAAGTCAAGAGGACTTCACGATGATTAATTTTGATGACAATCAAATAATGATAATGTTAGAAATAAATGAAAATTTTTTATAAGTGTATTAAGTGTGCAAAGGAAGCGTAGAACACAGAAGAAGTGAAAACACAGAAGAAGCGCAAATCACGGAAGAGGTGAAAACACAGAAGAAGCACAAAACACAGAAGAAGCACAAAACATAGAAGAAGCGCAAAACACAAAAGAAGTGCAAAACACAGAAGAATTGCAAATCACAGAAGAATTGCAAATCACAGAAGAAGTAAAAGCACAGAAGAAATGAAAACACAGAAGAAATGAAGACACAAAAGAAGCGCAAAATACAGAAGAAGCACAAACCACAGAAGAAGCACAAAACACAGAAGAAGTGAAAACACAGAAGAAGCGCAAGACACAGAAGAAGTTGAAAACACAAAAGAAGAGGAAAACACAGACGATACAAAGAAGAAGATACAGTAGTATGTCGGATAGTTAGTTAGTTGGACTTAGTTACAAAACTCAACTAAATAACAGTTATCAAGATTCAAGAAGCAGTTATCAAGAATCAAGAAGTAGTTGGAGACTTAGGCTATAAATACTAGTCGTAGTCGAAGATTAGACAATCTTACAACCTTTGAGAAAAATCATTGATCTTTGAGCTTTCAAGTGCTTACTTAGAAAAGAAAAATTCTATAGTGCGATACTAAGAGAGCTAACCCTACTGTAACAAAGGCTCATAATATCCTTCTAGTGAGAGAAAGAAAAGGCTAAGAGCCTGGAGAGGCTAAGTTAGCAGAAAGAATACTCTACATAATAGACCTGAAGAGGCTCTGGAAGGGAAGAAAGAATACTTGTAATTTGTCGAAGTACAGTGAAATACTCAGATGAACTATGAGGACTGGACGTAGCCCATAGTTTGGGGTGAACCAGTATAAAAATCACAGCGTCTATCTTCTATCCTTTTAGTTTAGTTTATTTGTTGTTAAATAAGTATATAGAAGTTATTTGTGATTTAACTACGTAACAATTTTCGTATAATTTTTGTGATATTTTTTTAACAAGTTAGAGAAGTTCTTAACAAGATTTTTTAAAGATTTTGTATTCACGAAAAGAATACACAATTCAACCCCCTTCTTATGTATCTAGTTTATTGTATGTAAATTCTATATTAACGTGTGATTTACTTCAATTGGTATCAGAGCTCGGTTTCCAAGAACCACCTTTACAAAGTGAGGACAAAGATTTATGGCTGAATCACATGTTTTTATAGCTTAAGGTGCCTCTGTCACAAGACCTCCTGCGTTCAATGGTGAAGATTATCATTATTGGAAGGACAAGATACGGCTCTTCATAGGATCCACACATATTAATCTTTGGGATATCATTGAGAATGGACCATACGAACCAATAGATGATGAAGGAAATACCATTCCTGATAACATATGGTCAGCTAATCACAAAGCTAGATTTTAACTAAATTCAAAGGCCAAGTTCTTTTTAAGTTGTGCGTTGAGCAGAAGTGAATATGATAAAGTTCATGGATGCAAAACTACAAAGGAAATGTGGGACACTCTATCCATCGCACATGAAGGCACAAACTAAGTCAAAGAGTCCAAGATTAGTATTCTCGTACATCAGTATGAGCTGTTTAAAATGAAAGAAGATGAGTCTATTGATTAGATGTTTGGACGATTTCAAACTATCGTTAATGGACTTAAAGCTCTTGGGAAAATCAACGATAATCAAGACCATGTGAGGAAGATTCTCAAAAGTCTGCCGAAAAGATGGAGACTCAAAGTTACTGCAATATAAGAAGCCAAGGACTTGAGCAAATTAAAGCTAGATGAATTGTTTGGTTCTTTGAAGATACATGAAGTAGAGCTTGATGCTGAAGATAAACCTAAAAGAGAAAAATCCATAGCATTAAAGGCTGGTCAGAAAAATCACAAGACTCAGAGAAATAGAAGTTCTTTGTTATAAGCATTAAAGATCGAAGAAGTCAAGAATGATGATACCAGTGAATTTGATCACGAATCAAGTGAAGATGATGACGAATTATCCTTCATTTCAAGAAATATCAGAAGGATGTGGAAAAAGAAAGCAAAAGGAAGTAAAAAATTTTCTTTTAAGAAAAATAGCCAAGAAGAAGTCAAGAACGAGAAGACTTCTATCATTTGCTACAAGTGTAACAAACTAGGACAATACAAGTCTGAATGTCCATTGCTTAGAAGAGAATCGAAGAAAAATAAAGGAAATAAAAAGAGTATGATGGCAACTTGGGAAGATTTGGATTCATCCAAATCTAATTTTGATTCAGAAGCATCAGAACAAGAAAATAAATGCTTGGTAGCTGAAAAAGAGGATGACGAGGAGGTAACTTTTAACTTTAATGAACTTCAAGATGAATCTTTTGAATTATTAGAAGATTCACATGTTATACTAAAACAGTATAGATCCCTAAAAAGAAAGTTTGCCAAAAACTTCAGGAACACAGAAGTGTTAGAAAAGAAACATCTGTCTTAAGAAACAAGTAGACGATATGAAGAAAAAAGTATCTATTGATAGATCTGAGGAAATTAGTCAGT
>JAOSBN010000178.1:22349644-22361752 GCA_027563595.1 Erythroxylum suave | reverse complement strand
CAAGTAGAACATTGATCAAGATTGTACCAGATGTACAACCTAGAGCTTCAAACATTGTACGCAATGTAGAAAAAGGGTAGCAGAAGATGTACCCTGAAGGAAAAACAGGTGACCTTACAGAAGAGCAGATACAAGTAGTTGTGAGAATTATAGATGATGCATGCAATTCAAAGCAATCAAGATGAATCTATATTTCCCACCACATTTCAAAAGCATCAGGAAGTTATTATGAATGCTTCACCACAGATACAACTTCTCAGGTAGTTGGAAGAGTGACTAAAGGACAGTACAGAACTATCAAGGTTAAAGGTATAATTGTCAGCTTAGAGACTTTTGTGCTCCTAATCATACACCTTAGACCATTGAGTTTTATATCTTCAATTAAAGATGTCGTTCACCTTCTTGGAAAACCTATTCCAAAATTGCCTAGACCTAATAATCTTGATCTCCCTGAAGGCAAACAATTTTTCAAACCTCCTGTTCTGAAAATCATTGAACTAGATGTTTTATCTTCAGAAATATTTGTTGCTACAAACTTCTATCCATCAAGTGCACCTCATCAAGTCAGTACTATTGGAATGGAAGAAGTAAGTCACTCCCAACAGTGGAGTCAGGAAGCCTTAGTGAAGGAGATTGAAGAAATTCATACTAAGGTTGATGATCTGAATGACTCAATGGGTGATCTACATGAGGAAGTAGCCTATCTACGAGTTTCAATAGAAGAAGACCTCAAGTTGATCAGAACTGATATGCAACGCATGTTTTCTGAAATCATGAAGCATCTGAGATAAACTTTTTGATTAATAACAAATAGGGGGAGAAAAGAAGAAGAAAGGGGGAGAAAAGAAGAAGAAAGAAGAAAAGCAGAAGTAAGGAAAAAAAGTAGAAGAAAGAAGAGAAGAATAGATACAAAAGTAGAAGATAGCATATGTGTATTTTGTTTGTTGTCTTCTTATTCATTATCTGAATAATATTAGTTCATTCACTTTTATCTTTCTAAAATTATAATTATTTGTTATCATCAAAAAGGGGGAGATTGTTAAGTCAAGAGGACTTCATAATGATTAATTTTGATGACGATCAAATAATGATAATGTTAGAAATAAATGAACATTTTTTATAAGTATGTTAAGTGTCCAGAAGCAGATCACAGAAGAGGTGAAAACAAAGAAGAAGTGCAAAACACAGAAGAAGTGAAAACAAAGAAGAAACACAAAACACAGAAGAAGTGAAAACATAGAAGAAGCGCAAAACACAGAAGAAGTTGAAAACACAGATGAAGAGGAAAACACAAACGATACAAAGAAGAAGATACGGTAGTATGTCGGATAGTTAGTTAGTTGGAGTTAGTTACAAAACTCAACTAGATAACGGTTATCAAGATTCAAGAAACAGTTATCAAGAATCAAGAAGCAATTAGAGACTTAGGCTATAAATACTAGTCTTAGTCAAAGATTAAACGATCTTATAACCTTTGAAAAATCATTGATCTTTGAGCTTTCAAGTGCTTACTTAGAAAAGAAAAATTCTGTAGTGTGATACTAAGAGAGCTAACCCTACTATAACAAAAGCTCACAATATCTTTCTAGTTAAAGAAAGAAAAGGCTAAGAGCCTAGAGAGGCTAAGTTAGCAAAAAGAATACTTTGTATAAGAGACCTGAAGAGGCTCTGGAAGGGAAGAAAGAATACTTGTAATTTGTCGAAGTATAGTGAAATACTCAGATGAACTCTGAGGACTAGACATAGCCTATTGTTTGGGGGTGAACTAGTATAAAAATCGCAGTGTCTATCTTCTATCCTTTTACTTTAGTTTATTTAGTTGTTAAACAAGTATATAGAAGTTATTTGCGATTTAACTACGTAACAATTTGCATATAATTTTTGTGATATTCTTTTAACAAGTTAGAGAAGTTCTTAACAAGATTTTTTAAAGATTTTGTATTCATGAAAAGAATACACAATTCAACCCCCTTCTTGTGTATCTAGTTTATTGCACGTAAATTCTATATTAACGCATGATTTACTTCAGTTACAATAAGGAAGTTCACGATATGTAGAGATTACCTGCAGATTAATGATGCCCCTTGAAGACGATAACTATTAAAGACTCACCCACTCGATCTCACATTTTCGGTGAAAGCTAGGGTTTTTGGTTTCAAAATTGCCACAAATTGATGAAATACGTGAAGATTTATGGAGAAGGAGGGAATAAATGTGAAGAGAATCACATATTCTCCATAAACCCTTAACGAGAACATCAACCTGAGACAAGATTTGGGATTTAGAGTTAGGCGTCTTAAAAATATATGAAGTATCTGGAGAAATGTCGAAGAAGAAGAGAGGCAATATGAATGAGGAGAAAATCGCAAAGCAGAAGAGAAAAATAGGTGTTTAAGTGAAGCACGTGGACAACATATGGGGAAGCATGTGAAAGACACGTAAGAAGCAGAGGAATTAAAAGGCATGGACAAATTAATCAAATCAACATAAGCCTCATCTGATTCTATAAATAGATACACGTCCAAACTCAAATAGACTATTACACATAGATACAAGCATCTATCTAATTCAAGAGAAGAAAAAGTTTGATAGTGCTAGAGTACTTACTAAGAGTACTAGAGAGTTTTGAGGGAAAACTCTTACAGGTGTTTTAGAAACACTCATCTCTTGTAACCATTCTTTTCTTGAAACTAATGGAAGCACCAAAGTATGAGATTGATCCTTGGATGTAGATAACTCAATGCTATTTTGTCTTCTTTATTTTCCTGTTGTCCATATTTCTGCAAAATAAAAACCAAGCAACATTAGTCTTTGAGAAAAAGACAACAGAGAGATTCAAATATCTTAACACTATTGGAGTAAGATGGATTTATAGAACAAAGTACTATACAGATGGAAGAATTTAGAAACACAAAGCATGACCAATAGCAAAAGGGTATTTACAGCAACAAGGTTTTGACTATGATGATACTTTTTCTCTAGTTGCTCATTTTGAAATGATGAGATCCATGTATGCCTTAGATGCACAATTAAGCAAGCCCATTTTTCAGTTTAATTTCAAGTCTGTATTTTTGAATGAAGAGCTAGAAGATGAAGTTTATGTCACTCAACTAGAAGTTTTCATCAGTCAAGGCATAGAAGATAAGACGTATAAGCTAAAGAAGGCATTATATGGTTTGAAACAAGCTCATAAGCATGGTACGGTAAAATTGACTCATTTTTTCAACAGAGTAGATTTGAAAGAAGTGATAATGAGCCTACTTAGTATTTAAAGAAGGAAGGTAATGGCAATTTGCTACTTGTTTGCCTTTATGTTAATGATATAATTTCTATGGGCACTTCTTACTCTCTTATTGCTGAATTCAAAATGAGTATGATGAAAATGCTTGAGATGACATATTTAGGCCTGCTGCACTATTTTATTACATTGGAAATTAAGCAAGGAGAAGATTGTGTGTTTGTCTCTCAAATAAATATGCAGAAGACCTTCTCAAACATTTCGACATGTTAAATTGCAAGAAAGCAATCACACCAATGAATCTTAATGAGTTACAAATTGAAGATGGTAAAAAAAAAGCAGATGCAAGGATTCTTAGAAGTTTAGATGGTGGTTTGATTTATCTAACCCATATTCGACTTGATATTGCATTTTTTTGTTGGTGTGGTCTCTAGGTTTATGTATAATCCAACAAAACAACATTTTGAAGCTGCAAAAACAATTTTGCATTACATAGCTGGAACAAAAGATTACGGTACTTGGTATTGTAATGTTTCTGATTTTAAGTAAATTGGCTTCACTAATAATGATGGGCCAGGTTCTTTAGATATAGAAGAAGTACTTCAGGCAATGTTTTTAGTATTAGGTTAAGAGCAATTACATGGGGTTCAAAGAAGCAATTAGTTATAACACTTTTCACTTTAGAGGCAAAATATGTGGCTGCCATTGCTTTAGCTTGTCAAGCAATATGGCTTAGAAGGTTACTTGCTGACATGAATCAAGAACAATAGGAATTTTATTGTGATAATAAATCATCTATTACAATAACAAAAAAATCTAGCCTTACATGAAAGAACAAAAGATATTGACATTCAGTTTCATTTTATAAAAGATTTGGTTGCAGATGGTTCAATAACTTTGAAGTTTTGCAGCACTTATGAACAAACTACATATATATTTACAAAAGCTCTCTTAACTCAAAAGGATGTTTATTTGATATCATTACTTGGTGTTTGTAATTTTGAATCAAAGGGGAGTATTGAAATTAATATGTACTTATTTTTCAACTTGACAGAGTCCATGAACTTTCATATTTGTTTTCCATGTTTTTCTGGTTTTGGTTAGTCAAAGATAGTATCAATAAATCTAGTTATAGTTGAGAAATTTTAGACTTGTTTAGTTTGTGGTAAGCCTATAAATAGGCACTTTTAGATGTTGAATGATGGTAGCAAAATTTCTATGCATTTCCTCTATTTTTGCGCTGTCGAAAATTAGTTCTACATTTTATAGCTTACTGCACTTTCTTATATCGCTACAATTTCCTTGCTTTTTTCTAAACTTCCTAATAGTTGGATCCCCAATGCTTTGTGATTTCTTACGTAAGTATTTCTTGATCATATCAGCTTTGTCTTGTTACGTTCTTATGATGCGATTCATGTAAGATGCCCAGATGGCTCTTGTTTTGAATGATCTATATGTCTTCCTTCTTGTTAAGTTTTTCGCTTTCCTATATAAACATCATCAACCTTAGCTCTCCGACATTGCTAGCACCACCACTTTATAGAGTGTAGAGGGCAAATCATTAGCTGCTATAGAGGTGCTCTTCCTGTGAACCCAATCTGGGAAGAGTTGCTTCTACAGGATATAGCCATAGCTTATACTGAAGCCTTAAATTAAACAAAAATGGCTTGCTCTATCTTTAAAACCAAGTTTGTTTCTTCTTACATTGCTAATCATAGAGCTTCCCTCTTAGTTTTTAGGTTAGTAGACAAAGTGACAAACCTTTGCTTTTGTTTCAACTTCCATCGGTAATTTGTTATCTATGTAATAGTTCTACCATGATTAAAAGATTATGTTAAGTATAGGAAAGGAATTTAGAAACTTGTATGATTATATGATGCAAGAGATTTGATTCAATAATATTATTTACAGATAGATCTATGGCCACGTTTGGTACATAGCACTAGAATTGAAGGGATTGAGATTGGGAATGTGATTAGGATTGGGATTGGTAATGGGAGAGGAATTAGGACTTTAAAATTACGTTTGGTAAGAGGTAATATTTGGAGGGTTTTATTCATTAATTTTATTTTAAAATCAAATAGAAATTATGGAAAGACAATAATGCCCCTTCCAAATATTTTAAAACAAAAAAAATCACACTGGTATTAAAAAATTAGTATAAGAGTGGGGTGAAAAACATAAATAAGGGACTGAAAATATAAATAATGGCGATGCTGAGTTTAATGGAGATGCTGCGGTTAAAAATATAATTTACAGAGAAGAAAATCCAAAAGCAAGTGATGAAGAAGAATGTGTGTGTGTTTGTCATAAATAATGTAGAGTGAAAGCGAAACTTACTGATGATGCTGCGTTTAATGGCAAAAACAAGGGAGAGAACGATGAAGAGTGAAAGTGAATGGCTTCAGAACGATGGAAGACAAGATAAATTAGGGAAAATGTAATAAGATTAAACTTGTCCAAAAATTATTATAATTGGGGATATTTTTGTGTTCAAAATTTTCAATCCTAGGTTTTAAAATGCAATACCAAGGGGGGAGGTGGGCTTGCCCAATCCCACCTATGTGGTAATGTGCAATCCTTGGGATTCTTCAATACCACCTACCAAACATGCTTATTTGACTAATTCCCTATCCCAAACCCTGTCCCACGCCTCTAGTGCTGCGTACCAAACATGGCCTATGCTCTTTTGTACTAAGAAGCATAGACACGGACAAGCGACACGCGACACGCGACACGACATGGACACAGATACGGACAGAGGGACACACCAACTTCTAAAATTTGGTGGACACGGACACGGCATATATATGTATTATAAAATTTAGAATTAAGAAAAAAATTCAGAATTCATAATATGATATATATTGATTGATGTGTTTCAAGACTTCCAACATCTTGATAGTTCATACATATTTGGTACTTTATAAGTCCCTCTCAAAAAACATGGAGAATATATTCCATTAAGCAATTTGTCTACAATCTCCTATCTAAAAGTAGACAAAGAAATAAATAGTCAAAGATTAGGATTAAAAATAATTTGCTCGGATGGTAAACGGTCAAGATTTTGAATCCAGCCATATCCAAGCCATGTCCAGATGTGTTCGAGCTGTGTCTGAATCGACAAAATTTATTTTTTAATTCCGACACATAACGACATGTGTCGGATATGTGTCCACCGCGTGTCAGGTGGTGTCTAATAAGGACACGTGTCCGACACGCAAACACATCTCCATTTTGTCATGTCCATGCTGCATAGCTTTTGTATAATTTAGAACTTTCTAAAGTGATAAAAGAAGCATCTGGTCCATATTGTTAAGATACATAATCAACTTGGATTTGGAACTCATGGCAACTTCTGAGACAACCTTGATCCTAGGTGTTTTGAGATGGCAGAAACATCTATACAACAAATATTGAGTGTTTGTTCTTGAAGTCTTACGAACCAACTCACAATTATGATTCGGGTTTATACTCTTTACATCTGCTTACGTCGGTTTTGGGTTATTGTCTCATTGGGTATTTTAATTAATTGCTGTAACTTCATAATTTGGTAATAAATCGAAAGGGTGGACCGAATGCAAAACGATTGAGTTGGATTAATAAGAGTTAAGGGACTCAATATATCACGTAATTAATCAAATCAGTTTTTATATGGAGAGAGATGTGAGACCCAATTGTTTATTAGAAAGCTTAAAAACTAACTAGGGGTAGGGATGTTCGTAATTGAGAGATTATATGTTCGGTACTAAACCTAATTAGGGATTATTATTTCGGGCTTGCAAGTATAACTCAAGAGAGTAATGCTCCCTTTGATAGTCTAAAACTAACACCTCATTAACATATAAATGACTAGGTTAACATTAATGATAGAAAAAATCCTCTCTCTTATAATTTGGTAATTCTTCTTGTGTAATTTTCCATTATTAAGTTGGCGGTGCTCAATTTGATTTCGTTTGTGTTAATTTTGCAATTCAATTTTCTATCAATCTATCTTCATGTGTTTACTCTTCTGTTTAATGATTATTTTTCATTTTATTAAATTTTTTAAGCCTTAGATAACTTAGGATTAGATTAATTCACAATTTCTCATGGGATCAATAGCTCATGTACTACAATTTTATGACCTATGCGCATGCAGTATTTTGAAGTCTTATAAATTGTAAAAAGTGCCCAACACAACATTCAACAAGTTTTTGAAGTCATTGCCGAGGAGTTGGTAGGATTAGTTTAATTCTTTTAATCTAAAGATTTATTAACCTTTCTTATGACTGTTATACCCAATCACATGAAATAAAAAAGGGAAAGAAAGAAGAGAAGGAATTTTAGGTGCAAAGTTAAGACATATTGATTAGGACACCACAAGGAAACTATGAGGAGTCCAAAAAGTTAATTGATGGAGGAAATATATTATAGGTAGAAAAGGATCCTTGTGGACTTCAATGAGGCATAATTTTATCGAGGAAGTCATCATCCTTATTTGAACACATACAATCTGGGGTCGTAGAACCACTCAAATGTCTATTAGTCTAACAATATAAAGACTCAAATGGGATTTCAAGAACTATTATAATTTCATCAAGATGAGTCCAGTTCATGGGATTCAAAATTGGACAAGATCAAGGATAAGCTTATGAATATGGAAGAGGAGTAGAAGATATTGGAAGAGAATTTTGAGCAAGTAACAAAAGGCCAGCCTTTTCTTTTCACAACTTAGAGATTCAAATGAGGTAACTTTCTTGTGAGTTTTGTAAGAGAACTATGGAAAACTTTCTGAGCAATATAGAAGTACATCCAAGAGATTAGTGAAAGGTTATCACACTTAGGAGTGAAAAAGAGCTGGAAGCACTAGCGAAAAAACAAGTTGAATCCCATTTTGTAGAAGACCAAGAGAATAAGAAAGAGGATGAAGAAAAGAATGAGGACCCTCCATACATTCCTCCTTAACCCTTATTCAATAAAATTGATGTGGTTGAATCTTCAAAGGAGCAAGAAGAAGAAGAACAGATGACAACGAGCATAAAGCTTGAAGCAGATATGAAGGTCTCTGTTTACAAAGTGGAAGCTGAAGAAGAGGTGAGGCTTGACTAAAGAAGAATATGAACAACTCACCTCTTATAGACAAGCTACTAGATTCAGTATAAGATTCAAGGAGTTTTATCATTTTCTATTTTATTAACAGTTTGTTAGTAAAAATGACATTACTAAACTTAATTAGTTTTTTTAATTTTATCAGTATTGTCTTTTTAGTTATGTTGCAATTTGTAGCTTATTTATAGGTTATAAAGCTAAAATTAGGCAACATAAGTGGAAACAAACTACTCATAATTAATCCTAGCTGAGTTTTGAAGGATGCAAAGTCAAGCTAATGACCATCAATTAGCATGTTTAGTAGTTATATTTAAATTTTTATATAGTTAGATTTGTTTTCACTTCCATAATGAGTTGGAAAGGGTTAGATCACTAATTCTCTTACTCTCTTAAATCATTTATAAGATAGGAGAACACTCTTGGTGTCAAGTGGATTTGGTCTCAACACTATCTCTATCACCACCTTAATCACCATGATAAGTTCTATGCTCTTAACCTTACCTTTTCATTTCTATCTTTATCTTGTCATTGTGTTTCCATATTGTTTCGTTTGTATTCCCACCTTATGCGTTGTTGTTTGCTCTTCTCACATTGAGGATAATGTGTTCTCCAAGTGTAGGGAGGGTTGTGTGCATGTATGCTTTTATTTTGAATGTGAATTTTGCATATTGTATGTTAATTTGCTTAAGGTTACATGATGTGAATGGTGTGAAGGTGTCAATGACTAGGACTTAACAGAATCGATTTATCTTTAAACATAGTCTTTTAGGTTGCTAAGATTTATTAGCTTATGGCATTAGTGGTCTAGGTTGTTATGGTTAAATATGCATGTTAATTAGGATATGCTGTTAGGTCATTCACCCTAGGAATTTATCACATTCATTTATAATTTTAGGCTAATTGAATGAATAACGTTGTTAGTATCTTTCCATGATAATTACTAGGTAAAAGAAGTGAAGTAGTAGATAATAAAAATAAAAAAAGAGAGATTTTAAATCTTAATTAAATAACTATTCCGCTAGCCTTAGGTTATGAATAGAGCTAGTACCTAGTTAAGAATGCGATATAGCTAAGTAACTTGGGAGCATTCATCATGAATGTTTGTCTTGAAGTCAAAAGGCTATAATACATTCTAACCAAGCCACTTAATAAAAACATCACCTAGTTAAGTAACCGATTCGACATTTATCAGAAATGTTTGCATCTGTGTAAAAAGCCTAGTTTCATGTCAATCAAAGTCAGCAAAATTAATGTTTTGTCAAATAAGCCTACCGATCTTTGTGAATAGCTTGAATTTTTATAAAGACCTACTTAGGGATAGTTACAATTTTTGATTGACTTAACAATGATCAATGTATATGTGCAAGTGATAGGAGTGAATGAATTTGACATAAAGCCTTGATTAATATGTATATTTAGTCCGAAGTACTTTGACACAGATTTCATAAGTTAGAAAACCTTAAAGGATCGTGTTTGTAGTTAAATTTGTTTCGTGAACTTTAATGTCATTGTCTCATCATTGCATTGTGTGTGTTTTGTTGTTAATTATGTTTGGTGTGTGTGTTTTGCTTATTTTGTCTTTGCTTGAGGGTAAAACAAAGTTTAAATGTGGGGATATTGATAGTGGTAGGTTGCATAATGTTTTAGTAGGTTGTTTAGTATGTGTTTAGTTGTTAAATTGAATAATTAGTGCAAATCTAAGTTAGGATTGTGTTGTTTAGTTAGAAATTTGCGTTTTAAGTGTTTTAGGGGTAAGAGTATGCCATTGAACTTAAATTTTGTGTATTTGAGGTGCCTTGACATACTTGTTAGTGTTTTAGATTAAATATCGAAGAACAGAGGAGAATTAGAGGAAGCCTAGAACCTAACCTAGGCCTATGATCATGACCCATATGCCACGATTGTGACAAAAGCTTGGTGGGTCTGCTGTGATCGTGGCTTCATCTGCCACGATCGTGACAGAGAGCAAAATCTTAGGCCATAATCATGGCCACGATAGAAGACATGAACAACCTTTTAGATTTAAAGTTTCGAGGTATTTTTCAGGCCTTTTAGGCATGGAAAAATCCTAAGGTTTTCCATAAATGGAAAATACTATGTAAAGAAAGAGAAATGACCTAGAAAGCAGCTCCATTCTCTACCACTTTTGGAAAACTCCAAGAAGAAGAAGAAGATAGAGAGAGAGAGAGAGAGGAAGAGTAAGAAAGAAGACTTTTTATGATGCTTCAACCCCTATCTTTCCAAGTTTATTTCTTCTTTCCATCCTTCATTTAAATGTAAGAGATTGAGATGGATTGTACGACAATGGATTTGGGATTGATTATGATGTTCTAACCTTTCTTTAGAGATTTTGACTTGATTTAATGTTAATCTAGTTATTTTTGTATTAATCTCAATGGGTATTGTGATTAATTGGTATAACTTTATGCTTCAGTAATAAATCGAGAGGGTGAATTGAATGCAAAATGATTGGGTTGGATTAATGAGAGTTAAGTGATCCAATAAACCATGCAATTAATCAAATCAATTTTGTATGGAGATATGAGACCAGATTGTTTATTAGAAAGCTTAAGGACTAGCTAGGGTTAAGGCTGTTTGTAATTGAGATAATACATGTTCGGTAATAAACCTAATTAGGGATTATTATTTATGGCTTACAATTATAACTCGAGAGAGAGTAATCCTCTCTTCGATAGTTTAGAACTGATAACTCATTGACACAAAAATGACTAGGTTAGCATTGATGATAGAAAAAATCCCCTTTCTCATTATTTGATAATTCTTCTTATGTAATTTTCCATTGTTAAGTTAGTGGTGCTCAATTTGATTTTGTTCGTGTTAAATTTTCAATTCATGTTTCTATCAATCCATCTTCACTTATTTACTCTTCTGTTTAATTTTTATTTTTCATTTAATTAATTTTTTAAGCCTTAGATTACATAATATTAGATTAGTTCACAACTCCTCGTGGGATAGACACCTCATGTACTACCGTTCATGACCTGTGTGCTTGTAGTACCGTAAGGGCTTATAAATTACAAAACTTGCCCAACACAACAATCAACAGAGGCCAGCCCATGTTTATTCAAAAATGAAAACTTAGGATAACCTTTAATAAGGAATGCCTGGAATTTTTTCTTATGTAGGTGCATTTTCATAATTTTCCACTAGAACTTTGGACAATTGAAGGTTGGGTATGTAAAATTATATATGGAGGCAGAAAAAATGATATGCTACCTAGTCTTCTACCAATTCTCAAGTTGGGTAAAATAGGGGAGCTTGTAAAATTTGAAGTTAAGGTAACATATCCCTAGAAGCCTCATAATTCAACCAAGAAATGGGTCCCTAAAGGAAAACTTTTTCAAATTGGATGGTAGGATAAGTTATTGGGGGTTGAATCTTCTCTAGTGGTTAATGATGAGGTCATAGGTCTACAAGTTGATGCTAATAATAATTCGGGTAACTCAGTTATAAACACTCCAGATACTAAAGGTGGGAAGCCCAATATAGAATTTGGACACACCTCTTGGCTACAAGAACATGATAACCAGGAAGATGTAACTACTACACAAGATTCATAATCAGTGGAAGAAGAGATAGAAGATGAACTTGGTCTATTGGAAAATGATCTAACTAGCAACTTGCTACTGATAAACCCAGAGTGTAGCGCCCCCTTACCGTAGAGTACCCACCGAAACACCTAAAGGTCATTCCGGTATGTATTCTACGATAAGAGAGAACTACAGAAAAACAACTATAACTCCACATGGCATTCCAGA
>JAOSBN010000178.1:22325175-22349544 GCA_027563595.1 Erythroxylum suave | reverse complement strand
ACAAATCCATAATATAAACCATATTTCTTACCTAAACAAGCTTCAAATCCTCAAGGATCACAATTTTCTTCCTTTCTCCCACCATACACGAAAATCATTATCTTGAGGGGGTGAGAGTTTGGTTTGCTATTTTATGGGTAAGGAAGAGTAACAAAGAGGAAAAATAGAGATAAAACCAAGCAAAGTAGCATGGAAGAAGAAGAACCACGAAGAAGAAGAAGAGAAGAAGAGTTTTGTAAGAGAGTTTTCAAATGAAATAAAAACAAGTGCCAAGACAAGAAAGTGTCGTGGTTTACCAAGAAGAAATAAGGGTTTTATGCTTTTATACCTAAAGTTATTTGCCACATGTCAAATCCTCTAAGGCTCACTCAATTTCTTTCCAAATAAAAATCCAATTTCTATTCTAATTTTCTCCAAAAGTTCCAATGGTTCAATTTAAATAAAATCTAAAAACATGTAACACAATTCCAGTGCCATTGGACAGTCAATTTCGGTACTGGAAACCAAATCAGTCTGTCACTTGCAATTTTCCGGTCCGGACATTTATTCCGAAAAAATCCAGAAAAATTCCTAAAAATCCCTTAAAATATAAAACACACATAGAAACACTCAAATAACTTTTTCAAACTCAATTACCACGTTAACCACAATAAAATTTCATTAGGCACAAATAAAAATCTGGAAATATCATGAATGCATGTACAGTTTCATGTGCAACAGTTTCATTATTTTCCAAAACCAGTATGCATGAACAATCCTATTTAAACCCAATCACTCTCATCCTAAGTCAAATTACCATTATACCCTTCCTGTAGGGGGTGGGATGTTACACAGAGTGTGAAAGAATTGTTGAGATAGCAGAAAGGTTTCAGGAGAGTTCCCCTAACCCCAAAAGAAGATCACCTAGAAGGAAAACCAAAAAGAATAGGTATTTTCCTTAAACGATCATTCTAATATGGAACACAAGAGGGTTAAATG
Source organism: Erythroxylum suave (assembly GCA_027563595.1). NCBI lineage: Eukaryota > Viridiplantae > Streptophyta > Magnoliopsida > Malpighiales > Erythroxylaceae > Erythroxylum > Erythroxylum suave. Next base: position 22,348,566 of record JAOSBN010000178.1, on the reverse strand, counting down.
ACCCTTCAAATAGTCGATGGTAAGAGAATTAGTAATGGATAGCAAGTCAATTCTGGTCGACCTCTTGGAGGCAAAAATGAAGACTCCATATATTTAGAAAGGACTGTATTTTTTTGTGCTCAATGGAAGAAAATTGCTACTCATCTACTTTAGTAAAATGGTCGGATTATCTGCTTATTCATGCACTTTTATTGCCAACAACAAACAGCATACATTTAGCTAAGTTGATTTGCTAGAATCAATTAATGTACTCTTTTTTTGTAACTATTAGAGGATTTTGAATTTGTAAGTAGATTAAATGACTCATTGTAATGATGCTTTGTAGCTTTTGCTTGGATTAATACAATTCCTTTTATTTTTTCAAAAAATAAAGAAATCTTTTCTAAATTACCCATCTTCCTGAGGAAAGTCGTATTATTAATACTTCTTTACCTTTGCTCAGTCCCTATAGTATATATTCCTGAAATCGTTCTTAGACAAAAAGTATTAGGATAACTTTTACCATAAATCATAAATCATCCAGAGTTCTGGTTTGGAGTAGTACAGCCTAAAATCTACTACTGCCTAACAATATGTTAAATTGGAAATTCCACAGGAACTCATCCCTCTTTGGAGAGAGCATAATCATACCCATCTCCATGTATGAGCTATTCACCTTAGTTTTACACTTTATGGAAGGGAATCCCTACTATATCCAGGATATCTCTTCTTGACACTGCCTATACTACATACTAAAATGCTCTGACTTGGTACTTTATTGACAACCTTTAATAATGGAAATGTCATCCTTACCATCATCCCTAATTTCAATATCAAGTTCGATGATCCTACTTTATTTGAAAGACTCTAGGTCCAGATCCAGATCATTGGAGCAGAACAAGATCCTACAGCAATTATGGCTACTTTACATCATCAAATGATATACTGTTTATAGAACCATTATGTAAATCTTAATTTACTAAATTTTACCGCTGATGCTTTGTATATGGTAGTAGATCGAGATCATGACTAAACTACCATCATTTAAGTCCCAAAACAATTACCTCCAATGGAGCTTGAAAATTTGATGCCTATAGAATGAATCACTGATTCCCAAAAAGTGTTCTATGCTCATCACAAACATTCCTTTCATACAACTACTCCTATTCTTAAGAAACTAAGAGATGGATCAGTGAAATCTATCTACACCAAGCCTAATGAAGATCAACTTGGACCCTCAAGTACATCTAGCCATATTCTGATGCTTCAGCCAACATTCTCACACAAACAAGGCAAAGATGGACCTCCAATCCATTACTTCAAATATGATGGAGAATCTGTATACATCAACTATCATCGTGCACATTTTTTCTAAGATGTAGATCCATCCACTTGTTATCATGATTCAAATAGTGATGATTAGATCTATTTTAAAAAGGAGGAAGAAAAAAGAAAGAAGAAGGCAACAACCTAAAGAAATCCATCATTGTCAACCTTCTCCATAATTCTATCCTTGACATAGTGATTATAATCATGATTCAAAACCATAATTTGGGCTTAAAAACCCAAAGCTAAGACTTAAGGACCTGCAAAACTACTTAAAGTTATTGGAAGGGAACATCCATTCACTACAGATCCAATACCTAACAAAACTCAGCAAGTTATTCCTTTAATTCCTATTGTACCTACTCCAGCCCTAATTCCTTGTATGATGGAGAAATCATATGAGGATGAATTCCTCCTCTAGAGCGGCATATAGCTTAACATTATATGGCTATATCTAACCCTTATATATGTGCTCCAGGAATTACTTCCCAAGGAAACATTCCATGAAATCCTATCGATGAAGTACTTAATTGGAAAACTAATAATATTGTGGCCCAAAAGAAGCCCAAAATAATGTTCTTCACCTAATTGATTCTAAGCTTAATTATCTTAACCAACAAACTCAAGCTACAAAAAAAAAAGAGAGTAGAAACAGTCTCTTCTTGGATCCAAAAACTATACACATCTTTGAAAGATCAAATGGCATAACTTGATGTTGATCTTAGGCACTATATTGAAACATAGTATTTTGAACATGATTTTACTAGTAAAAAGAAAGAACTTTGAAGGGTGAAAGAAGTGCTTCAATGAAAGGAAGTTGATATGCAAATAGAATATTCTAAGATTGTATAAAGCCTATCCAACTACTTTTCTAGTTATATAACTAGTTTATCCACCTCTAGCTTATCTTGAAGCTATTGATTATGACAAAATCTTCAAGATCAATTATCCTTTAATTAGGTAACATATCCATCCTATAAGCAGCAAGCCCAAATCCCTTGAATCTTCAAAACCTAAATCTAGAAAGATTTATGATCCTTCATCTTCATATACCAAACCTGCTGAACCATGGAAAAAAAATCCTTTGCAGATTAAAACTCTACCTTTTTTGCCACCAAAAACCTAATAGTGTCCATCCACAGGAAAAGATAAAGTTCCGCAATAAAAGTTCACTACAACTCTTGCATAAACATCTACTCCAGAAACATCTGGATAATCCACCCCAAGCATTCTAATGTATATGAGCAATCTTCTAAAATAATTGAATATCTTCTGAAGAATCAGAACAATTTTCTGATTTATCTTATCTAACTTAGATTATGATGACTATGCCTGAAACAACTGAAGTTGAACTAGAAATTAGTGATGCTTAATCTACAGGGACTGAACCATTCAGACCTCACCACCACCAGCACAAATACCACCCATTAGACCTACTTCAAGACCCTGATTTACATTTGACAATCTTCCACCTAAAAAATGGAGAGAGCACCTCCATGAATTTGGAGTATGGATTTATTTGTAGATGAGTCAACCAAATCCTATTACAAGATATTTTTTATGAATTTACTTCTCGTTTTATTGGCACCTTATGAGAATGGTGGCAAAGTTTATATGACTATCGAAGACTCTAGTATATACCAGTTATCTTTGCAGGAATTCTTTTTAGAGTCATTTACAAAGAATTTATTTGAGATTTCCAACTCATTGATAACCAGATCAGGCAAAAGTATTTTGAGATAAAATGTTGCTCCCAGATGGACGAGATTTGTAAAAGCATTTTTAATGCATACAGAAACATACTGTATTTTTAATGGACTCAACAATGTCAATCTCTATTATACATTTATCTCATCTCTCCCAGATGGATTACAATCAAAAAACTAAAGGACCATTATAGCATTATAAAGAGACATGAGAGATATATCTTAGAGAAATATATCAACTCGCTCTCGCTTCTCCTGATACATTTTGTCCTTCTCCTGATAAATTTTGTGATCAATAAACATTCTTCAAGAACAGGATGAAAGGTGGTCCTCTTCTGAAAAATACTTGTAAAAAGTATTATTTGAAGCTTAAGTGTAAGGAGAAAAAAGACTATGAATGTCATACTAAGAAGAAATATAATCACAAGAAGTTCTCCTACAAGAAAAATCATAGATCCCACATGTCTAGTGACATAAACTTTAAGCCATTTAGAAGAAGAAAAAATACCAATTTGTCCTATTCTTTATACAAAGAACCACTCAAGAAAAAAAGGTAAATTGATGTATTATCTGTGGAAAAATAAGACATTATGCTCATCAATTTCCAAACAAAACAAAAAGGTATGTAAAACTATTGGAATCCATTGAGGTTATAATCTCTATCCGTAACAATGGAAACATTGAAGACTTCATTGAAGAACAATCTAGTGAATTTAAAGGTAAGCTTAAACTATTTCTCATCCTTATGTCCATATTCAATTATTATAGCTGGACAAATATGACAAGCCAATCAAGGCTATTGGATATATGGATAGTGGATCGTGCAGAAGTATTATAAAGCCTAACATCCTACCATTTGAAGCATGGACATTTCATGATGAATATTTCACTGTTGCTAATGGAAACTCATTCAAAATTGGGCTTATCACTAAAAGGATAATAGGGACTTGCTTTTTCCCTGTTTGTGTGGTATAGACTAAAATACTTGGCAACCATCTACCTGGCCCAAATATCCTAATTGGTAAAGATGCATACTGTAAAGCAACTACATTACAAATCTTACCTACCGGAATTAAATATCATGATAACTTTTATGCCTGTATGGAGATATGCAATGTATTTGAACTTACACAAGTTCCTCCCCTATATGAAGTATTAAGAGATTGGTTTTCGGAACACTATCCTAAGAACTATGCATAGTTCTCACACCATAATACTCTTTGGAAAAATCCCCACTTGTTCATTCATCAACAATTTAAGAGAATGAAGATATCAATCCTACCAAGGCTACTCATCTAGGTATGAACCCTGATTATCTTAAATTAGCACAAGAAGAGGGTATTATCCTACTTCAACAAGGATTGATTGAGCCTATAAAATTAGACTAAACTTGTTAGGTTTTCTACATGAAAAAAGATCTAAATAAAAGCGAGGGAAAAAGAAGTTGGTGAATGCTTATAAACCTTTAAATGCGTTCTTTCAAGATGATAAGTTTCAACTGTCAAAGATCAATACTCAAGTCTTGTTTCTCAAAAAAGCTACAATCTTTTCAAAGTTTAATTTAAATGCAGGATTTGGCAATTGTGGATAGATTGATGAGATAAGTATAAGGCAACTTTCTGTATCTCAAATACATAATATCAATGGATTGTTATGCCATTTAGATTCAAGGTTGCTCCTTTATTATTTCAGAGGGCCATGACAAAAATTTAGGAGCCAGTCTCTCTAATACCTTGGTCTATATTGATGACATACTCCTATATTCCAAAACTCACGAAGATCGTAAGACTCTACTCTAATCATTTTTGGATCTTAAAAAGTAATATGGGACTATGCTCTTAGACAAGAAAAGTGATATTGGGATAACCCAAATAGAATTTTTAGTTATGAACTTCCAAACGAATTTTATCAGCCTGGTCCACATATAGCTAATAATCCGTTACACTTTCCTAATGAAAATCTCAACAATAACCAGATTTAACAATTCCTTGGAATTGTTAAATAGATCAGAGATTTCATCTCTTACATGGTTGATTACACAACTCCCTTATCAAAATTATTAAGGAAGAATCCACCACTATAAAGTAAAAAACATACCAAAGCCATTTAGTAGTTAAAGCAAGCCTTTCAGAATATACCTACTTTAAATGTAAACATCCCGTTACCCATACTAAGACTAGAATAGAAGATATGAAAGATTTACTGAAAGACTAGGAAATACATTTCATGCCCATGCATTATATGATATACTCATACACTTGAATATGAATTTTTGCACATGAAAATATTGTACATGCATTCATTGGCAATTTATGGGTATAATTGATTGTTTGAATGTGAACATTATTTTTGAAATGTGATTTTTTATATATGAATTGTTGTTTATATGACTTGAAAATTGATTTAGAGTATATAAGTGTTGATTTTGGAATTTTGGTTAAATACAGAAAATTTTCTAGAAATTTGGAGACAATCACACTAGAAATTGGAGTTGATTGGACTAATTAATGAAAGTGTCTAATCCAAACCAATAGAGATAGGACATGTGGTAAGTGACATATGTCACTTGCCAAACCATGTCCTTATTCCATAATGGTTTTAATTAATTGAAAGACTATTAAATGGTCTTGTTCCTTGCTTTTCTTCTTCTTTTCATAACTTCATTCTCTATCTCATCTCTTGATTTTTCTTCAACTTCCATGACACAAATTCACCACCATCAAAGTGAGCCTTGCTTTCACCCTTCCCTACTTCCATTAAAGACCCAACCTTCAAACTTTGAAGAATGATGTACATGGGTTATATGGAAAAGCTAGAGTTAAGTGTGTTTTGCTGTGTTTGAAGATTTTTGGAGGATTAATTAAGTAAGTTAGGCTTTAATTTTAATGGGTTGGTGTTTAATAAAGCATGTATGCTGAATAAATTGAGATTGATGATATTGAGTTATGGCATGTTTGAATTTGATGATGTGTGTGAATGATGGATGTTTTTGATGATAATTAACAAGCCTGAATCTTTGAATTGTGGTAAATGATATTGAGTTGAAGTAGAGTTGAGATGAAGAGTAAATGAAGTAGAAAGAGTGTTCTCCGATTATGCTTCTGTGAAAGCTTGCCACGACCAACTTGTAGGAATTTCCCTAAGGAAAAGTTTGCCATGGCCAACTCCTTGGTTCGTCGTGACCAACTTATAGGAATTCATGAAGAATTTTCCTCTCGAGAAAAGTTCGTTGCAGCTAACTTTTCCTACACAACTTAAACATGCTTTGGTGTTTTGACAATATCTTGTTCTGTAGTTATCCAATGGAATGATTTTTTATTTAGAGTCAACTAGAGACATAGGGCTACAAATTGTATGAAGAAATAGAATTTTAATTCAGTATCTAAGAATTTCAATTTTTGGATGGAATTTGTGTACAAGGTACTGTTTCAATATAAGAACAGTCCAAAAATGTTTGGAGTATAACGTTTGGAGTACTGAACCTAATTGAATGATCTTGGTGTTAGAAGAAACTTAAGAGATAGGAGAACAATTTGTAAAAGAAAGTATCCTTAATTTTCTTCATTTTCTTGGTCAAAAAGAACATGGAATGTTGACCTGAAAGTTGTTATAGGAAAAATCTGAATTGACTAAGGAATTATGAATTTTGATTTTTATGGTCTTATTGAGGTATAAACCATAAGTATAAATGATACTTACATGAGTTTGAAATTTGAATGATTATGTGATGAGAATCACGGAAAATACCCAAGAATGTCATTGAACATGCATTGTGCATGTTTCATATTCATATATGTGTATTAATAGACACTTATACAATTGTGCAAAATAGTGATATGTGTATATTGTTTGTTATAAAGGAGCAATTAGAACTTCAACATCCAGACGTTGTCGGAACTTCGAGGCAATAACTTTGGAAGCAAGTTATGAGTAACCTAGACAGTCTCACTCAATTATTGTTGTGTTAAATTCTGTGTTGACTTATCCTATGAATGTGTAAGGTTGTATACTGAAATCCAGACACAAAGGTCCGATGATTATGATGTATGGATGAGATACTGAAGTGCTGCTTGTATTTGAATGTGAAGAAATAAATGTTACTCCAAAATTTTGTTGAATGTTGGACTAAGGTCCAGAGATGATTGTGTTTTAACTGTGAATGTGACTGATTAAAATCAATGATTAAATGAATATGTAAGATGCAATTCATTTCATGAATGCATGAAAGATAAAGAGAGTTGTGACTAGAGTCGCCAGTAAAAGAGCTTAAAACTCAGAACGTGATAAGAGCCTTTGGCTCACTTGTGCATATACACGGCATCCACTAAGGGATATAGGACATTAATTGATACAACTCGGTATCCACAAAGGGAGAGCTAGTAAAAAGGCACTTGGTCATAACAAAGTAACAAATGAAACTGAATCATGTACATTGCATTTATATTTGATATGTGTATTTTACATGAATGAAATGACTATAATGATTGTTCAGAAACTAAAAGGTGTTGTTTTATGAATATGCAAAGATGTGAAAAATATGTTACATGTATCGATGTGATGCATGAATTGAGTGAACTATCGATGATGGTTACCTCATTAAGTTTGTAAAACTCACCAAAATTGCACCGTTGACTTTTCAGGACCGAGAGATGACTTTAGCTACTGAGAGACTATACGAGAAGCGTCATTCTTGTATTTTATAGAAGAAAATGGCTCACAGGTCGGTCAGATGGGATTGGAAAGATTAGATAGGCTTTCTGATGTAATTTCATCTTTCATGTAGCATATTTTGTATTAGGCTATGATGATGTACTTGTATGGGTGGTGGAAAGATACTTTGTATAACGTTCGATTTAGTGAATGAAATGAGAAAAAATTTTGGTTTTAAAATATTGTGACTTTCTTTATGACGTTTTATAAGAGAATAAAGATAGATGATGCCATGTTAAAATAAGGGTAGTGATTGAACGTAGCTTGCCATTATCATAGGTTATATATTGGAATATCCACAGGGTGTTCCGATATGTATCCTATGGTTATGGGGTGCTACATTAAAGATTCCTAACAAAGGCCAACGTATTTTACAAACAGATATTGATGCTATCTTATTATTGGGATGCTGTCTTAATTAAAGATATTGATGGGAAAATACATTAATATGGCTATGCTAGTGGCCAGTTTAAAGAATTAGAAAAGCATTACCATGCTATTTACAAAGAGATTTTGGTAGTAAGAAAAGGAATCTAAAATTTCAAGTTCCACCTTAGCCTTATCACTTTCTGATTAAAATCAACAATATAGCTTTTACCAAGATTCTGAAGCCTAAAAAGAAGACACTACCTGATAGCCAGTTGCTTCGATAGTAAGAATGGTTTTTTCCTATAAATTCACCATTCGTCGTATGAAAGGTCACCTTAATATTCTTATAGACTTCCTCTCTCAGCCTCGCAAACTAATTCATTTACTTTCTCTCCTATTTAAAAAATCAATCCTCTTCTCCTTCCTATCTTAGAGTTCCCTCAATATATTAAAAAAAAAACCTCACCTCTATTTACCAAAACTTTTCCAACCATATTAAAAGAAATTGCCACTCTTCTTCGAAATAGCTTGTTCTATTATCTTCACCTTGCTCTTACAACTCTGAATGTTCCACCACATCCTAACCAGTTTGATATTGCAACAACTTATAGGGTAATCTACCATCGTTATAACTCCCTCTCCAAATCAAAACCATTAATATGGCATTTATGGGCTTTATCTGCCTAATATGTATGTTCTCTTTCTCCTTTGTATGTGTATAGACACCTTATTAATCCCACAAATTTTGAATTTTTCCTTTAAACCTTCCTTGAGTGGTTCCAACCTCCTACAAAATGGTGCCTCCAAATTGCACATATCCTTAATAGATACTAGCTATGGAATATTCCTTTGGCTTATCAAAAAGCCTACTCTATCTTTATCATCCATCAATCTTATAGTTTAACTATGACAGGATATATATGCATCATTAATCATATCCAACTTTGCCACACCTCTACTGAATGGCCCAAAGACCATAAAGATTTGATAAGTGATTTGTATCATTTTCTGGATCATTTGTACCATTATCCTAGAGTAATTAAACCAACTACCTGTACTTCTATAGGTCCATAACTGGAAGATTTTGCTCTTCCAAAGCACATCTCCCTTTTTGTTGAGTATTGTTCTTCTGTTAACCAAGTTACTACTATTGGATTTAACATTATTTCTAAGATGCCCAGGATCCATGGCCTTCTGTTTGGACTGATGCAAAAACAGACTACTTTATCCAAGAAATAGACAAAATAGATGAGGACATGTCAGACTCAGATGATGATAATAGTGGACCACGCTCTCTCTCTGCACCTCCTTGTTAGAAAGATTCCTTTTTATCATTTTAGCATATTCTTATCTTTTAGGAATATTATTAAGACCCAGTTTTCGCCCAATAATTCTTGCTTTTATTATTAGCTTTTGTATTATAGTGTGCATTATTGTATTATAGTAATCTTCTCTCTAAAGCTGTTTGTCTTCATCTTCTTTGCTTAGTTTATAAAAGCAAGGCTTCTTTCTTGTTGTAACTAAGCAAAAAATCAATAAAAATCTTATGTGTTTTATACTCTATGGCTTCTTTCTAAGGAAGGAAAAGTCTACGTCGGAAAAGAAGTGAAAGCATGGTGAACAAAGGTCTCTTTTACAATCTAATATTGTTGCTTAATTGATCTTACATTCTAGGTGGAATTTATTTCTTACACCATAGCTGGTGATCCTGACATGCCAACCATAATAGAAGCATTAGAAGTGTTGAATTCTTGCGAACCTTAAAGATTTGGTGCTCTTGTTATAAACATGATTCCATATATACTTGTAGGACTCGTAGTCCTAGATGTCCCTTTGGAGGAGAATGAACTTTTGAGGAAATTAGCTTTAGAGAATGACGTTGAACTAGTATGTATTGCAAGATATCTTAGCAATTTTATAAGCCCATATCAGATCGATCACACTATTGAAGAATAATGAAATTTTTATACTTTCATAAATTAGTCTCTATAAATAGTTATTTTAGTTTTGGTTTTGGTCCCATTAACATGACAATAAAATTTTCAAATTTAAGAACAAAATGCACTATACAAGATTTCATTGTACAACAATAACAAGAACAACCTAGTACAAGTCCTGCTAATATGCAAAATTTGAGAAAGTTCAGTGGTGCACAGCTTTATCTCTAACTAATAGAGAAACTTATAGATATGTGTGTGTGTAATGACTCACGTAATCCTTTTTAATAAGAAATAGAAATATTGCCTTTTTTAACAAATCAAAGAGTATAAATATTCAAAAATTCTCTTATCATATACACCCTACACTATTTGAATTCTTGTAAGTGAAAAGAGTACTTCTACCCTAGAACAACTAAACTAAATCATCAACATTAAAAATATTTAATTAATTTTTTTAAACTTAATTTCTCATTAAAGAGAGTTTTTATTAAACATCACCATGAGATTTAGATATATAACTATCAATTTTTATTTCTTCAACATAGTATTTTGAAATTTAATGAAACTTATATTGTAATGAACTTGATCTATGTTATAGCTAGTATTATAAATTAAAATATAACTGTTATAAAATCTTCATAGTGCTCCTACCAAGATTTATAAGTTAGTAGAAGATAAGTAAGATTGTATTTTAATCATCTTGCATAATTCTCATTTATATAATTTTTTAGTTATATACTATCATATTTTTTTTTCAAAAATTTTCATTACTTGCTTAATATTATTGATTGTGATTAATTATTTTAAATGTGGTAGGTTCAGCCAAAAGAATGTGTAAATCAATAATATATTTAAGTTTCCATTTTAAGTTATGGATTTCTTTTTCTTTTCAAATTGAGTGTTAACCACGTAATATTAACTTAAACTCTTATCTCAAACTATATGAACTTGAGGAGAAAAATAATAGATGAGGCCATAGCTAGTCACTTGAACTAGATCCAATTAATGTTATTAAAATAAAATTAGCAAAAAGTGCATTTTTAACCCTAAATTTTTCTATCGAAATATATAAAAGTTCAAAAATGAACCCTAAGTAGATGAAAATTTAGACGGGATTAAGTCCCCATCTGTTATACATCATATTATCACAGCGTGACGCAAATTTAATATTTTTATTGATAATGTGGGTTCTATTCTATCACGCGTATGAAACTAATTTTAAAAATAATATTAAAATAATTTAACTTCTTTTAAAATCTGATTATAGCTTTAATTTATAATTAAAATTAATAAACATTAGTTAATATAAATAATTATACCTTATTCAGAATAGTTTTAAATTTAATTAAAAATAAACCCTAATTCCTACAATGAAAATCCTCATTCAAATTTCAAAACAATAATTAATACTCGCGTCGTAAATTTAATTTAAAAAAAAACCCTAATTCCTACAATGAAAATCCTCATTCCAAATTTCGAAACAATGATTAATAATCGCGTCGTATGCCTTTAAGTTCGAAACTTTCCTAATGTTTTCTTTTAAGATCAAAACTTTCTTATCATTTTCTTTCAAAATTAGAAGGGCAACTTTCTCATATCCATTTCATTGGCTGCAACAATGTTAGGGACCCACTAAAAGGAATAACTAGAGCAGCTCTAAGCCACCTTTACATGCTTTGACATGGGTTCGAACGGCATCCCAATCCACCCCAAACCTGCTACTCTCCTTTGGTCCCTTGGCCTCAAGCTCGCAAGCGATCAAATCCAAGATCTCCTCCATAACATGGATTCCAATACTAACGGCTACATCGAGTTTGATAAGTTGATCAATCTTATCCTCCCTAATATAAACAAGGGCATCCTTTTGTGCTAGGAATGATAATTAGTAGATGTTTTTCAGTAGTTTGATTATGACAGCAGCAACTATATCACGACAAGTAAGTTTGCTGACTTGATGACTAAAATAGGTTATCCTTGTACACTGAGTTAATGGAAATGATGAAGGAAGCTAATGTAAATAGTGATGACATCATTAGTTTCAATGAGTTCGCAAATAAATGTGCTATTGATTTTCTTAGCCTTAAGGCTGCTACTGCTTAGCCCTTTCCTTTTTTATAGTTTTTTGCATGATAAAGGTTAACTCTTCTGATAATGATCCATCATCCATTTTTATATTATCATCATTCTTAAAAAGTTGATAATCTGGATGGTTTTCTCTTGTACATATTGTTAGGCTATTGATATTCATTAACTAATCATCGGTCATACAACTCTATTTATGTGTATATTTCTTCTTCTTTTTTAAATCTAATCACACATGATATAATCATCAAATATGTGTATTTATTATTATTTTCATACATAAACGATCATATAATGCCTAGTGTTCTTATTGGTATTGCTTGTTCAGTTTTGCCTAGTTACTAGAAGTATTATGCTTAATTTCTATTTGTTTTCTTTACAAAGATTCAATCTGGTATAAGTAAAACTTTATAATAAAAATATATAGAAAATTATCAACCAACAAAAAACTTTTGATGTCAAAGTCAGCGTACATTAAATCCTCTGCCTGTTTTAAACCACAATCATCTAAAGAAGCAGAAAATGTCAAAATAAATTAAAAAAATCCTAGACAAGTCTTCTCCTATTCTGCATAGGATCAGGGGCACATAACTTTGTCATTAGATTCAATGGATTATCTCTATCAAGATAAAAGTAGGATTGAAACACATGGGCTATGATCTATCATTATCGATCAACATTTTAATGTAAAGATATGCCAATTGCTTAAAAATGAAAGCATAAGTGATTGAAACCTCAAGAAAAAGTTTTAGAAGCCATTTAAAGAAGAAAAGTTACAAATCTTGGGCACAACAGACAGATGTTTGTCATAATAATTTAAGGAGCTAGACACTTGCGTCAAAACGGTAGAGTAAGAACAATAGCTCAAACTAGAAAATAGATTCTTAAAAATTAGAAACTACCCCAATTCTAAGAGTTCAACAGACTATTTAACATCTTCATCATCTTTAAACCTTATAGCGAAGGTGAGTTAATTTTACCAAAACGCTCCTAATCTAGATGAGATGCACCAGAAAACTCAACCAATTGAACAGAACTAAGGATAAATTGACATGTGCTAGTACTTAAGCTATATAAGATAGATCATCTTAAGGAAATTTAAAAAAAAAAAGGAATATAGGGATACACTTACATTTAAGATCCACTTGTTAGATTTGGCCTCGCCAAATAAATCAGTCAAAACAATATATACTTTTAAAAAAATTTTAATATCTAAAATGTAAATTAAGTTGGAACGAGAGAAAAAAATAGAAAGAACAAACTTCCTCAAATATTCTTATAGTGCTTAAATTAATCGAATTATCTCTAATCAATAAGAAATGTAATTTGGAAATGATTGTTTGAATTTATATAAGTTCTATCAAGTTGAAGTATTGCAATCTCCAATAAATCCAAATATGTTAGTTGAAGATTGTTTGTGTAAAGCTAATTTCAATTTTCGAACTCTAGACTTACAATTGTTCTAATCATTTTGAAATTTGTAAAGTATGAATTATTGTTTGGATTCTATTCAATCAAATAAAAACAACGTATATATAAAGATTAGACACAAACTTCGTAACTTCAATTTTGTTAAATTATGCCACTACTTCCAATCCCATGCACAAAACATTTGAACTACAGAAGCAAACAAAAGAAGGGTTTCAAACCAAAATAAATCAAATCCAATGGCAAAATTAATAATTTATAAATTTAAGGCACCTTATAAACTTTTAAACCAAAACAGGACGGAGCTTCTTTTTCTTTTGCTTCCAATCAAAGGAAAGGAAAATCCCAAGAAATGAGTACTGAAGAAGCAAAGAGAACCATCACCGGAACTGTGCTCGTGAAACCCAACTCCGACGACCGCAAACTCTCTCCGATGGTGGCACCACCCCCCACCAAGAAAATTATCATAAAAAATGCTGATATGAAGGAAGAAATGCAAAATGAGGCAGTTGATATTGCAATCGCTGTTAGTTCTCTCTATCGAAATTTCATTTAAAGTTGGCCCCTTTTTTTTATTGGATTCTCATCTGGGCATGTTGTAGTTTCTTCTGTTTTTGAGCTTTTGAGTATTGTAGTTGACTTGGTTCAGGCTTTTGAGAAGCACAATGTAGAGAAGGATGTAGCAGAGCATATAAAGAAGGAGTTTGATAGAAAACACGGTCCCACTTGGCATTGCATTGTTGGTCGCAATTTCGGTAATCAATCCTCAAACTTGCTGCTGTTTTTGGTTATTCCCATTTGGCGTTGGCTTAGATTTGGCACTTGTGACTTTGTTTTTTGGGCACTTAAAGTGACTTGTGGACGATTATTTGCTTTATTTCTTGTTTGGGTTTGCTGCTTACTGGATGAGAAACGTTATTCTATAGTTGGGAAGTAGAAATGATAGATCTACTCTTTGTTTGGAGGATGTACCCTTGTCTTCACTGTAGATGCTTTAATGAATGATCTTTTTTCACCCTAAGTGAACTGCGGGTGAGAGTTTTTGCTTCACCTTTCTGAACAGTGTCCTGTAGTTGAATGCTTGAAATTAAATTATGATTGGATGAATGTGGGTGTGTGATCATATAAAGGAGAATTGAGGTTTTTCCTGTAAGGCTAAGACATGGAACATATCTTGAGCCATCCTTAATTTTCCCATGAGAGTGTTTATTAAGTGCCACGCTGAGTTTGGGAGCAAGATGGCTAATGACATATCATCCATTCACTTTTGAACATTCACTGAGGATACTGATAGTTAAACTGGAAATTTGATCTTCTTTTTCATTCCATTATATGAGCAGGTTTACTAAACTGTTAACTTACTGATCCCAGCGAATGATGATTGAGTAGATTTATCTCATTCCATGCCACAGAAAATTATTTGTCTTTGAACTGAACCCGAGGGCACCAAATAATTTGGAATTGGCTTCTTGATTTCCTCGTGGCTTCTACCTGCAGCAATGTTAGTAAAAACGGAAGTTTCTGCTTCCTGGCAGTATAAGAAAGTTGAAAGGATTTCTGGTCCTTCTCTTCACTTTATTTTGTGGGGTTGGAATGGGGATCAAGGGATCTTACTGTGTCTAATTTGATTCTAGAATTTCTGCTTCTCACAATCTAAAGTTGGCATCCTTGGGACTACACTATTAGTATGTACAGCATAGTTTGGCAATGGAAATACTGCAAGATCATGCACTTGTGTTAATGTTATTTCTTGTACCACTTATAAGGTTCAGCTAATCTTGGTGTCTCTGAGATCTTATATCTGCATATTAAAGCAGGTTTAAACATCCTTCTGCATGAAAGATGATATTTGAGCTTAACCAAAATTCAATATGAATGCAGATGATCTGATTGCAAAATTGAGATAATTATCTAAATATAACATGTTTTAATCTTTATCTGGATAATGCTGCTTAAGCTCGAAACTCTTTGACATGCTTAATCCTATTTCTAATGGGTTACTGTTTGACCCATCATCCATTCCTAAGCTTAAACTCTGCAATGAATGTGAGATTTTACTTCAGATTGTCCATATCTTTCTAGTTGGCGACTGGCAATCCTTTGGCTTTTTTTTCCACAGCACAACCGTCTCACTGGTTCTTCCTAGGATAAAGTTCAAGGTTGCTTGTAAAATCGACTGGAATATATTTTTATTGGAAGCTGGAGTAGAAATTTAAGATTGCTATCTGTGGTTGAACAACTGGAATAAGAATCTAGAAGCACCATTTTTGGTATATAGTGTCTTGATATAGTTGAAATTTGAAACTTTTGTTTAAATAGATGTTTCCAACAAACAAATATTTTGTACCTCAAAGTTTAATTGTATTAGCAATTTAAACTACTCCACTTAGGATTCCCAACATTGAAGCATTTAACTATGTTTTATGGAGATTTACTGATTCATTGGGAAAAATAATACTGATATTTTCATGATATATGTCTATTGCTTCAATTGTGGGGAAAATGTATCTTTGAAGTGTTAGATGGGGTGTCTTTTTCAACAATAGTTTCTGTGATGCTGTCCGTGTGATATCAGAGTTTTATCAGTTTCTGTTGAAGACTGAATTCACGAAACATTTTGTTATGATGTTGCGGTAGAGAAATACATAACAATATCTTTAAGGGAATTGATCATGTAAAAAATGAACGCTTCATGATCAATATTGTTGGTTGCTTAGAGAAAATTCCACCCCGCATTTGTTATTTTGAAGTTTCAATAACATCCTGCATCTTTTTATTTGCTTTTCTATGTTGCCATGTACAGGTTCATACGTGACACACGAGACAAACCACTTTGTTTACTTCTATTTGGAACAGAAAGCTGTTCTCTTATTCAAATCTGGTTAACCACGGTGATTGTGGAGAGGGTGGCAAGAAGTTTATGAAGCTATACGTGGTGCCTGTATGTATTAAGCGAAAGCCACTGGAATGGAAACTCTAGCTAGACAATCACTTGTATATTGCATTTACTTGTCACGTGTTTGAACGGTGGACGAATTGGAGCTCCAACTAATCAATTTTGTGTGTCATTTTTCAGATGCTGTAGTTGGTTTCCCCGATTTTTACTGTTATTGTTGTATGGCCCCGCCGAAACTAGAATGATTGGAAACACACTTTCATTAGAATGGGAACAGTCACCATTCTTCACGTAAATGTGATAGACAAAACATGTGAGTGCAGGATTAGATTTTAGGAAGCTTTTATTTTTACCATTTTTTTTTCTTTTTCTGATCTCAATCTCATTTCATATTAAAAAAAAGAAAAGAAAAAGGAAGAGAAGTATATATTCTTGGGACTGTCTTTGTAGTGCTACTGGTGTAGGCAATAAGCATCAGCGTACAACTGTCCCTTTTCCAGGTAGGGGATTTGGATATGAAGACAAGTGCAACCTTACTTATTCCATGCAAAACCAATAGGCCCCTACAACTCCTCCTATTTGTTTTGGTTTGTCCTCTTATTTATTTTGATTCCAACTAGATCAAAGCTGCATAGTAAAGTATAAGATTCCATGGTCCCAAGTTCTTGGATCTTTTTTGTGACAACATATTATACATTTCACTCAGCCTATGTCCAACTATAGTCACGAAATTCTTCCCATTGTTTTCCAGATTCAGTCCTTGTTCTCCAAGCTAGCTTTGCCTTTTATTTCCCACTTTTTGCTAAAAATACATGTAAAGGGAAAGCACATATATAGTCTGGTTTACATTAATCATGCTAATTAAACATATTTCTTATCATATAGTTTGACAATATTATCACATGCCATTGAACTCGTCCTCTGTCGTGATTATACAGTTGATTTAATATCGTTTCAGTTATTTCTTCCCATTCCTTTTCCTCGTTTAAGTTGTTCCTGTTAACCTTTACCATTAATGTTCTTTGTACATTTGGTTCAATTTTGAGCTGGGGGTGGGAGTGGTCTCTAGTCCCATTAAACACATCTACTTGCCCCCTGTACCTCTATGCTGTGGGTTCTTAAACAATGAACTAAACAGTGGCATTAGGACCAAACCTTAACTCTTTTCTAGGACAAGTAGTACTGCTATTTTGGTTTTTCCACTAACAAACAAACTATAGGACAAGTACATGCAAGCATGCCATGCAAAAGGATACCTTATTCACTAAGAAATACAAGAGACAAAGGGGTTTTGTAAGAAACACCAAAAAAATGTAAAGTTGAATTTGCTTTTTTTGACAAAACGGTCTCTTATGGGGACCATAAAGTTGTTCTCTTGATGATTCCCTTGCCATCTTCTCCAACAAAATTGTTCCCTCTAAGTGGCACACTGTCCTCTGAGTGCGCAATCTAAGGTATCACCTCTACAATTGCACTAATATGCGCGCATCAGAAGCATCCAACCCTATTTACCATTCATCGCCATCTTTCTTAGCAACCAAACAAGAGAGTTGTCTGTCCCAAGAAAATGATAGCACCCTTTATATTTGCCTTAAAGCTCTTGAATCAGTAAGAACGAAACTGCAACAGTTAACTAATGTACACACCATGACTTATCACGTTCATTTAAAGCTCGTCTACCTAGAAGTTAAATATATCCTTTTAACCGTCCTTTAGATTTTTAACGTGTAATTAGGGATTGCAATCAAACCATGAGCTACCATCGATTGAGCTCATCATATGTAATGCGGCCTTTAATATATTTTAAGCTTCCATTCAAAATAACAAAATCAAAGAGGGTAGACAGGATATTATAGAAGGACGACCAATAAACGAAAACAAAAAACTACCCTACTCTGTTCGTTAATCGTTCTCTCCTCTTTAGTACTCACTACTCCGTCCCACAGGTTTCAATAGACGAAACCACCATCCGTTCGGTTTCTGGTGCTTGTCCGGTTGCGAGAGGCGACTGATGATGACGATGATGAAGAAGAAGATGAAGAAGAGGCAGAGCTTGGTCTCATGGCCGTCAATGAACAGTTCCCTTTCCTTAGACTGTCTTCCTCGTCCATAAATATCTGCTTGCACCTACACTCCACGCTACAAAACGCTCTGTCTCCTCTACACAAATCAGGAAACAACAAGTTAAATCGATATATAACACAAAAATAGACGAAACCCATTAAAAGATTAGCCAAAACAAAAAACAAAATGATCCCATCTATAGGTTGAAAATTAAAGTGCTTGAGCCTTCACGGGTTAAGATCTGCGTGCTTCGCAGAAAATAAAAGAACATGGCAGCAGCTTACTTGTACATGTATATATCCTTGCCAGGCAAGAGTTTTTGGCTGCAAAGAAAGCATTGTTGAAGAAAAGAAGGGACTGGGAAAGAAGAGTAAGAGGTAGAAGAAGAAAAAGGGGAAGGCTTGCTAACAATCATAGTGGCTTTGTTGATGACTTGAGTTTTCTTGTTAACACCACTCTTCTGGGGCTCTAAGACTACACTTAAACCTACCATATCTCATTATAACCCTCTATAATACCTCTCTCTGTCTGTGTAGAGGAAGACGCTTCCCTGGTTTATATGAAACAGTTGAAAATCAATAGGAATGAGGGAAAGAGGGAGAAGCAGTAGTGGGTCAGTGACAAGCCGTGGAGGATTATTACTAAGAACTACGATTTGGCTTCTTTCTAGTACCTATTCAGGGCCACGTATATGATTATAGTTTCCATTTCATTTTTCTCTCTTTTTCCACTGCTCATTGTACTTGAAGTACCACTTCGTGGATGTTACACCTGGCATATGTATTATGTGAAAATTGGGGAATATATATACTGCTATAAGCTTATGGAATCTTTAAAAATGTGCATACATTGAAAATATTTATACTAGGTTAACTAGGGCTAATAGTTCTAAAGATATATGAAATTGTCATTTGAATTTGTTGTGGTAGAAATTGTTTGCCCCTCAAGTAGTTAAATCTTTATATTATTCGAGGCTCGTTTTCTCATCAATATGTACCATACTAGATTCAATCAATGGAAAGAAAAGCTTACAATTCTAATGTTAAGTGTTGCATACATGAAAATGATTCAGATGGGTTTTTTATATTATTACCAAAGTAATCATGTTTTTTAAGTGACCTATGAATTATCAATCAAGAAAAGCGCTAAACCACTAATAGCTTAATCCAAACTGATTAAGAAGCAGTTGTACTTTAACCGTAACCATGTTGTTTCTTAAACTAGACTCAACTATTGACTAGAGGACTTGTCACAAAACCTAAACATATCCGAGGCAATATATCCGCACATGCTCGAACGACAGTGCATGAAACATTTTAAATATTCGTTGAGGTTGATCTTAATTGTCAACCTATAAGACAATTATACATTTCTTGTAAAGTTATTTGACCATAGGGAAGTGCATCCCTTACCAATATAAACAATGCACATCGACTAAACTTGCGAATTTCATTTTCAGGCTTATCACCAATTTGTTTATTGCTATCCTATAATTTCATTTTCAAGCTTTACTCTCGAGAAAGCAAAGAGGGGCATGCAAGCCCAGATGTGATATCTTTACTCTTAATGCACCAACATCTACCCTTTTCAGATAAATGATGCTATAGGTATGTTAGTTTCTACTTTTTTCAAAATTTTCTAAGAGTTTATCCTGTAAAATTTACTAATTACCTTGTAATACAACCATTGTCAAAAACTATTTTATTTTAACCAAACATTAAAGTTATAATAGAAGATAGACCAAATGATACTACACTCTAATTCACACTACAACAGATAAGCTTATTGGTGAAGAAACTAAACGTCGTTAATTATTCAAACATCTTTGCAAATATTAATTTGCGACGAAAAATAATTGTCACCTTAATGGTCGTTGAATTTCAGTAGTAAAACAATATCCATGACGTTTTCTTAAAATTGTCACAAAAAAGTTTTTAATACACAATAATTTCGTCGGTAAAACATCTAAACAACGAGAACGAAGAACGTAGTAAATAGGATTTTGAGACGTATATGTTTCGTAGCCAAAAGTTTTTACCTTCTAAACCATAGTTGTAGGTAATTATTTTTAGTAACGATTTTTTCAGCAGAATAGTATTAGCTGCTCATTATTTGTTGTAGATAAATTCTTTTAGAGACTTTCTTGTAAACATAAGGTAATAAATTTTGTGATTAGTAGCTAATACTTTTTATTGACGATTTTGTTTGTATAGGAAAATAGTTTTAATTACTAATTTTTCTTGTAGGTAAATATTTTTAAAGACGTTCTTATTAACGTAGGTAATAACTATTTGTGACGATTTTGTTTTGGGAGCTAATATTTTTAGTGAAAAAATTTCATTATAATTGTTAAAAACAATTTTATTTTAATTATTACAATTTTTAAGACAGTTTGAAATATAAATTAATTACATTTTATAATTAACGTTGGTGATCTATTTTTAAATAATAATAAATTGAAATAAAATAAACATTAAAAATGGAATGCATTTTATATTTAAAAAATAATTAGAAGTCATATACAAACTAAGACTCCTCATTGTCGTCACTACTATTGACATAGTTTGAGCCTAGTAATTGTTTGACCATCTTTTTAAGCTTGTTTACTTCTTTTACATTACGATCTAACTTATCTTCCTTACATTGTAACTTAGTATTTAGTGCTCGGTTCTCCTCTTGAAGCGTCGTGATATATGCTGGTCGTAATGAAGATGTACCAACAGGCTTAGGGTCATACCTAAGACCTTTGATATAGTTCAATCTTGTACCAAGAATATTGTTGCAAATATCATTGACATTTGGCTGATTCCCCTCAGACAATGATGTCTGCAACTACTCCTGCACCTTGTCCTACAATTTAAAGTTTAAAATCGAGTTAACTAAAAATTATTGCTTAGTATTACATAGAAAAATAAATTGTAATATTAATTGTTTTTGTACATACATAATTACTTTGTGCCTCTTCAGACGTCCAGCCTTGACCTTCCTCGTAGTTTGTTAGCTGGTAAACCATGATCCTATCACACTCTTGTCCTTAGAGTTGTGTTTGAATATATTATATGGATTTAAAGAATTAGAAGATAATAGAATTTATTGTATTAAGAAATAGAATAATACATTGAAAACGTTACAATACAAGAAAATCATGCAATAGTGGTGGAAATTTTTCAACGAACAAAAAATCGACGCTATTTACCGACGGAAAAGAATGATCTATCGGTAAATACATTGTACTGTTTATATATAGTAACAGAAATATATTACCGTCGGCAATACTAGAGGGAAAGAATTTCGTGCAAAATCTCTGACGACATATAACGACAACACAACCTACAGCGCTGGAAAAAATTGCTGGACCAGTTCCCGCAATTTAATTGCTTCGGATATATACCGACGAACACTATTCTGTTGGTATATATACCGACAGACTAGCTACCACCGTCGGTAATAATTGTGGGAATTACTCTTGCAATTAAGTAGCTTCGCACAATTACCGACAGAACACATACCGTCGGTAAAAGTGTTTCAGCCTTTGTTATATATCGACGTAATGTGTTCCGTCAGTACCGTTTAATTAACTTTACCGACAGAATGTCTTCTTCCGTTAGCGGTATTAGGGGCAATGAAGTAATTGGGGAATTTTAAATACCAACGGAATATAAATGCTGTCGGTAAATGTCTACTATTTACCAAATAAAATGTCATCGTTTGGTTTAATACAGTGCAGTAAAATTTATTCACCAACAGAATATGTGTTCCGTCGGTAAGTCATCGTGTTTAACTCGACCAGATGGCATGTGTTTAATTAATTTTACCGACGGGTTGTGTTCTTCCGTCACGAAAGGAAGCGGTGAAGTAATTGGGAAATTTAAATACCGACGGAATATAAATTTCATCGGTAAATGTCAGCAATTTGCTAAATGAAACGTTGTCGTTTGGTTTAAGATGACGCGGTAAATATTTAATCACCGACATAATATGTGTTCCATCGGTGAGTCATCATGTTTAACTCAACCAAATGGCATGCGTTTAATTAGTTTTACTGACGGATTGTATTCTTTCGTCGTAAAAAGAAGCAGTAACCACAGGCGGTGAAGTAAGTGGGAAATTTAAATACCAACGGAATATAAATTCCGTCAGTAAATGTCGGCAATTTGCTAAATGAAACGTCGTCATTTGGTTTAAGACGACGCAGTAAAATTTTAATCACCGACAGAATGTGTATTCCGTCGGTGATTCATCGAGATTAACTCGACTAGCCCCGCCTTCCCCCCCTCCCCAATTTCTTCTTCCTCTCTCCTCGCCTGCACCATCTAAATCTGACCCCCTCTCTTACATTTTCCGACCGTTTTCTGGCTCATCGTGCGTCGTTTAAGATAAGCTCTCTAATGAGTGTATTATTTCTACAAAAAAAACTCATGTTTTTAATGTTAACCGTGAGTATTTGGTGATGAAATTTTGCTTGATTATTGTTGATGTTTGTAGTTTTTTCGTGTAATTGTTGATTTATTTGTTGTTTATATGTGTTATTGTTGGTAAATAATGGAAAAATGAAATTGATTTGTGGTTAGATTGAGATTATACATATTGCCTATGAGGTGTTTGATAAAATGTCTTTTATGATGTTTAAATTTTATTTGTAATTGTTGTGTGAATTTGAATGCTTAATTTTGATAAAATGCTTAATTTGAAGTTTGAATTTTTCGAATTTGACACTTAAGTTTGAATTTATTGTATTTATCAATATTGTCATTAATTATTAATAAGTATTATTATTAAATATTAATATAATTAGTAATATCATTAGTAAGTACTAATTATTAATAATAAGTATTAATATAATTAGTTTGATTAATCTTATGAAATTGATTAATATTATTAGTTTAATATT
>JAOSBN010000178.1:22289171-22311126 GCA_027563595.1 Erythroxylum suave | reverse complement strand
TGCTTTTCATTCTGTCTTATCTTTGTTTGTCATCAAAATCACTTTATACGTGAAGTCAAAATTCTGACTTAACAATATGATTAGGATTAGTGTATGTGATATTTATTTAATTGGTATAACTATACTATCATCTCAAGTGAATATAATAATGTTTTAACCAATATTAATATAACTTTTAATATAGGTTAAATTTTTAATGCATGAAATATGGTAATAGATACTAAATATCTAATATATATTAAAATAAAATTACTATTTAATATTAAAGTAATATGAATATATAATTATATGTAAATATATATATATATAAAATAACCATAATATATATTAATATTAATTATACCATATAATAATATCATAATTTAAAAATAATTATATGTACATATAGCATTTAGGGTTGTTAATATAAATTTAATATATACTAAGAAAAAATGTATTTAATATGTATATATTATAAGTAACATATTATATGATATTACATATGGGTTATAATACATATTTAATTAATTCTTATATAAATAATATCATGGTATAATATGTTTATTAATATATATATATATATAATGCTATTATCATATTTATAAATTATATATTAATTATAAATGATAATAGTATAAATATCATTATTAATATCCCTTTTCTAATTAATTTACAATATGGTATAGAGCAAGTTATATCATATGTATATTGCAATTAATATATATATATAATTTGTTGTAGTTTAATTTGGAATATAAAGTCTTTAATTATATACCATATACTAACCATTTAATAATATATTAATATTTAAAAGTATATTATTAAGTGAAATATGCTTCTTTTATGTGTGGGTTGAATTATATGTAACCATTGTATTATACAAAATAGTGTTATATAGCTATTTTAGTTATATAGCTATAGAAGAACATAAATAAATAATATATTATAATATAAATATGAGTTATATATGTAATAATGTAACTGTTTATGTTAAAATTTTAGCTCGTTTGCAGCCCAGAACATTTGAGGGCATCACAGACCCGTTATTGCCTCAAACTTCCTTGGCCTAGAAGGCTATAGTCCCTCTAAGAAGTTGGCCACAAAGAGTCACCTCTGCATAGTTAGTTAGTGAGTGTCTCATTCGTTAATAGATCTAACCAAATAAATCGCTCCACCAACTAAGAACAACCACGCACCACCACCCATAAAACCAAGAAAGAGCTATAAAAAAGAAGAGCTATCATTAATGTACGTTTGTGAGCTCTCTCACCTTAGGAGATTTTCCCGTAGGCACCACCCGTTAAATCTTTCACTCTTCTTGTTTCTCTTGCTCTCGATTTGTTGTTGTAGACTTCTCAGACAATTCAGGCTCATGGGAGTCGACATTTGGTTCTTTGGACGAAGGCTACTGGATTCGTTGTGTGTATTGAGGGATGGGTAAGAGGCACAAAACCCCTCACAAAGGGAGAGACATTACAGCTGACTGTGCACTGGGTTTGAAGGTTATGGGCTCGCCTTCTCAAGCAACTCCTTCGATTACGCCTGTTGTTGTGGATGACAAGATACAGTGGGTACAAGTGCAAAGTCAATCGCTGGTGGGAGCTAGTGGCCATACTACTAAGGACCTACTGAAGGACAAAAATGTGGGAGAGGGCGTAGGTCAATCAGGTTTAAGATAGATGGTAACACAAGGTAAGACAGTAGGTACTGCGGCTACTCTAAATGTATCCTAGATTACTAGTATGGGGGTTGGGTTGTTGTGTTTAGATGGTGGTCATATCTGTAGGGGAGATGATATATCCTCCTCTTCTGATGGCAACAATATTGGCTTGGAGGATAGTGGCAGTGACTCCACCTACTTAGAGGAAAGCTCTAAGCAGGTAGAGAGTGCACAGAAGGCTACTGATAAAATGCCTACATTAGATAGAGATGACAAACAAAACAAACATACAAAACCTTCGTTTGCAAGCCTATTTCAAAACAATAGAGAACTCAAACATGGGATGCAACTTGGATACCTGGAAGTGGAGGAGGAGGTTATTATGGAAACAGAAGATGTGATACCTATTGAACAAGAATGGGGCTTTTGTTTAGTTGGATACTTTACATGGAGGTTTTAAGGCATGAAGGCACACGAAGGATTAATGTCTAAATGGGCTGTCAACTGTAAAATCCTACCATATTATCAGGGTTGGATTATTTTCCAGTTTGATTCGGAAGAAGCTAAAACTAATGTATTAGTAGGGGGCGTATATAATTTTTGGGAAAACGTTGCTGCTCAAAAGGTTGTCATAGGGATTCTCTTTTGATTATAAAGGCTTTATGGTAGTTTCAATTTGGTTGTAATTCCCCAATGTTCCTTTAGAACTATGGAATGACAGGGGCTTATCAAAACTTGGTTCCAGGGTTAGGAAACCCATTTGCACAGATAGAGTAACTATCACTAAAGCTCTAATTGGATTTGCAAGGCTATTGGTGGAAATAAATATATCACAACAACCTAGCTGTGTTCGATATACACAATTGGTAACCTATGAAACATTCCCTTATTACTGCTATTCTTGCAAGAAATTTGGGCATAATTCTTTTGAGTTTAAGATTATTGCTAGGAACAAAAAGAATCAACAGAAAGGGGAAAACTTCCCAGCCACCGAAGGTGTTCCAGTTGACAGGGGCACTATGACCCAATCCTTTTAGGGATTGAATGGTGAATAGTCAAGAGTCCAAGAGGGAATAACTACTGTTAAGAATTTCAGAGCACAACAACCTCAGACTGAAGCGAATCCTGCAGCTACCGTGACTAGGGAGGATTCAACTAGTCCTAAGGTACACAAGGTAAGCAAGCCTCAGATAGATTCTAAAAAAAACTGTGATGGAGAATGGTAGAAGGTGTAAACCCATAAGTCTGTCAATAAAGGAAAGGATTTGTTGATTCCACTCCATAAACCAATAACTGAAGGTGATGACGTACAGGAGCAGGTTGGTATTCCTAGAGTTGATAAAGGCAAGAGTACTACTAATACAGGCAAGAGACCAGGAGGTGAGAGGCCCTTCACAAGTGCCTAAAGAAGATATTATACCAGAATATCTGAGGCCTTAATAAGGACTCGTGACAGCATAATGTTGTCAATCTTATTAGACAACAAGATTGTAAGCTTGCATGTCTCCTTGCAACTAAATTTTTTACTAATGGTCCTGGGAATTTCCTCATAACTTTGGATCTATTACAGGAGGACAAATATGTGTTGTATGGAATCCTATATTCTTTCACTGTCATGTTTTGGAGGTGGTAGAGCAATTTATTCATTGTAAAGTCCAATGTCGGATATCTCAACATACCATTATAGTGTCTTTTGCTTATGGGTTATATAATGTTACAAAAAGAAGAGAACTCTAGCAGAACTTGATTGGGCTGGGTTTGGATTCAATGATGCCTTGGATCATAATGGAAGATTTTAACTGCATCTGTGCTGCTAGGGAACGGCTAGGATGTCAACCTCCTTTGGCGTATTTGCTTAAAGATCTGCTAGATTTCCAAATGACTCTTGGCTTCGAAGATGCCCCATTGAGGGGGGATTTTTCACTTGGCATAATAATCATCTATGGGCTAAAATAGATCAGGTGCTCCTTAATTAAGCATGGGGATCTTTAGGTTATGCTTGATTAGTTCATTTTTTAGATAATCTTGCCAATTTTGGCCATTGTCCTGTTGTGGTGGCCTTCAATCAAGTGGACTCTAGAGGTAATAAACCTTTTAAGTTATTTAATATGTGGCTTAACCACCCTCAATTTTAGGACACAATATCCAGTAGTTGGGACAGCTCAATACGTTCTATGTATAAAGTTGAAGGCGTTAAAATACCCTCTGAAAGTTCTCAATTTTGAAGCATATGATCACATATCTAGCAAGGCTAAAAAGGCCCAAGAAATTTTTCAACTCACGTATAAGGCCTCTCTAAATAGGCTTGATGATGTAGAGCTAAAACATGAGGCTAATATTAAAAGGAAGCAGGCTGGAATTCTCCTAGATGCAGAGAGATAATTCTTTTAGCAAAAGGACAAGTATAAACATCTTATAGGGGCTGGTAGAAGTACAAGGTATTTCCATGCAGTAGCTAGGAAGAGAGGAATGCAGAATGCTATTTCTCATCTCATAAAGGAGGATGGTTCTATGACTACATTAATGGAAGAAGTGGCTGATTGTTTTGTCAATTTCTTTCAAAGGCTTCTTGGTACTTCAATCCCTTTGAACATATTAAACTTGAATGTGGTCAGCAATGGATTGGTTTTGGATATGGCAACACATGAATCACTAATTAACCCAATTATGGATGAGGAGATCAAGTGGACTATGTTTGACATAGGCAATAACAAAGCTCTAAGGCCAGATAGATATACTTCTACTTTCTTTAAAAACCATTTGGATATGGTTGGATCAGATTTGATTCTAGTCGTGAAAGAATTTTTCATTACTAGTCGGTTGCTTAAATTGTTAAACCATACCATCATCGCACTCATCCCTAAGACAAAGGCAAAACCGAGAGTAACAGATTTTAGACCGATAGCTTGTCTGAATGTGGTGTATAAAGTAATCACAAAAATATTGACGGAGCGTCTGGCTTTGGTTGTAGGCAAAATTGTCAACTTAACTCAAGTTACATTTGTGCCTGATCAAAGTATGCTAGATAACATTTTCTTAGCACAAGAACTTGTCCAGGGTTACACTAGAAAATGTATTGCCCCATGGTGCAAGATCAATTCACATCACAAAAGCTTATGACATGGTATTATGGGACTCTCTTAAAGATATGCTGAATGGGTTGGGATTCCCTAATAAGTTTATTAGCAGGATTATAGAATGGGACACAAATACCTCCTTTTCAATTTCGATTAATGGCAAACAAAATGGCATGTTCAAACGTAGGCGAGGATTGACACAGGGTGATCCCATTTCACCTACAATTTTCCTTCTTTGTCTAGAGTACCTTTCAAGATTGCTCAAAGTGAGAACCACCAACTCCCATTTTAACTTCCATCCCAAATGTCAACAACTTGGTATCACTCATTTTGCTTTTACGAATGATCTCATGTTATTCTCTAGAGGTGATTTTACTTCTATCCATATACTTGTGGATGCGTTGAGTGAACTGAATGAAATGGCTAGGCTGAGGGTAAATCCTTCAAAATCTAATATTTACTTGGCTGGGGTTATTGGACGGGATAAGGAGGACATTTTGTAGATGGTTGACTATCCTTTTGATGAGTTTCCTGTCCTAATTGAATCTGTTGAGACTTATATCAATGATTGGAATGGCAAAACTCTCTCATATGCTGGTATAATTGAATCGATTAATTATGTCATTCAAGGGGTGATCTCTTTTCGGCTCTAAGCATTTTCCATTCCAGCAACTGTCCTGTAGAGGATAACCTTCATTTGTAGGTTGTTTTATGGGGTGGTAAACATTTTCGGGTGGCATTAGACACTCTTTGTATACTAAGAGAGTAGGGTAGATTGGGTTTGAAAAGCTGTAAATTATGGAATTTCGCTTTATTGTCTAAAATGCTGTGGAATATCCATGCCAAAGCTGATTCTTTATGGGTGAGATGGATTCATGAAATATACTTGAGGGGATCATCAGTATGGGATTGGAAACCTCAAACTTGAGACTCACCTATACCAAAGAGACTGTCACAGATCTGAAATACCCTAGTGGTTAAGCTAGGTGACTGTAGGGAGGTAGTGCGTGGGATGCAAAATTTATATACAAATGGAACCATATCTTCACAAAAATTCTATGAGTTGATGCGGGTCAAGTCCACTAGATGATCATGGATGTCATTTATCTGGAAACAATACATATCGACAAAATTCTCCTTTATTGCACGGCTAAGTCTTCATAATAGACTACCGACAAAGGATAACTTGCTATTTTTGGAGATAGACCAAACTTGTAGGTAATGTAATACTGAAATAGGAATTGTTGATCATCTTTTCTTTAAGTGTTCTTTTACAGGTGAAGTTTGGAGAGCCATTTGGGGTTGACTGGGACTGACCTCTACCATGTCCATGTTATCTCGTGCCATAAAGTGGATTCAGGAAGACTATACTGGAGCACACCTAAAAAGCAAAGCTTTAAGATTGGCCCTTATCTATACCATGTACATGGTGTGGAAGACAAGGAACGCTATCCAACTAGATTTTGCTTCCTTTACGAGCTTTGATGTAGTTTATAAGATAAAACTTGTAATGTATAAATTCTTGTATAAACTGTATCATGATGCACTTATTACATTCTGATCTTTTTGACTGTGTAGATGATGTTAATGTTTGGGTTACAAATTTTGGTTGGGTTATGCCCTAAAGACCGTGTACAAATTTTTTGATTCAATATATTTGCCTTTTAAGCAAAAAAAGGAAAAAGTTATCAGTTTGTTAATCCTTACTATATTTGAATCTAGTAAGATTCCCCGTGCTAAGAATAATTAAGCCACAGGCTCCAGTCCTGATGGTGCCCTTCTGTCAATTCCTTTAAGTTTTAGCCTTAAGACCATACTCCCTCGGGAACCCAAAGACTTTGAATTCTCATAAGGTGTTGACAGAGTTCTAAAAGCAATGTCTGTCGATCACTAGTCGGCATCATTTATGGTTGAGATTAGGATGGTATTTGATCATCTTCAAGCCCCTAACTTTTGTTCTTCATTAATGAAAACATCCTTGGTAAATGCTTTCACAATTGTTTGTCACCTCTTACTGTGAAATGTGAATGGCCTCAACTGTCCTTGTTAATCATTACTCCGATCCTGAATGCCAACATAATATGACCAAAACGCTATAATGTTATCCCATGCTAATGTATACAGAGCGTAGACTTGCTTTGAGCATTCTAATTTCTTCAAAGTAACAACACCAGAGACATGATCCTGCCAATTAAGGCTAGGAGTGCACTGCCAGTAGAAGGGACGAGTTGGCTAGGGTACACCTCGTGGTTAACCTAAGGTCCAACTACGAGCTTTTTAATTGCAACAGTTTAAATATAAGTTATTGGAGTTAGAATTACCATTGCTATTAGCACCATACTTGCCCTCAAATGAATCCTTATTGAGGGATTTAGATTGTGCTCATTCCAATTACCAAACTCATTGAGCCCGATATTGTTATTTATTGTCACTACCTCCCCGTGTCAGGATTGGGTAATTTGTGGGCCTGTTGCCTTCCTTGGATCTGATAGTTGTTTCTCAGGCTTCCTCTCTAAAATCAAACCCTAATTCTCTATTACCCGTCACCACCATGATAGGTGACACAAAGGTAAACTTGGGACTCAAACTTTCACTGAAGTTGATGGCCAATACCCTTTGCACAATAGTCTCACTTAGTTCAACTTAAGTAAGACTTCAACTTTCAATGAACCTCGAGGTGTTTACCTGGTCAACTTGATCAAACAATACTACTAAAGGCATAATAAAATAAAGGAAACAAGGAAACAAGAGAGATATGGTAAAATCAACCTTTATATTACTTAGAATACAAGGAATACTCTCTTTCACTGAATGAGGAGAGCAAATCTCAAATAAGCTATATATAGGCACTCAAAGTTGGAAGCCAAGTTACATTCAGAATCCCACTTAAACTAAACTGCCTAATATTGTGCTAAGATCATGTTAATCTCTATTAGATTACATCACGTGGACCAATTGGATGACACTCCTATCCAAATAGGACTTTAACTGATAAGATAGAATCTACAAGATAACATAAAGATATAGGTTACATTCAAATAGGAAACTTGTAATATCCAGTTTTTGGAGCATACTTAGGGTTAGAAACCTAGATCAAGCATTGCATATACATGTATAATATTAGCATTCATACACGAATTGATATTTGTACACATTACAAGTTAGCATATGCACTTAATTGACATGTCCAGAAATTTAAGTGAACATGATGTGAATTAGGAATTAATATGTCTTAAATTTTGGTATGATTGGATTTCAATTGGAAAATTGGAATTAAATGTTATTGATTGAGAGATTAATGAATTAATATGTACATTTGGACTAGGAAAAATGTTAAGTGGTAGGATAAAATGACACATGAAAAATTAGGATTACTAAGCCTAAAATTCAATGACAGTTGGCATAGTTAAATGTGTGACAAATGGACTAATAATTAAATTACAGTTGAATCAATTAGTATGTAACAGGTGGACCAATTTTGGAGTGACATGTGGACTGAATGTAAGAGACAAATGGCTCACTGACTCACGGCACTCTCTGTAAGGGAGCCCTAGGACCATACCCATTTAAGGAAGGAGATATGGTAGAGATGGAAATCAAACTCAAAATGCATAACTACAAACTCACATTTTTTGGCATAAAATAATCAATCCCACTGCTGCCTGGATTAGTGGCAACATCTTGATTAGGAAAATGTAATACATGCCTTAAGACAATTGTTGACATTAGAAGGTGACACATAGCATGTGATGTAGTAAGTTTCTGCAGCTGAGTTTTGCTGCTTCTTTCCTTTGTTTTCTTTACCAGAATAGCTCCTTTTCTTTGTAATTTTGTTAGAACCTGCTAAGTTTTTACACCAAAATCATACATATATCCTACACCAAATAGCCAAGAAATCTATTTAAAGTTGGCTTCACTTTGCTGTCCAAAAAAAAGAAACAACTCACTTTCACCTTGGAATTGCACTCATTTTTTCTTGCTTAGGAGGACTGGTTAATCTGGAATTTTGTGTTAAATTGGAAGCCTAATAGGTAAGTAACGATCTGAGTTTTATGGAATGTCAAATGATATAAGAATGACACTTGAATTGGAGTGAAATGCATGTGATATTGGTGAAGGTATGTGCTGGAAAATGTTGCATGAACTTGAAAGTTTTTCCATTTTGTTTTTGGTATATGAAAACTGTGGAGTATACGGCATTATATGGATGAATTGGACTGCAATTTAATGTATAAAGAAGGTGGATTTATGCCAAAGAAAGTTGTTAAAATTGTTCTTGAACTGAGAAAGAATTATAAGATAGATTTCTGGTTTGATTTTTGATGCAAAAAAAACTAGGATTTGTGAGCTATTAATTGAATAAATTTTAACTGGAATTGGAGAGGTTATTGATGAGAAATTGGAGTATGATTCAGGACTAATAGAGTTATAATTGATGAACTATAAAGAGGATGTTTTAAATTTGGTATAAAGTGTGAAAAATCTGGATAACTATGAATGGATACCCTTTTGGGTAAGTTTTTACATATACGAAAATGGTAGCTTTTGGGCTGTTGTATGTATGATTTAAGTTGGTAATTGAAGTATAATTGATGAGGAATTCATGATAAAGATAGGTGTTATTAAGTTGCTTTCGAATCTGGAAAATTTGAGCTGTAGGTGTGTTGTCAAAGAGTGAATGTTAATGACATAAGTGAGCAGAATTTTGTTAGCCTTAGTGTAACCAATTTGAAAGTTTAATTAAACTGAAATGAAGTAACCTTAAGGGACATGAAATCTGGAAAATTTCAGCTGTTAGTGATGTCTTTAAGCTTGTTAAATTAGTGACATATTGAAGGTAGAAAAGTTATACACATTAGTAGTGTTGATGACAAATTCCGGAATTTTAATTTCACCCTTGTGTATATGTTGAACCAGCTAGGAAATTTCACCCTAAATTGGTATATTTGGGCTTGATTAAGGTTATTAATGAGCCTATATTGTTGTTTGATTAATTGGATAAGATCTTGATAAGTTTATTTAGTTAATTGAAGTCATAATCTAAAGAATGGATTGTTTTGATATATTGAGTTCAAATATGGAAATTCTGATTTGTTAAAGGAATAAATGAATTATTTTAATGCAAATATGATATTTAGGACATGAATAATGTGTATAAGGTATGGACGAATGAGTATTGAAGAACATAAGGTATTTATGAATGAGAATTGGGTGAATGTATGAGTATATATTGCTGGAAAAATTAAGGTGAATGTATAGATTTAGCTTGCTAAAATTTCAGATGTAAAGTGCCAATTATATGTGTATTATAAGAAGCTTTTTGATTATGTAAATGTTCAAGGATAATTGTAAAGTTTGGTTGATGAATTTGGAGTAAATCAATCTATTTTAAAGGTACAAATCAAATTGAAAAATGGTAGTATACAAAGTATGATGTTGCAAGGTTAAGAAATTTGAATAAGGTTGGTTGATTGATCGACTTTGTAATCTAAATTATGTGTGAATTCTATGATTTTAGACACTCAAGTTGGAAGCTATTCATACATTGCCTGACCATCCAGGCAATAGTGTAAATTGGACTGTACGGTGAGTTAACCTAGATGATATCACTAGGATTGATTTATTTATATTTCTGTTTAATTCCTATATATTGAAATGGTAATTAATTGATTGTGATGATTTTGAACAATAATAGTGTGAGACGTTTGATTGGGAATGTATTGGAAGTGTTCTATTTGAATCTGAATTTTAAATATCAGTACAGTCAACGAAAGTTGAATGCCAGACTTAGGTTCGATGAATATGAGATTCTATCTGTGCATCATAAGCACATGTTATTTATGGCTGATTATGTGATTTGATGCATTACATTAAATGCATAATAAGATAAAAGGTGTTGTGGCTGGAGTGACTAGTCTGAAAGATCTTTAAGCTCATAATTATGCACGTAGAGCCTTGCTCCTTGATTTCTATATCTGAATGAGCCTAATATGGGACAATATTTGTATCTGTATCTAAAAGGTGCTCAATCACAACAAATAATAATGAAAGTGGAGTCTTATATACACCTGCATTAGTACATGATTATGAATTCATTCTCTGAAAATGTGTTGATAAAGTGATATGCCATATCTGTGTATCTGTTGATAATGTAATTGATTGGGATATTCTTGATTTGAATTAATATATGAAATATAAGACATTGATTAGGTCTTATTAAGATGAGGGATGTTGATAATTTGATTATATATGAAATATTTGTGTACTTGACATGAGTGAATTCATCAATGATGCTTCACTCATTGAGTTCATAAAACTCATCAAAATTGTAACATGGCTTTTCAGGTACAAGAGAGGAGACCTAGTTCCTAAAATTTTCTAGAAGAATGATTTGGATTAAGTTACGGCTCAAAGGTCTATCAGCTGACAATGGAAGAGTAGTAGACTGTTTTATTTACTTTTCTTATATCATGTACATGTAGAACTTTTGTATAAAGGCTTATAAACTTTCAAATGTTTTGGTAATGTAAATATTGGTTTGTATGAAAGTACTGTTACAATGTAACTTTTGTTAATTAATGAAATGAAGAGTTGAGATTTTTAAGTCTTCTATTATTCTGTATGATGCCACATAAATGATTATGATTACTCTAACATGCCATTGTCATAAGGTATGAATTGGAATGTGATCTAGATGTTTGGGTGTATACTCTATGGTAGTACGGTGTTAAGAGCATGGTTTGGCATCCATAGGGACATATAAGAGAATTGAGACATGATAAATAATAGGAGTCTCAGTTAGTGATGACAACTATTTTTGTTATAGGTCATCTGCCATTGGAGAACAAGTTGGAAAGTCAGCTGACATAGAGTCTATAGGAGCCAATAAAGAGTCTCCTGTACCAGAATTTACACAAATGCCTCCGAGAATGTCAGAGAGGAGAGAAAGGAGATACGATAAATTGAGAAAGTAGGGAGATGTTAACTTCTATGGAAGTACAGACCCTGCTGAGGCTAAAGGATGGTTATAAAGAACTAAAAGAGTGTTCAATCAGATGGACTACGATTTGGATGAGAGGTTCGATTATGCAATTTTTCTACTGCAAGGTCAAGTATATCAGTGGTGGATGACTGTTCCAAGTAGTACCACTAGACCTTATAGTTTGACTTGGGAAGATTTTTTGAAGGTGTTTTGAGAGAATTTTATGTCGAAGATTTATTTGGAATGAAAGATGGAAGAATTTTTGGATCTAAAGCAATACAAGCTCACAGTGGCAGAGTATGCAACTACATTAATCCTAATTGAGGAGAATAAGTGTAGGAGGTTTGAAGATGGGTTAAACATGGATATTAGAACGAGGCTAGCCATTTCTAATTTGGGTAGTTTTATGGAACTCTAAGCAACCTCGATTAGAATTGAACAGTTGTTGAAAGATGTTCAGGGAGAGTACAGACAGGAGTCTAGAGGGAACAGGTAGGTTGAGTCTTAGGCTAATTTTGGTAAAAGCTTTAATAAACGTCAGAACAAATCATCTCAATTCTAGGCTAGATCAAGACAATCTGGGTTTCAACTAAGAGGTGGATTTGTTTAGAGTAGTAAAGGTAGAGGACCAATGTCAAGAGGGTAGTCACAACAGATGCCTAATTATGAGCACTATGGTAAAAGGCATGGTTGTGAGTGTTAGAGGTTATCGAGAGCTTGTTTCTAATGCAGCTCTGTTGAGCATCAGATTAGAGATTGTCCCTGAGACTTTAAGACCACAGTCTGGAATGAGAGTAGGAATAGTGACAGAGATAATTGTACAATAGAGTAGAATTGTTGAATCAAGACTAAGAGGTAGAGGTAGAGGTAGGATATAGTCAGCAGGGCCTAGTATCAGGACTGAGGTGTGGAGTAACCAATCGCAGTCTCAGGCTAGGGTCTATTCCATCACCAAATAGGAGGCATAGAACTCCCCAGAAGTGATAGTAGGTGTATTAAATGTTTTTTATTTTGAAGCATTTGCATTGGTAGGTCCAGGATCTACACATTTATTCATCACACCACATCTGGCATCTAGATTGCATTGTAAGAGAGAGATATTGAAATATGGATTAGAGGTGAGTACTCTAGTGTGTAGCACAACAGTGATTGATCAAGTATGTAATGGGTGCATAGTTTGGATTGATTAGGCAGAGTTAGTAGTTGATTTGATTGTATCACAGTTAAAGGAAATAGATATTATTCTAGGCAAAACAGATATTATTCTAGGCATGGATTGGTTCATTGCTTATTAGACTGTGATGAACTATTATACTATGGAAGTAGTTCTTGAATCCCCTAATCAACTGAGAGTGGAGTTTTGAGGAGTAATTTCATTCATGAGTGCTTTAAGATTGATCCAAGGTGGATTTGAGGCTTATCTGGCCTACGTAGTTGATACTTGGAATGAACAGACTATTTAGGATATTCCCATTGTTAGGGATTTCTTAGATGTGTTTCACACAGAATTACTGAGTTTACCACCAGAAAGGGAGACAGATTTTACCATTGACCTTGTTCCAGGTACTGCTCCTATACAAAGGATAAGTGTAAAGTATGATTGATGAATTTGGAGTAAATCAAGCTAATTTAAAGGCATAAACCTGATTGCAAAATGGTAGTATCCAAAGTATGATGTTGTATGGGTAAGAAATTTGAATAAGGTTACATACCCGGGAAAAGTTAATTGAGCATGCATTGAACATGACGTATGTATATATATGCACAAATGAATATGTATTTGATCAATCAACTTTGTCACCTAAGTTATGTGTGAATTGTATGATTTTAAACGCTCAAGTCGAATTCCATTCAGTCATTGACGGACCATCCAGGCAATAACATAAATTGGATCGTACGGTGAGTTAACTTAGATGATATCATTAAGATTGATTTATTTTTGTTACTATTTAATTCCTATATATTGAACTGGTAATGAATTGACTATGATAATTCCAGACATTAATAGTTCAAGGAGTTTGATATTTAGGAATGTATTGGAAGTGTTTTGTTTGCATCTAAATTCTGAATGATATCTGTATACTTAACGAAAATTGAATGTCGAACTTAGGTACGATGAATATGAGATTCTGTCTGTGCATCGTAAGTACATCTTATTTATGGCATATTATGTGATTTGATGCATTACATTAAATGCATGATTACATAAAAGGCATTGCTCTATGATTTCTATATCTAAATGAGCCCAATATAGGACAGTACCTGTATCTGTATCTGTATCTGAAAGGCACTTGGTCACAATAAATAACAATAAAAGTGGGGTCTTATATACATCTACATTAGTACATGATTGTGAATCATATGATTATGAATTCATTCTCTGAAATTGTGTTGATAAAGTGATATGCCATATCTGTTTATCTGTTGATAATATGATTGATTGGGATATGCTTGATTTGAAAGAATATATGAAATATGTGACATTGATTAGGTCTTATTAAGATGAGGAATGTTTTTAATTTGATTATATGTGAAATATTTGTGTACTTGATATGAGTGAATTCATCAATGATAGTTCACTCACTGAGTTCGCAAAACTCATCAAAATTGCAACATGATTTTTCAAGTACGTGAGGGGAGACCTAGTTCCTAAAACTTTCTAGAAGAACGTTTTGGATTAAGTTATGGCTCAAAGGTCTTTTAGCTAGTAATGGAAGAGTAGTAGACCATTTTATGTAGTTTTCTTATGTCATGTACATATAGAACTTTTGTATAAAGTACTGTAAACTTTTAAATGTTTTGGTAATGTAAATAATGGTTTATATGGAAGTAATGTTACAATGTAACATTTGTTAATTACTGAAATAAAAAGTTGAGATTTTTAGGTCTTCTGTTATTCTGTATGATTTCATATAAGTGATTATGATTGTTTTAATATGCCATTGTCATAGGGTATATACTGGAATGTCCTCTAGATGTTTGAGTGTATACTCTATGGTAATGGGTGTTGTAAAACTAGCACCCTTACTCTCAAAGATCTCCACTATCTTCAAATTTTGAGTCCTACTACAACTCTAACTCCTAGTTATGACTACATCATCCAAGATCTCCCCATGACCTCTTTCTGTTGATGATGTAGTGTGATCTTGTCGAAGCCTATATAGAACACTAGCTTAATCCAATGCTTCCCACAACAAGTCCACTAGTCATGGTCCATTCATTCGAGCATAGGCCAAGTCCTTAGTCCATTAAGTGCTTAGCCTGGGTCAAGTCAATCTTCACAAGGTTTAAGACTCTACCAAAATTTGTACCAAGTTCGATCCCACTCGCCCATGTTTGCCTTAGTATTTTCGCATGCCTCCCTTATGCGTGTAATCTAACTAACCTTCCTCCTAAGGCATATCGTGAAGGTCGCTAAGAAGTGCTCCAAAGTTTAAGGGTTTAACAAACCACCCTCACTAGATGGATTTGATGCCATCATCAAATTAGTCTGAAGGTAGGCATTCACCTGGTCCTCAAATTATCACAAAGTCGTATCTTTCTGCCACGTAACTTTAGTGATAGGTTTACCTTTCCACTGAATCAAGAACTCGGTCTATTAGTTCTTCTTGTGTTGACCCATTGTTTGGTGATAAAACCTTATGAACTTGCTTACTCGAGATCTTCTTCAAAATCTATAGGGTTAGTTTTAACAAAACTTTATCTCCTACGTCAAATTCTAACAGTCTCTTCCAATGATCCGCTTACTTCTTCATCTGTTGAGATGCTTTTCGAGGACTGTCCCTCACCTCATCCAACAATTCTGGCTTCTCCATCACAAACTTATGTGTTGTAGGACATTTTCCACCTATCCTTTATTGAGCAATCTCTAGTGGTGTGAGAGGTTATTGTCCCAATATAATCTAAAAGGGACTTTCCTTCATAGCCGAAGATCTATGCAAGTTATAGTGAAATTGTGCGGAATCAAATAAACTCAACCAGTTATGTTGACTTGCACTTACACAATGTCATATGTACTCCTCCAACAAACCATTGATTCTTTTTGCTTGACCATCTATTTATAGGTGATTTGCAATTGAAAACTTCAAATCACAACCTATCATATTAAAAAGGGACTGCCAAAATTATCCTGTAAATCTGGAGTATTGGTCGCCCACAATGTCCACTAAAATACGTGACCACAATCTTATAGAACAACTCAGCCACAACACCTAAGGGATAAGTCACACGAAGATCATATACTTAGAGAGTATGTCAACCACCACCATGATTGATGCCATGTTGTCCACCTTTGGGAACCCACTAATGAAATTTATTGAAACCAACATCCACGGTCTCTCAGGGATAGATAACAGTTGTAGCAAACCAGCTTCCTTCTTCCTCTCTAGCTTATCCAACTAACAAATAAGGCACATCTTGACTTATCATTCCACGTCATTCTCCATCTTTGGCTAAAAATAGGAACGAGATAGGAGTGCTAGCATCTATTGGACTCTTGGATGACTAGCTCATTACGAGTCATGCATCTCCTTTAATAACTGTTTCCGCAATCCACCAAAGCTTGGAACATATACTTAATTACTCTTAGTCAGCTCTTGAAGATGGCAGTAGGTCTTCATATCGAATGACACTTCACTTATTTACCATTTTCTCAATCCATTGGAGTTGTCTTTGCTTCCATTTGGACTCACCTTCTGAAGACTCACCGTGCCCACCAAAGACATATTGAAAAGACCTCCATCCACTAAACTTTCCTTGTCACCTTGATCCTTAGTGATCTTAGCAATGATATCCTCCTTACCCACCTTCTGTTTTGGGCTTTCTAGAGTATAGTTTAGATCCTTTTCAAAGATCATAGCTGACACTTGTGCTACCAATGTTATTGTCTCCTTTGTGCCACTAATGAATCTATGACAATTAACAAAGAAGGATTTTTCAACATGCATAGCCATCATACCTCTCAAACTTGGGTACAGCACCATCTTTACTGCCTTAAGGAACTCAATCAATATCATTTCAAAATTCTTAAATGGTATGACCATGCAATTCGTCTTGGCATGCCAACTCGCTATGTTCACTGGAACATTGTAAGTAGCTCCTATTACAACTTGTGCCTTACCCATAAGGTTCTTAACTTTGATGGGGTCTTAGACACTCTAATCCCCAACTTGCGCACCATCCTTTCAGCCATGAAGGAATGTGACATACCCATATTTACCATCACGGTCACCTCTATCCCATTAACCTGTATTCTTACATACATCAGATCATTATAGGAATTAGGCTCTTTACTAATCGCATTCAACAACATAATTGGATTTAGTGCCACATCATTCGAAGATTCTCCCTCTTCTTCAGCTATCAAGGCATTTAACTTCTCTTTCTTTGAACACTCTACTGCATAATGTGATCCACTGCATAGATAACAAGCAATCTTGCCCTTTTCAAAGGATGTTTCCCTACTCTTAGAGCAACCATTTTTCTTGGTTTTCCTCTTCAAGTCTCCGTTCTTGGAATCGTTCTTCTTCTTCCCCTCATTATTATTTTGTTGAGCATGGCCTTTGCCCTTCACAGAATTAGAGGAGCTTGCCTTAGTTTCCTTCATCACTTGAAAGTCCACTAAGGCATTAGCGGCCACAACTGCACCAACCATGTCCTACATCTTTTGCCTCTGCATCTCCATTTGTGCCTATGGTTGTGACTTGAAAGAAAAGTTAAAGAACTTGTCCTCATCTAACATGTTTTCAATATCAAGTAATATAGAATTAAAATACTTAACATAGTCTCTTACCGAACTTTCTTGTTTCAGTTTCTTCAAGGCATCCTTCGCAAGCCATGAAGTATTGAACAGAAGAAATTAATCCTTCAACTCCTTATTCATAAGCTCCCTTTATCCACGGTTCTACCTGTACTGATCTCTACAGAGGGCCTCATCCTACACCAAAGCTTGACATCCCCATCCATGTACATGGTCATCACATTGACCTTCTCAGTATCAAGCATCCTAGCTTTTTCAAAGTACTGCTCCATATCCCATAAGAAATTCTCAAACACCTTAGCATAAAGGTTTTGGTGATAAGCTTTCTACACAACCAATATCAGTTGAAATGGCATGCCTTAGCACTGTGATCTCAAACTAGGCCTCCTCATATACCTTCAACAAATCTTCCATCTGTTGTTGCAATTGTTGAATCTAATCCTCCATCGCTTTAAATCACAATTGATAGGATGGTACCTCCTCCTCTCCTGCAGAAATCAGTCTAATGAGTGCCTCCACCCTAATCACTCTTTCTGGCTTACTACTATTCTAAAATTTTGCTATGATACCAATTGATACAAAGGTCACCTTGGGACTCAAACTCTAACTGAAGTTGATCGTGAAAACCCTTTAGATGGTAGTTTTACTTAGGTCTACTTAAGCAACACTTAAACCTTTAACAACCCTCGAAGTGTTTAACTCGCATACTCGAAGAAATAATGCTACAGAAGCAATAATAAAATAAAGGAAACAAGGAAATAAGAGAGATATGGCAAAAACAACCTTTATATTACTTTCCCTTAAAAGAATACAAGGAATACTCTCTCTGACTAAATGAGGAGAGCAAAGTTTGATTGATATATATAGGCACTCTAACTTGGAAGCCAAGTTACATTCAGAATCCCACTTAAACTGAACCGCCTAAGATCATGTTTATCTCTATTGGATTACATCACGTGGACCAATTGGATGACACCCACATCTAAATAGAACTCTAACTAATAAGATAGAATCTACAAGATAACAAAAAGAAATAGTTTACATTCAAACTGGAAACTAGCATTATCACCTTGGGACTCAAACTTTCACCGAAGTTGATCACCAACACCCTTTCCATGATAGTCTCACTTAGGTTTTCTTAAGCAAAACTTCAACCTTGAACGACCTTCGAAGTGTTTCCCTTGCACACTCGAAGAAACAATGCTACAGAAGCAATAATAAAATAAAGGCAACAAGGAAACAAGAGAGATACGGTAAAACCAACCTTTATATTACGTTCCCTTAAAAGAATACAAGGAATACTCTCTCTGACTGAATGAGGAGAGAAAAGCTTGAATGGGCTATATAGGCACTCTAACTTGAAAACCAAGTTACATTCATAATGCCATTTAAATTGGAATGCCTAAAATGGTGCTTAGATCACATCTATCTCTATCAAATTACATCATATAGACCAATTGGATGACACCCCCATCCAAATAGGACTCTAATTGAAAAGATAGAATCTACAAGATAACAGAAAGATAGAGTTTACATTCAAATAGGAAACTAGCATCCTTATCCTCGAAGATCTCCACTATCTTTAGATGTTGAGTCCTATTACAATTCTAACCCCTAGTTTTTGCCACAACATCCAAGATCTCCCCATGATCTCTATCCGTTAATTATGTAGTGTGATCTTGTCAAAGCCCACATAGCACACTAGCCTGATCCAATGCTTCCCACAATAAGTCCACTAGTCGTGGTCCATTCATCTGAATATAAGCCAAGTCCTTAGTCCATTAAGTCCTTAGCCTGGGTCGAGTCAATCACCACAAGGTTTGACACTCCACCAAAATTTATACTAATTCTGATCCTATTCACCCATATTTTCCTTAGTATTTTTGCATGCCTCCCTTATATGTGTAATCTAGCTAACCTTCCTCCTAAGGTACATAGTGAAGGTTTTGAGAAATGCTCCAAAGTTTAAGGGTCTAATAGTAAGCCTCTATCCTACCATCCAAAGTTGATAGGGCAGAAATTTGAATGATGCGTCACTGGACAATGGCGATGATATTCGTTGAGTTATCATGAATCATCAGAGCAACGAGTAGAGTTCGCATCAACCTTTTATCTAACAAATGCATCCCTTCTGGAATTCGGGGTTTGTTGCACATATTAGCTCTAGAATTACTATGGTTATCTTAGTAGTAGGTACCATCAAATAAACTATAACTAATTTAATGAGCCATTCACAATTTCATAGTTTGAATTAGTCTATGCTTACACATGCATGACTTAATCTTTGAGATAAGCATATGACTACTAGCAAGATCAACCAAGTAGCATTCCCTCGTGACGTCGATTCCTTGTAGGATTGCCCTAGCAGGCGTCGAGACAAGTGTGGTCATCGTTCAGGCCAAGGGACAAAGTTATGCTGCTGGGCCTAAGGAGGGTTTCTCCACCCACTTAGCTTATCACATCCGAGAGCACCAGTGATTGCCTATGGATCACCGCTTCCCCAACCAAGGCATACCTAGCAAATGAAGGTTGTTATGTGGTCCACCCCATATCTGCATGGATGCAAGATGAAAACAATCATCCGAATAATATAATTCCACCGATATAGGTACCCAACACAAGAAACCAACAAAAGAATCCCCAGTAGCTTGATGCAAGTGGGCATAGAATGAAATGGAAGGAAGGAAGATGATTCAGTGAGCTCATCATGGAGCCCATACACCCGTGCAATCCGAACATGACTCATGTGCTTTACTTATAATAGGTAACAATTCCATCCAGCCCAACCCGGCCCAACATACGCAAGTGTGTCTATTGAGCATAAGGAATAGCTAGGAAAAACTATGTCTGCATTGTAGAGCGCAAGAATTTAGTACCAAAGGACAACCGATAATCCGATAATCTTAGTATCATTGTGAACCGCATGGTACTGCTATGATTTTTGCTAGCACTAAACCGTACTTAGGTTGTAGAAACACTGCCTTACCTTCAGACTAGTTCAATGACTGAATACCTCACTTATCGCTTTCAACAAGCTAACCCCTTAGCACTTCTAAGTACGACTTCGGTGGACACACCTATGATCGGGTCTTCCAAATAGAACCTACCCCCTGTAATCAACTCAGTATCAGGATGTTGTTGACGATTCCTTGCGTATGATTCTATCAGGCATGCCCTAAAAATCCCATGATCTGAGTATCGCCAAACACCACACCATACTTACATTGCCAAACGCTGCCCTACTGTTAGACTGACTAAGCAACCGAACACCTCTCGAATTGTTATCAATAAGCCAAACCTCCTGTACTCCTGAGTACAATGCGGTTTCTACGTCAATGGGCGAAAGAGACCCATGATCAGGCATGTCCAACTGCACCTGCGCATTGAAATTAACTCAGCAATGGGATGTGTCATTGCTGATTCCTTGAACTTGATACCCTTGAGCACACTCGAGAATGGGGTCAGCCCCTTTGGGCACCATATCGTGCTAAGGTTGCCGAAATTCTTCCTTTCCTTCAGACC
Organism: Erythroxylum suave; assembly: GCA_027563595.1. Taxonomy (NCBI): domain Eukaryota; kingdom Viridiplantae; phylum Streptophyta; class Magnoliopsida; order Malpighiales; family Erythroxylaceae; genus Erythroxylum; species Erythroxylum suave. The sequence continues at coordinate 22,290,148 of JAOSBN010000178.1, read as the reverse complement.
GGTTGAGCAACCGAAAGCCTCATCTATCATTTTCAACAAGCCAACCCTTAGGCACTCTTAAGTATGATGTGGTGTATAACACGGTTGGTTGACACCTATGATTGGATCTGCTAAAGAGCACCCGCACACTAGAACTAACTCAGCAAGAGGATTCATCGTCAATGAATCATTGCGCATGATACTATTGGGCATGCTCGAGCATAGGGTTTAGCCCCCTAAAACTTCCATAATTCGAGTACCGTTGAGCACCACATCATACTTAGCTTGCCAAAAAGCCACACTACCTTTGGACCAACTAAGCAACCAAACACCTCTCCGATCATTATCAACAAGCCAATCTTGTGGCACTCCTAAGTACAATGTGGTGTCCGTGTCGACGAGGGAATGAGACCTATGATCAGGAGTGCCCAAGTGCACCCATACGTGAAAATCGAATCAGCAAAGGGATGCATCATCGCTGATTCCATACACTTGATGCCCTTGAGCACCCCAAGCATGGGGGTCAACCCCTCAAAAATCATGGCCTTGGACCATGCTTCGTGCTCCCTCTGTGAAGAACAAGGACTAAGAGTGAATTTGATGGAATTTCGCAACATAGGACCTTCCTGTAGGCAACCAAGTGTGATTCCCAAGAATAGCCTGCGCGTTAAAGCAGGCTTGAAAACCCACATCAATAATGCCCATTTAAGCATTAGATTTCCACAAAGCTTGCCCAAGAACGACACTTAGCACATAGTGTACAAGGGACCAAGTCTATAATCGATGATTTTTTGATGAGAAATTGACAATTTGTGATTAACTAGGGCTGGTTTCTGCTGATTTTCCTACTACTAAGTATGCCTGCTCACAGGCGTGGTGTTAGGCCCCAAAAATTTTTTTAGTTTATTTATTCATATTATTGATTTAATCGTTTTATTATTTTTAGAGTTGAGTTGCTAAATTAGCAAGTATGAATAGGGTATTGAATGTAGAAGTTG
>JAOSBN010000178.1:22245014-22262924 GCA_027563595.1 Erythroxylum suave | reverse complement strand
TGTCATTTTTAATAAAGTTGCTTCATCTGAAAGTATACAACAAGTGGAGCAATAAGTCATTTGACATGTTACTTGCTTTGTTGAAGGATGTATTACCTAATTGTAAATCTTTGCTGAAGTTTTATTTTTAATTTCTAAGGAGCCTAGGTTTGGGTTAAATGTCGATACATGCATGTAAGTACGATTGTTGACTATTTTGGAAAGAGTATGGGGACTTGGAAAGTTGTCCCTAGTGTGGAACATCAAGATGGAGAATGGAGAATTAATGATGGTAGGTGTCACAAAGGTCAACTTTGGATTCGAACTTCTACCACAAGTCGCATCCACCTTCATGCGGCAATCCCGCTTTAGTCCGCTAAAGCAAGATTCAGCCTTCTCACGTGAATTTCGTCGAACAATTTCATTAGCCCTCGAACACCTCATGCGCACACAATTGTTTAAAGTGGTTCTCTCATCATTCACAAAAAAACACAAGTGTAAAATAGAGAAAAGAAAGCAATAAGATATATATATATATATATATATATGGCTGAAGCCAATCTTTCATATACTCTCCACAAAATGTTAATAAAGACACAAGTACCTCCTCCCCGAAGTACTCTCAAGGAACTCCCTACTTGAAGCCCTTACAATGAGAACTCCCCAAAAGCTCTCAACTCTCTCAAAGCTCTCTCCTCTAAGTGATTTCTCTCAATGAGCTCTCTCAATGATCGAATCTAAATAACTCTCACCTCTAATGAGCTATTTATAAGCTCCTCCAGATGACTAATCCTATTAGAACTATACTAGCTAAGATCATAATCTTATCCTAATAAGATTATATCAATCTAACCAATAGATGACATCCTCATCTAATTAGGATTAAGCTACATCACATTAAGAAGATAAACCCTATCTTGGAATGATTATCCCTATCTGTGAAGATCTCCTCTATCGTTAGATGATCCTCCCAGATAATCTTTATCTTTTAAGGCTGACGCTCATCCACTGTGATCTTATCCGCCACGTCATTATGTGTCACATCATCCAAACTTGCCACGTCACTGCTGATGTGTTCACCAAGGCCTATCTGCACATAGGTCCATCAATGCATGTCCATGAAGAAGTCTATCTTCCATGGTCCAGTTCTCTCATGGTGCAGTCTCATCGCTCCATGACTAAGTGTAAGTCATAAACCGAGTTAGTATAAAACCTCACGTATTATACAAAGCTCTAACCTATCTCACCGAAGTTAAGTGCCTTCGTGCACACCTTGAGTCTCGCATGACTTTGTTCACCAACTCCACCCACACATCCGAATCTCACATCTCGTCTAAGATTTCTGCAATGCGTGCCTACATGTGCCCATGTATCGAATCTCACCAACTCGTAAGACTTCACCTTGTTCCCTTGTCAACACGCCTTCCTCATGCTGACCCACGTGCCAAACATTGGCCAAGGCTCGCCAACGCTCGCACTATCCTGCAGTCTGGACTTAAGGGTTTAACAAACCACCCATACTAGAAGAATTCAAATCTCTGGGCAGTCCTCCACGAGCAGTTCCCTCGAAGACTCCTTCGCTAACTTTCGAAGGCTGGAGCAAGCCATCTCCTCTATTAGTACATCTCCCATGTACTAACTTCTCTTTCTGTCGAGTTTCTTTTTGCATGGTTCCTCCTTCACGAGTCCTATAACATTTAAGTATGCGATGCTGTTGATAGCTCTTTCCCTCGAGTCATCTTCATCGCTCCCTCCTTTGTCCTTCGTGACTATGGAGTTCATCTGCTCCTTGCCTTTCTTCTTTTTCAGGCATTCTCGAGCATAATGTGACCCCTCACAGATGAAGCATGCAACCTTCCCCTTCGATGGCTTCTTCTTTTGATGAGAAGATTCTCCTACCTTCTCTTTGCCCTTGTCCTTGCCATCCTGGGTTCCACTAATTTTCTTGCCCTTTCTGTTGGGTAGAATTGGTAATGGCACTTAGAGATTCACCAAGGCATCTGCCACTACTAATGCGCTAGGGAGGTCCTTCACGTTCCACCTCTGAAGCTCCATTTGTGCCCAACCTTGCAAGCTGCTAATGAAGTTGAACAACTTTTCCTCCTCTGATATGTTTCGCACGTCCAACATCACCGATGTGAAATCCCTTACATACTCCCTCACTGAGCCATCTTACTTCAAACCCTTCAAAGCTTCCTTTATGAGCCAAGAACTGTTGTTGGGTAGGAACTGTTCTGTTAGCTCCTTCTTTAGCTTGTCCCATGTGTCAATGGGAGGTCTGCCTGCACTGATGTCATTAGAGAATCTTGTCCTCCACCATAGCTTCGCATCACCCACCATATACATTGTTGTAATCAACAGCTTCTCTGAGTCCCCCACCTTTTCCGCTACAAAGTACTGCTCCATATCCTAAATAAAATTTTTTATCTTCTTGGCACTCCGTTTTCCATTAAAAACTTGTGACTCTCGCACCTTCACTATAGTGCTTTCCACTCAGACACCTGTCTCGTGCTTTGCCATTGTACACTTGAGCACCAACAGATCATAGCCTATCTCCTCACGAGCCTTCATCTGTTCCTCGAGCACTCTCATAGTTGCTGGAAGCTCCCTCTCCAAGGCTACAATCCATTCCAACAAAGGAACTACTCCCTCATTTGTTGGGGTTAGCTACTCAAGAATTGCCTCTATTCTAGTAACCCTTTCCGTCAGATTACTTCCACCAGCCATCACTCTAGATTAGCTCTAATACCAACTGTCACAAAGGTCAACTTTGGATTTGAACTTCTATCACAAGTCATGTCCACCATCATGTAGCAATCCCGCTTCAGTCCACTGAAGCAAGATTCAGCCTTCTCACATGAATTTTGTCAAACAATTTCATTAGGCCTTGAACACCTCACGCGCACACAAGTGTTTAAAGTTATCTCACGCACAAAAGAACACAAGTGTAAAATAGAGAAAATAAAGCAACAAGAGATATATATGGTCGAAGCCAATCTTTCATTAACTCTCCACAAAATGTTAACAAAAGATACAAGTACCTCCTCGACGAAGCACTCTTAAGGAACTCCCTACTCGAAGCTCTTACAATGAGAACTCCCTAAAAGTTCTCAACTCTCTCAAAGCTCTCTCCTCTGACTGATTTATCTCAATAAACTCTCTTAATGATCGAATCTGAATAACTCTCACGTCTAATGAGCTATATATAGGCTCCTTTGGATGACTAATCCTAGTAAAACTCTACTAGCTAAGATCACAATCTTATCCTAATAAGATTACATCAATTTAACCAATAGATTACATCCTGATTTAATTAGGATTAAGCTACATCACATCAACAAGATAAACCCTGTCTTTGAATGATTATCCCTATCTGTGAAGATCTCCTCTGTCTTCAGATGATCTTTCTAGATAATCTTTATCTCTTTTGGCTGATGCTCATCCACTGTGATCTTATCCACCACATCATCATGTGCCATATCATCCACAGTTGACAGGTCACTGCTGAAGTGTTCACCAAGGCCTTTCCGCACATAGGTCTGTCAATGCACGTCCATAGGTATAAGTCATAAATTGAGTTAGTATAAAACCTTGCGTATTATATATACCTCTGACCTGTCTCACCGAAGTTAAGTGCCTTCGAGCACCCTCGAGTCTCGTATGACTTAGTTCACCAACTTCGCGCACCCACGTATCCGAATCTCATGTCTCATCGAAGATTTCTGCCAATGCATGCCTACGTGTGCCCACGTATCGAATCTCGCCAACTCACAAGACTTTGCCTTGATCCCTCATTAACACACCTTCCTCGTGCTCACCTACATGCCAAGCATTGGCCAAGGCTTGCCAACACTCACATGATCCTGCAGTCTGGACTTAAGGGTCTAACAGTAGGGGTAAGAAGATACCACATAAAGTATTGCGGTACTTTCTATTAACGTCCAGATTATAATGATTATTCATGCCAAGTAAGATCGCTAAACAAATGACATGGCATAATGATAGGCCTAAAGGTGACAGTAATACCATGGTTCATCCTTTTGATGGAGAAGCTTGGAAGAGCTTTGATGAACTATTTCCTAAGTTTGCCAGAGAACCACGTAATGTTAGACTAGGCTTAGCAACAGATGGATTCAATCCATATGGCAATTTATCACTTTCATATAGCTTGTGGCCTGTTGTTCTGTTAACATACAATTTACCCCTGGGATGTGTATAGATGAGTCATTCTTTATGCTATCCCTGGTTATTCCAAGTCTGAAAGCGGTCGGTAGTGACATTGACGTCTATATGAGACCACTAGTAGATGAGTTAAATGAGTTATGGGAAGATGGTTTTGATGTTTTTGATGTTTCAAAGGGAGAAAATTTTCGAATGCATGCAGCTTTAATGTGGACTATCAATGACTTTCTAGCCTATGGTACTGTTTTTGGGTGGAGCACAAAAGGCTCTAAGGCATGCCCTGTTTGTAGCAAGCACACTCCTTTTTGTAAGTTAAGAAGTAAGATTGGTTACTTAAGTCATCATCGTTTTCTTCCTTACAATCATCTATGAAGAAAAAACAAGAAGTTCAATGGAAAGAGTGATCATTGTCCTATACCTAACTTACCAGATGGAGATGATGTGGTGGAACTATTACGTTATATCCAGAATATATTTTATGGCAAGCAACCCAGTAATAAGAGGAAAAGGAGATTGGAAGGAGAGTTTAATTGGAATAAAAAAAGCATCCTTGTTGATATTCCATATTGGCATAAGTTAAGATTAAGGCAGACCCCTTGATGTCATGCATATAGAAAAGGATATTTGTGACAATATCCTTAGTACTTTGATGAATGTTGAAGGTAAAACCAAATATACAATCAAGGCTCGGCTTGATTTGGAAGATATGAATATTAAAAATAATTACACTTGATAAGAGCAGCTAATGGAACTATTGTGGCAAAACCTCCAGCATGCTATACAATGTCTTTCGATGAGAAGAAGAAGTTTTGTGAGTTTGTAAAGCAAGTGAAGTTTTCAAATGGTTACGCATCGAATATATCTAGATGTGTTAATGTTGATGAAAGGAAGATTGCTAGACTTAAGTCTCATGATTGTCATATATTGTTACAAAGCATTTTTCCATTAGGCACGCATTCTATCTTGAATAAAGATGTGACAGGTGTTTTAATGGAGTTGGGGGACTTCTTTCACCGAATTTGTACACGAAGTTTGAATAAGGATGATGTACAGAAGATGTGTCATGAGATTACTTTAATCTTATGCGAACTTGAAATGATATAATCACCGGCATTCTTTGATCTGATGGTACATTTGGCTATTCATTTTCCAAATGAAGCCTTACTTGGTGGACCAGTTATGTATAGATAGATGTATCCAATTGAGAGGTATTATTCAAAATGATCTTATTACTTTTAAAAGTTATCTAAATAGTGACCTATCTAATTATGGTTAATCATTTGTTAAGATTCATAGGTACGCTAAAGGGATTTGTTAGAAATAAAGCATGTCCAAAAGGGTCAATTGCTGAAACTTATGTTGTTAAAGAGTGCATGACATTCTGTTCAATGTATTTAAAAGGAATTGAAACCAACTTTAACATGCCAGAGCGAATCAATGATATGGTTCATGGTAGTGACATATCAGTGTTCTTCCAAAATGTAAGCTGATTGGTGCCAGCAAAACAATTGCTCTTCCTACAAATGAACTAGAGATTGCATACTGGTATGTGCTAATGAATTGTCATGAGATTAGGCCCTTTATTGAGTAAGTTTTTCTAACCTTTTGTCAAATTAAGATATGTCATAAGTAGAGATATTTCATATGATTTTGATTGAATTTATGATGACCCATAGTGAGCACATGAATGAGCTGAGGCAACAAAATCCATTGGATGTTGACAGGATAGATAGAGAACTATTTTCTTCATGGCTGAAGCATCGGGTAAAAGAAGGTTTGTACGTGGTGTACAATAATAATTATATATTATTAACTAATTTTCATTTCTTGTTATAGATGGAGACATTAACTAGCTCCCATGAAGGAAATATGTTTGAGTCTTTGCATGCATTAGCATGTGGACCTCACAGTTTAGTGCAAAAGTATACTGTATGCAACACAAATGTCATGTGATTTTGCATTGAAGCCCGTGATTTACGTAAGATTACACAAAATAGTGATGTTGTAGTGTTAGGAAATTATGGGTAAGATAATATTACATTTTATGGGATGCTGACAGATATTATTAGGCTTGAATATGTTAGGGGTAAAAGTGTTGTGCTTTCCAAATACAAATGTTACGATCTTGGAAATTCAAATATGAGGGTCAATGGCATTCTAAAAAGCATCAACTTAACTAAGTTTTGGTTCAAGGATGACCTATTTGTTTTTGCAAATCAAGCAAAGCAAGTTTTTTGTGTGGAAGATTTGTTAGTCGGTTCAAATTGGTGGATTGTGCAAGAATGTGAAGTTAGACATGTGTATGATATCCCATTGCATGGTAATGAAGAAGATTCAAATGACGTCAAGGAGTCTTATGAAGTTCCATTAGAAGTCGAGGAATGTTCCTTAGAGTTTTTAGATCGAAATGATATTGCATTTGATGTAATAAATAATGTTGTTTTGAATTCTGAGCAACGTTTGAATGACGATTTGGATGACTTAGAGACAAGCAGGAGTGAGAATGAATGTGATATTGTATTCGAAGAGTCCATCGACGACAACGATGAATAAATTCTTATTATGCACTTGAACCTTTGTTGTTTTATCTTCATTGATGAATAAATTCTTATTATGCAATTGAACCTTTTTAGTGCCTAATCGTTTGCATTTGGTCCAAATCAGTTCCTTCTTATTTAGTTTGGCTTAAGAATGTTTATTTAGGAATGGCTGAGCAGCTATCTACCACCTTAGTCTTCTTTTCTATGACCTTTCTTAATTCTTAATCATCTTATTATTCCCTGATATTTGTTTTATTTGATCATGCACCTTTAGTTCCATATCATTACAATCTATATCCTTGTCTTGCTTCCGTCCTTCCTTTCAACCTCAACATTTATTTGCTAACAAGGACATGATTCTAGATTCTTTATTACATCTATTGGTTTTACAACTTCAAGCACTTCCATAACTACCTCTGAAACCATAATGAAGCTTAAGCATAAATAAAGTTTTTACGTGGCCTCCACGCATCAACCTACTAAAATCGATGCATAGTCGACATATACTTTACTGAAACCATAATGAAGCTTAACCATAATAAATAGAGTGAACAAATAAATAAAGTGAACAAGTTTGGCAGGGGAGGTAACAGTCAATAAATTAGACAAATGAAAGCTATAATGCCATGTTGGTAAAGATCATTAATACCTCCAATCCATGTAGCCTGCCCTTGAGTTTCAACTAGTTTTCCAGTTTCTTTCGATTAAATCTTCCTAGTGGGTGACCATATGGTACCATCGACCTCTAATCTGATACTGTATATTGCTCCACTAGTATAGTTTCCTTTCGATTATCATTGCCTTGGATCATCAAAACCTTAGTCTCACTGCTCCTTTCATTTGACATTTCTGACTTGGTTGCCAAAAAATAGTAAAATTTGACAATTTTTGTGCTTTATAAGCATGCTTGTTCAAATTTAACATGTTAATGTTGCCTTTAGCTTCTGAAATGTGATCATTCCGTCCAAGTTTATTATGAGTTTTTTTGATACATGTGAGCATTTTACTATTCTTATTTATGATACATAGGAAAACAATTTTATTGTGTTAATTTTTGGATACATTGTGAAACAAGTTCACTTTGCTAGTTTGTTTGTAAATGATGCAAGAAATTTTAATGGAGCTGCTATATGATAGACTCCTAAAATATTGGCACAATATATGCTATATATAAAAAGTTAAAATAAAGAGAGAGGAGTCCCAATCTTTTATCATGCGAGGTTGTAATTATTATATTAAAGTCAATTTCACTATTCTATAAAGATAATGAAACTAAATGATGCAAGAATACTGGTTGAAGACTGAACAAAAGTTGCATATTTGTTGAAAGTAATAAAGAAATATCACAAGTTAGGGATGCTTAAAGATGAAAAGATCTTAAATAAAAATAACCTTGGTACCTCTAAACAGAGTGTGAGTACAAACTTCTTACCTTCAAATTCCTTGAACTAACCAACCGTATACTCATCAATAGCATCAACCACGTGGAGGACTTCATAACCCTTCTTCTTTAACTTCTCAAAGAACTTATCTACAGTTTGACATATAGGTCCATTTAATTCCATTTGTAGATAAAAGTTAAATGCCACAAAAAATTATTTCACTCTCTTCACTGCATATAGCTGCACTTTATGTTTATGAAATTTGTTCCTATATCCTTTTATCTGTCACAATTGATAACTTTAACCGTGCAAATCACTGTTACATTTTAGGTAGTTATTCCTAAGGGTTCAAAACATCCATCAGCTATGGTGTCATTTACAGTGGAGCAATATCTAGAGGTAATTATCTAGCTTTAAATTTTTGAAGTTGTTTTGCTTATTATCTATTGTTCTGGATTGTTTTGCATATTGTTGATTGTTCTGGATGTTTTTATATGCCTTATCTATCTGTACAACTCTTATCCTTGTGTTTATTTTCCCAGAAAGGACTGCTACTAAGAACTAGGTCTTATCATAGACTTCAACATCAACTTCCTATACTTACCAATTTTAAGAATTTAGATTTAATGACCTGAACATGAATAGAGCTAAGGACCTTCTTTATTCTCTTTTAAGATATAGTAAGTGTATTTATCTGAATACAATTATTCCTAAAATCAGTTATGTGATTTTATATAAGAATATTTATATTTGTAGGTAAGAGTATGTGATATTATATAAGAATAATATCACGTACTCTTAAAATCAGTCAAGCGACTCATATATTGTTCCTTGCATTAGACTTCGGAATTGATTTAAATTTAGTCCAACTTTAATCAGCTCTAGAAGATTTTGATCATTCTTCTATCCTTTAGTGACTTAAACCTATAGCAATCTCAGGGACAAGTGGATCATCTGGAAAAGTACATTTAAAAGCTATTTCAATGGCAGCTTTTTTACTTCAGATAACTATCTCCATTAAATGACCATTAAACAATTAAATAGAGGCTAAACTTAGGGAGATAGATGCATTGATAGGTACAGAAGGAAACTGCACAGATGTTGGGCAGAAACAAAATTTCATTTATCAAAATTGAGCATTGGCTTCTTGTAAAATCTAAATCTTATTGGGAAATTGAAGTGGAAGTGCAAGTAAATACCTAAACTCTTTTTTCAGTTTGGTCGTGTATTGAAATTTGATGAATTGTGGTTGTGATAACTGAAAAAATGAGTAAAACATCACACCATGTTAGCTTTCAAGCAATTGGTTTTAAGAACATTGTAGATGACATCACCAGAAATCATATTGACATACATAAAACCTCAAAAATATTGCAGTGAGAGAAGGGAGGAACGATGGTGACCAGTGATGATTGTAAGTAATGATTAACTCTGGGGTAGACAATTTTTGCACGTTACCTAAAAAATTTATCGGACTTTGGTGATGAAGAGAAAGAAAGAAAGAAAGCTTTGTTCATTAGTGAATTGAAAGGAATAGCCAAAATTAAAGCATTATCTCTACAATTGTAAAGAAGGAAACAAGGATCTTAGAAACTTCAAGTAATACATCAGTGGTAGATCTAAATTTATAAGAATTATTCAATTAAATGCAATAAGAATAATAATAACAATGAAATTTACTGCAATAATAGCCAAGATTCTATTTTCATTAATCTTACGAATTTTATTATCTGTTTCTTAATTTCCTTGGTTTGTCCTAATCATATTCATATTAACAAAATCCTTCAAGATTAAAAATAAAAAGTTACAAGACAATAATACACTATGCATTCGAATTCTTTCTGCTATAGGCAATAAAATTATAGCAAACTATTAGAATTTCAGAAGCTCAGGAGAAACTGCAAGAACATGTCTATAAGACTGATCATAATGCTCTAGGAGAGATGCTTATGTTTCCTCATATTAGAAAGTAGTAGGGACTTGAGATTCTACTAACTTTAGTATCTCTTCACCCATTTCCTTGGAGCTTCTTACCTTCAAAGTCCTTGAGCTGACCAATCGCATAGTCATCAATGGCCTTAACCATATAGATGACTTCATAACCTTTCTTCTTTAACTTCTCAAGGAACTTATTTAAATGTGGAAATTACATAAGTTAAGAAATTACAGAAGTTAGAAATTACAAAAGTTTAAAAATAGTGGAACTTGGAGGAATAATTACAGAAGTTAAGAAAAATGTGTTTCTTTACATTGACAATAATTTGATTTACAATTTGTCTCAAAATGTCTTTGTACAACTTCAGTTGAAGTATCGCTGCCAATAACAATTCCTAAAATCTTCCACAAGTGTTACACCATTTCCATCCCCATTAAAACTAATCAAATCAGATGATATGTGGTGATAAAGTTACATATTATTGCTAGAATCAAACGTTCAAGGAATGCTATACAGTGGAGACATGTTCTCTAAGAATAGTATGTGCATATCCACAGAAGATATCCTCTTTCCATCATCGACACATCTTATCAAATTTAGACTTTTCAGCAATTTTATACCAAATTTCATAATCAACTGTGTCTTTCAAATATCTTAAATACTGCAACGATGAAAATTGCCTGGAGAGATCATAAATATAGATAGAGATTTTACTGTAAATTTAAATCATATCTAGTAAATATTAAATCATATCTAGTTGCAGTCAAATGGAGCAAATTGCAAATTAAGTTGCATCATACAATCTTTAACTGTAATCCTTTTTAAGTTTTTCTCATTTTGAGCTAATGGTGCAGCGACAAGCTCGCAGTTGTCCATTTTGATTTCTTTTATTTTAAATGTCAAATGGACGTTTTTTCTAAGAAATCAAAAATTGTTGTTTCTTTTCGAAATGGAAATTATTTAACAGCCCAAGATTATTAATAGTAAGCAATAAATAGTGAATCATCATATAAAATGAAATGATGAGTTGTTTCCCATCATAAAGTGCATCTTTACTGTTTAACAACTCATTTATGCTCAATGAAATAATCATCTAACTCCTAGCTTATAGTTTTCAATTATGGGATAAATCTTTATAGTCATTCACCTTATGAGAATTACTATAGTCTTTAGTAAAGTAGCTAGCAACTTAGTGTTGGAGCATTCTTCGATATCATATATAGTAGATAGCATATCATCACCGCTACTTATTTCAAATCATTCTTTCTTTTCAAGGTTAAGATGTACCCCATTTTTTAGCAATAAGACAAAGGTTATCCACCAGAGATAGGATAAAATTTTCAATTGAATGTAAAGACTGTGGTGTAGTCCTAGAATGTCACTTATATCTATCCTTTGAATCTTCCTACTCTTAAGAATGTCCTAGAATGTCACTTATATCAAAAGCAACCATCAGAACATAAGAATTTGATATCAACTAGTTGATTGGGCTAGTGCAATTAGACTAAACAATAGGTGGGATAAGAAAACTCTTCAAGATTGATTTTGGAGCTCTTATTCACCTTATACGGATTGCTAGGAATAGCATAATATGCAAAAAGATACCATTCCTCCTGAAGCAGCACTATGCAGATTTTCCCTTTAAGTTGCTCAGCAAGTGAGCTACATGACAAGCTGCCTCATCCTATGCAACTTCGGCTGGTAGTAAATTGATAGGAAATCCTATACTAGAAGATGTAAGCTAAGCTGAATAGGGTCATTTTTATTGCTCTTACGTCTTTATATCTCTATCATGGGAATGAAACTCCTTTAAAAGGGAATTTGTAGTCATTTTGGATGGAGCACATATACAATGCATATTACTATTAGGCTATTAGCTTATCAATTGAAAGAAAACCATATTGTAGCCACATGTGGAGTGAAATGGAATGGGATTTAGAAAATAACAAGTTGTGGAATAGAAGTTTCATGACATATGGTAATCAATACCAACTGAAGATTCCTATTCATAGGGCATTATGATGGGGATTATTTGATTTTGGTTAGAGTTAGAAAATCACCCAGCATATTTCTTGGCTTGATGAGCAATAAAGTGAGCTTACAGAAATATTATTTGGTGAGTTACTAGATGTTATTAAAAGATCAAGTTTACATGTGAAAGGAGGGGAGAATTGAACTTGTATATTGCCTCATTAATTGGTGACATATTATTTTATTGACATACTCTATTTTTAGAGATAACCTGTACATTGATGTAGCTGCATTATTTGCTTATAGATTCCTGTCTCTAGTGCATTTGTGAATATGATCTTCAGCTATAATTAATAAAAACCTTCTTATTATTCTACCCGTGTGCAGGTGTTGTGGGGGTTAGAGCAATATAGTAACCAACTGTCTTTAAGCTACCATCATATCTTCTAGTTTCATAACTGAAGATGATTTTTATCTTTTGCTTCCATGAACATAATATATTGTAATGACAATTGAAAACTAAAAACTCTTTGATCCATACCATAAACTTTTTTGGAAAATTGAAAACTTTTACAACACTATAACAAAAGTATATAAATGTAATGTAGTTTTGAGTTGTAGTCCTCTCCTCTTCAGGGTTTTGGTATATGGATTATTGGGTTCATTTACCTTCTATTTTGTGATCAAAATACTTAGAAATTTACATCTGCAAATTTAGTCACATACTTGAAAATGCAATTTGTTACCAAAGATTTACGAATGCAATACACATTTTCATATCAAAATACATTTATGAAATTTACATCTGCACATTTTCTGCTTTTTTGTTATCAAATGGAAAAGTTACAGAAAGTTAGTTTATTCACGTTTCTTCCTTGTAAAGAATGTTCGCATGCATGGATGCACACATTTACAAGAATATAGGAGCAGAATCATGCAAAATTTTCTGGATTCTTGATCTTTCTTTGTCATCCATCAAGTTTTCCTAACAAAACCTTTTATGAACAGTATTATGAATTTATCCATAATTTAATCCAATCCAATTGCCATATTTTTTGCTATTTTCTTTAAATATGGTTGATGAATATTACTTTGAAATCTAATGTCGATGTGAATGCAAGTGATTCATATGGGACCTGGTCTACCCAAGAAGAAGAATAAGGCTGCACCAAGTAGCTTAGTACCGACAAAACTACAGTCACGGTACCATCAGCTAATTGGAAGTGTAGCTAACGAGCCTTGTGCTTGTACACAGCCACAAGATCAAACACCTGCACGCACACAGGCATAACATCACACAGCTACACCTCCTGAGCCTACTTCAACAACAAGAAAAGTCACATCTATGCCTAGTATTCATCCTAGAGATACGTATGACCAAATTTTGAATATGTGATGCAATATTAGTTCTCCCTCAACTTCTCAAGAGATGCTTCCAGCTTCTAATTATCAGACACCAGTAAATCACACTATTCTTCCCATTATGGGCTTTTCTTCTGTAGGCATTGCAGGTATGATCTTTTACATCACATTGATTAAATTTATTAAGATTAATTATTTTGTTTATGTAACCAATTAAGAGTATGTTATATGCTAATTATAAATTATTCCTTTTCTATTTTAGCATCCACAACTAATCCAAAAAAACAAGGGGCATCATAAAAGGACATAGATTGGTAAAGATTAATAAGGCGATACGCAAAAGATTAGTGATAGAGATCTCCCCTACTAAAGGATGACCAACCAACTCTGTACTGAAGTAAATCAGACGTTAGTATAGACTTTACGTATAAGAAACTCGATACACAAGAATGGGCGGTTGAATGGTGTATCCTTTTTGTGAATATAAAATCTTGTTAAGAACTTTTCTAACTTTTTAGAAAGATATCACAAGGATTATACGAAAATTATTATGAAGTTAAATCGCAAATAACTTCTATATAATTGTTTAATAATAAAATAAAATGAAGTAAACGATAGAAGGTATATGCTACGATTTTTATAGTGGTTCAGTCGTAGGCTACATCTAGTCCTTAGAGTTCGTCTGAGTGTTTCACTATACTCCAAACAATTACAAGTATTCTTTCTTCCCTTTCAGAGCCTCTTCAGGTCTCTTACAAAGTATTCTTTTAGCTAACATAGCCTCTCCAGGCTCTCTACCTTTTCTTTCTCTCACTAGAAAGATATTGACAGCTATTGTTATAGTAAGGTTAGCTCTCTCAGTATCACACTACATAATTTCTCTTTTCTAAGTAAGCATTCAAAGATCACTGATTTCTCAAAAGTTGCAAGACTTGTAAGATTTGTCAGATTCGTAAGATTTAAAATCTTTGATTACGACTAGTATTTAGAGCCTAAGTCTCTAACTACTTCTTGATCCTTGATAACTACTTCTTGATTCTTGATAACCATTATTTAGTTGAGTTCTGTAACTAACTCAAACTAAGTAGCTGTTTGACGTACTCCTATATCTTCATGGTATCATCTATGTTATCTTTGCGTCTATGTTGTCTATGTTGTCTTTGTGTCTGTATTGTCTTTGCATCTGTATTGTCTTTGCATTTGTATTAACTTTGTGTCTGTATTGTCTTTGCATTTGTATTAACTTTACGTCTGTATTGACTTTGCATTTGTGTTGTCTTTGCGTCTATGTTGTCTTTATGTCTGTGTTGTCTTTGTATCTATATTGTCTTTGTGTCTGTGTTGTCTTTGCATTTGTATTGACTTTGTGTCTGTGTGTCTTTACGTCTACATTATCTTTGCGTTTGTATTGACTTTGTATCTGTGTTGTCTTTGCGTTATTGACTTTGCATCTATGTCTTGACTTCATCTGCACACTTAACACACTTATGAAAATGTTCATTTGTTTCTAACATTATTATTATTTGATTGTCATCAAAGTTGATCATCATGAAGTCCTCTTGACTTAACAATCTCTCCCTTTTTGATGATAACAAATAATCATAATTTTAGAAAAAAATTAAAGTGAATGAATTTTTATTCAGTTGATGAATAAAAAAACAACAATTGAATAAGAAAACATCAAATTAATAAGCCAACAACAAATGAATAAGAAGACAACAAACAAAGAATAAGAAATCAACAATCAAAGAATAACCAAAAATTCACATATGCATACTAGCTTCTACTTTTCTTCTTTCTTCTCTTCTCTTCTTCTATTTTTCTTTTCTCCCCCTTTTTCTTCTTTCCCCCCTATCTTCTTCTTTCTCCCCCTATTTTTTATCAATAAAAAAATTTACCTCAGATGGTTCATTATTTCAGAAAACATACGTTGCATCTCAGTTATGATCAACTTGAGGTCTTCTTCTATTAATACCCATAGATAGGCTACTTCCTCATATAAATCACCAACTGAGTCAGTCAGAATATCAACCTTTTCATGAATTTCTTCAATTTCCATCACTAAGGCTTCTTGACTCCACTGCTGAAAGTGTCTTAGTTCTTCCATTCCAATAGTATTGGCTTGTTGAGGTGCACTTGATGGATAGAAGTTTGCAGCAACACATGTTTCTGAGCATAAGACATCTAATTTAATGATTTTTAAAACAGGAGGTTTGAAAAAATTGCTTGCCTTCAGGGAGATCAAGATCATCAGGTCTAGCTAGTTTTGGAATAGTTTTTTCCAAGAAGGTGAAGGAAATCTTTAATTGAAGATATAGAACTCAAAGTTCTAAGGTGCATGATCAGGTGCACAAAAGTCTCTAAGTTGACAAAAATACCTTCAACTTTAATAGTTCTGTACTGTCCTTTAGTCACTCTTCCAACTACTTGAGAAGTTGCATCTAAGAAGTGTCCACAATTACTTCCTGATGCTTTTGAAATGTGATGTGAAACATAGACTCCTCATGATTGCTCTGCATTGCATGCCTCATCTATGTTTCTCACAGTTTCATGTATCTGATCTTCTGTCAGGTCACTTACTTTTCCTTCAGGGTACATCTTCTGTTTCCCTTTTTCCACATTGCGTACAATGTTTGAAGCTCTAGGTTGGACATCAGGTACAATCTTGATCAATGTTTTACCCGTAATGGGGTAGATAGTGTATCGATCTTTGGTCATCTTTAGTGGATATGGTTCTGACTTTTCATCCCTTAGAATCCCTTATAATCTTCTTTCTTCATGATTCAGAAGATGAATAGACCGATTAGTGATCAATACAGCCTCAACGTGTACCTTGACTAACCTTTTCACAGCTAGCTTCTGCTTCTAATAGGTACCTCTTCTTATATCACCTTCATTCTCAAGTCCTCTTTTCTGATAGGACTTTGAGATACCACTCTGTTTTCAACTGATTTTTCTTTTCGTTGACTACTAGTTAAAGTGCTTTCTTTTTGACTAGTCTTTAACTGCTTACTTTCTTCTACCAGTATAGAAGGTGGTTGTGGTTGGGGTTTCTTCCTTTTAAACTCCAACTTCCTCCTAATTCTAGTCTCTTTAGTTGGCTTTGTCTGCTCTTGTTGCAAAATTGAGACTAGAGGCTTTGTAGCCTTTGGTGCCTTTTCTATCTTCTCATATTAGAGTCAATCCTTTCCCTCTCTTTTGTTCATCTTGTCGGATAGTTAATAACCTCGGTGATCTTTCTGAATTTTTAACTTTCTCAAAATCAAGTGTCTCTGCCTTTCTTTTCAACGACACTTGTTTTTCAGATAGATTCACCTGGCTTTCTTTTCTTTGCAACATCTTCTCAGCTTCAGCTGCTACCTCTGATGGTTTCTTCTTTTCTTCTATAACCATTCTTCCAGAGGATTGAGGTTTCTTCTTTTCTTGCGGAGAAACATTCCCACTCACGCTGTGTCTGACAGTGTGCTCCCCCTCAATCCTTGCTCTCACCATAGAAGTTGTACTCAATCCCATCTTACCGATAGTTGCCGCTTTAATAATGCTTTCAATATTCAACTTCATCCTATTTCCTCTATCAAGAAGAATTCAAGAATCTCTGAAGATTCTTGTCAGCAATATGCCATATGGAAAGGCATTAGAATCCCTCTTCGTCTTCATCAGATATCTAAAAATCAGATATCGAAGATTTATAACATGATGATTGAGTAAATAGAACAGGCATTGCTCATCTATCATTGTAACAACGTTCTTTGATCCTGTTCTTGGTAGAATGCAATGAAAAAGTATATTGTGTAGAACCCTAGCCTTTGGAACAAGGTTCAACGACTTCTTGTCCTTTGGGTCACTACTTCTATAGAGTTGTCGATTTATGTGTGCCTTCTCTAGACAGTTTTTAGTCATCCATCTAAGGTTATAAGACACTTCTTCTCCAACACATGGACATCCGCTAATCTTCTAGATTAGCTCCAGTGTCACAATAACTGACAATGTATCAACCACTGATACTACAGTATCGTCTACTACTTTTGCATTCTTCCAAAACTCATAAACTTCATTCAAATAGACTGTTTCACGAACCTGAAAGAAGCTTTTCCATCTGGCTGCATCAACTTTTGGTTCAATATCCATCTTTATTCTTCTTCAAGATTCGAAATCATCATGCTTTCCATAAATAATTGCTTGCTCCATTGCGATCTTTAGATAGTAGAAACTTCTCAAAGTAATGAGATTAGTATTTGAAGATAAGAGTGTAACCGAAAGGTCTCGAGATGAGCAGTTGTTTTTTAGAGTGCCATAAAAATCAATTTCAGAGGATTTCAAGAGTTTTCTAGAGTTAGTGATGTTCTAAACTATCTAAGAGGATTTCTTTTATATTTCCCTCCAAAAATAATTACCTTCTATAACTTGGAGTTACTGGCTCTTGAAGACTTATTACTTTTTATCTTCCTTATGTAAAAATCATCTGGGTCGTGACATGTCAGACGATTGGTCTCTAAACACTACCATATTCAAGTTTCGTCTGATTTCTTTGAATCTTTCTTCATTCAAAGGCTTAGTA
>JAOSBN010000178.1:22226634-22244914 GCA_027563595.1 Erythroxylum suave | reverse complement strand
TAGCTCCTTATTCATTTTCTCCTAAGTATAAATGAGAGGTCTACCTGCACTAATGTCATTAAAGGTTCTTATTCTCTACTATAACTTTGTATCATCTACCATGTACATAGTTGTGATCAACACCTTTTCTGACTCAAATAATTTATTGTTATAAAGTATTGTTATCTGTCCTACAAGAAATTTTTAAGTTCTTTATCGCATTGCTTGCCATAAAAAAATTTGGGCTCTCACACCTTCATCAAAGTACTTTTTGATCAGACTCTCAGTTCATGCCTAGATATAGCATGTTTGAGCACCAACAAGTTGTAACTTAACTACTTATAAGCTTTAACTATTCCTCAAGTGCTCTCTTTATCTTTTAAAGTTCAATTGTCATAGCTTTAAAACATCATAACAAAGGAACCATACCATCATCAGTTAGGTTTAGAGGACTAATGATCACCTTTAATTAAGCACTATAATTGTCAAGTTTCTCTCATCAACCAATGTTCACCAAACAAGGCTCTGATACCAGTTGTCATGATGACTTTTTTGGCATAGTAAAATTGAAATAATTTTTTCAAAGTCCTTATGCGGCACTCAAACTTATGTCACAAAGCTTAACTCAACATTTCCTTCATGATTGATGACCATTAATTTTGTTTGTTTATGAATGCCTCACAACACTCATGTTTAAGTGTTTCACTCCATTATGACAATAAAAATGTTTTTACGCAAACAATCGAAAGTGACAAACAAGAGAGTTATGGTGAAGCCAAACTTTATTAATCAAACATCAAAATTATAATATAAAGGAACTTGAGTTTTTACTAGCTTGAAGAGTTGTAAAAGAACACCACTCAAATGAACTATCTATTTAAAACTCTTATAAAGAACTTTTCCATAAAACTCTTAACTTTATTATAGATGATTTAATGTACCAAGTTTCACCCCTTACACATAAATAAATTAAAAACGATGCCTTTATATTGGCTTATAAGAACTAATGGACCAGAAAAGCTAAAATCATTTGCTTTCTCCATGACTCACTATATTAGTGGGGAGTTATCCACTTTATGCTGCTAAGGTTGAAATCACCTACTTTCTTCAATGACTCACTTAGTTAGTGGGGAGTTACCCTCTTTATGCCACTAACTCCTCTTTTACATATGCGATAAGTGTTTTGAAGATGAATATCTACTGCCACATCATCTGACCCACTTTCCCATTACTTAAAGAGGTTCTCTCACTTTGTATGGTAATTCTTCCACTTTCTTAGACAACTACTTGCATGTTTTTGCATGTATCTCAACGTCATCACATCTTAAAGACAAGTTCCTTGATGAGCCCTCTATTTATCCATCTCAAGCCATCTTTGTGCATAGTATGTCCAAGCACATCTATGGTGTAGTCAAATTGCTTTATAAACTAAGTTCGCAACAATTTGAGTCATTGTATAATGAACCTTTCATGTTAAAGTTAAGTATCACCTCATACCCTTAACTTAGTATGAATTAGCTGTGGCTTTCATCTTTTGGTCTCGTATTTGAATCTTGCATTTCATTCAAGATTTTTGCTAATGCTCACCAATGTATGCCAATGATTGCCTACTCTTAAGATTTCATCGATGATTGCCAATTTGTCCTTCCCTAATCTTAAATCTTTACCTTGTTCCGTTAACCTAAGTGCTAAATATTGACTAAGGCTCGTCAACAGTTAAATGATTTTGGAATTTAGACCTTAGAGTCTAACAATAAGTTATGACAGGGGCTTTGGGGAGATATTCCATTAGCATCATTATGTGAGAAAATTTTATGAAAGTCCCACAAGGGTGTCTCCTCCACCTAATGTGGTCTTCCTAGTTTGGATGCAGTCGGCTCATCATATTGCTTGCAACAAAAGAGTTGGAGATCAACCTAATATGTTTAGTTAGAGCTTAAAACGCTGTAGCATTATCTCCAATTGCAACCTTTAAATGGTTAAGTTTTTAAACTTCAAAAAAAGGCCTTATAGTGGATTAATTGTCATTCTAAAAGGATGTTAAAGTGTCATTGTCAATCTTGTATCTAAACTTCATCATATATCTTTTCTTTAGCATTAATGTATAAGTAAGTGGCTATGAAGTATCATGTTTAAGTTTCAATTTCTAAATGCTCATGTCATTTATGTAGTATGAATGAATCCAATTTACCTATAATAAGCTTTTATCATTTAAAAGCTTCTAATTTCTTTTAATTATCTGCATCTGATTAGTAATTCTAAGAGGTAGAATTCCAAGTTCCCTCTTTTTCTTGTCCCTTAATAGTTCTTTCCATTTCACTTTAGCTAGGGATCTATTATTTCCATATCCAGACCAAATGAACCCTTTCAGCATCTTTCCAATAGCCTTGCTTATGTTTTTTGGGAACCAAAGATGAGATGAATAATACACGTACAATTTGTTTAATACTAAATTAACTGATTATATCCTACCTACATATATAAACACTTGTTACACTAGCTTATAACTCTAAAATTAATCCATTCAAGTAGTTCCTTGAAATCTAAATATGTGGGTCTTATGGAAGTTATTGGGACACCTAAATAGGTAATTAGAGGTTTAGAAACCTTTAGACCAATTATATAGCCTAAGCAACTAGAGATTGCACTTGTTCTCGTGGATACTATAAGCTGACTTTTTATCATCATTTATAGAGATACCTAAAAGAACTTTTAAAATATTAAGAGCTATAACTAAAACAATCACTAAGTTGAGATTTCACTACAACAAAAACATATATTTCGTGACGTTTTCTGAAAAACGTCGCGAATTGTTCGAGGCTTTGGTGACATTTTTTCAAACGTCACGAAAAGCGCTAATATTCCGCGATGTTATATGAAAATGTCGCGGATTAACTAAGCGTTTGGCATCGCTTTTTTAACAAAACGTCCCAAAATAGTTAGTACAACGTTCTGGTGAATTAGAAGTTGCGAAAGGCTAGCTCCCCCATTCCCCTCGCCCCCACCAGAACGACGTCGTGTGGCCCGCCCGAAACGGCATCATTTTCGTTTACATAAAGTGAAACTGTACCCACCAAAATGATGTCATGTCGTCGTCCCAACATGACATCATTTTGGTATTCTTGAAAGTTAAACCCCCGCCCTCCCACCAGATGAGACGATGTCGTGTCCCCGCCCCCTCCAAAATGACGTCGTCTCATCTTCTGTGTAAATGAAGAACAAGTTTTACGATAGTACTTAGTCCTGCTTGTAGTTGTTTCGCCTTCCCTCTCTCTAGAGCCACGTTCCACCAGAATGCTTGGAATCTGTGGAGCCACTTTGTCATTGCTTCACCAGTTGACGTCCCTCTGTCATCTATGGTCGAAGTGCATCTGCGTGTTGGTGGAGGTAAGGCATTCAACTATTTTGCTTGTGATGAATGTCGAGTTAAATGCTGGTTTCTTACTCGATTGAAGTGGACGATTTAATCTGGGTTTTGAAGTGTTTGTTCGTTTGTTTTGATTATCTGTAACATAACGCATTTGGTTTTGCATTATGTGACAGTTTGTTAAGGAAGTAGAGATTATATGTTTAGGTGATTTGGGATAATATGGTCACGGCTTTGAGTGTTCGGAGAAAGTTTAGAGTGGGTTTATGGATAGTTTTTGTAATTTTTAGATTGATTATGATTGCACCTAAACCTTCCAATTTGGTGCAAAACTATAATCTCATTAAAAAGTTTGTTTTGATCGATTATATGTGATGCATTTGGATTTGCGTTGTGTTACAGTAGTTAATTTGGATTTGCATGGTGGAGTTAAGTCATTAAACATTTTTCCTTTGAAGTGTTCGATGAAAGTCGTTCAGTGGTTTTCTTAATGTGATTGAGATTGTTTGAGCAACTGGCGTAAAACAAGTGGGATAACAAGTAGGTGCTTAAGTTGTTAAGTATAGTGATTGATAGCTAAATTAAATCTCCATAGGAAAGCCAAATGAATTTGCTAAATATAGATAATGAGTTATACTTTGCTAAATATATATCAATTCATGGATGCCACTTTAGGCCACAAGACCTTAAGCTTTGTAAAATATAATTAGATCAAGATGAACAAAGGAGACAACGAATAAATCCTTCGTCACGCACAAAGGCTTCTATTATTTCATGATCATGCCTTTATCTAAAAAATGTAAGGACAATCTATAAAGGTTAGTGAACTTGGTCTTCTACTTAAGAGAAGCATCGAAGCATGAACAATATGATTATGAAAAAAAAAACTAGAGGAAAATACATTAAAAACCTATAAGAATGCTTTACAACCCTAAAAGAATAAAATATGGAATTAAACCCAAAAATGCATACTTAGTCTAGGGACAAGCAAGTCCTAAAGAAGGATAAAAGTTATTTCGTTAAAAATTAAAGCTATCTTTTATATGAAAGCACCTAAAACTTGAAATAAAATATAAAGGTAGATTTTGTACTTGAAATTTCAACTCCCTTAGAAGAATATAATAAAGTCCATAATATCCCTATACCTAATAGCGAGCACTTGGCATGGACAATATATGTAGATAAGGAAACTGAAGAAAAGGATGGTGAGACAATGATAAATTTAGAGAAGCCCATAGGAATAAAAATACAGTATAGGTCACCAATTAAGACATCTAAGAATAAGGCAAAGTATTAAGCATTATTATTTAGGCTGAAGTTGGCTAATGATCTACAAATTAAGCTTATAAATATTAGGTTAGACTTATATTTTGTATTAAACTAACTTAACAACACTTATAAGGTAAAAGAAGATAAATTAACAAAGTACAAGGAAAAGTTTAGGTTGGTAAAAGAGAACACATATGCAAGCACCAAGTTGGTTTCAAAGCAATAAAACTATAAATTTAGTTACATATAAAATAAGGGATAACAATGATGCCATCCCATAAGAAATATTTTATAAAGAGTAGACAAAGTGAATAACAATACATATCAATCAAATAATTATCATTAATGAAGATAAAGTAGATCAAAAATATCTAATATAAGAATAATTATAAAAAGGAAAGATATAAAATGATAGAGATATAAAAAAGAATCTCATAGCTCAATCCTAGAGATATTTTCTAAAGGTACTTCTCCTTATCTAAGATGTATTTCTAAATTTCAAGTACAATATGTTTTAAAGATATATAAAGGGGTACTTATAATCCTATTAAGTAGGATTATCCTTATAACATAGGATCTTAAGGTAAGGATACTTCATGTGTATAATTCAAATGGATGCTCAAGAATTCATAAAGAAATGTGTTAAGTTCTAAAGGTACTCAAACTTACGTTATTCACTTATCATTGGCAATACTGCGGTACCAGTTGTGGTCACTAACAGTTAGTTGAAATCACAAATAGAAAAATACTGCAAGGCTTAAAAACAAAAGTCTAGGATTCTAAAGGCACCTAGGTTGGAGATATCTATAACACATTATAGGCATACTGGGTAACATCAAGAATAGATAATAGAGAAACACCCTTCAACCTTGCTTTTGAAGTTGAAACCTTGATTCCTATAGAGTTAAAGTTACCTAGTCTAAAGATGCAAACATAAAACCCTCAGGGAAAGGATGACCAACATCACTTAGAACTTGAATTGATTAAAAAGCACATAGATCCGACAATAATAAAAACAAAGTATACTAATAAAGAGTTACAAAATCAAAATTCTCATATAACATAATATCAAAATCTCCAAAATGGGGACATAGTCATGCAAAATTCAATGTTCTAAAAAAGAAATTTATATATCCATTAATTGCTATATAAATTGCAAGATAAGTAAATAGAGCTCTTGTCAAGGTTATATTCTAGGCATAATATTTCCGTGAATGATATTAAGGATCTCTTCAATATGTCAAATGACTCATTATCTACAACTCATAGTATTAGTAAATCATTAGCAAAAGCAAGTTTTGATATTTGGAGTTCCTAACATCTATTGTGGTACATAAAACTCAAATTCTTATTGATAAAGGGTGGTGATTTTGTTCAATATTTTCATATCAATAATAAAGAGAAATAGGGACAAAGGTTCCCCTTACCTTATCCCCTATTTGCTTTGAATAAATAAGATGGCTCACCATTTATTATCACTATAAAGATCATAGTAGTTAGGCATTTAGTAATCCATTCTAAAACAACCAAAAGCTTGGAGAGCATCTAATATGAATTCCCAACTAATTGTATGAAAAGCCTTAATGAAGTTAATTTCCATTACATAACTCTTAATGGATTTGTTGCTAGAGTGACCCCTAGAAAAGTCTTAAGCTATGCAAACATTGTCTCTTATATTCCTACCTTTAACATATGCTCCCTAACAAGAATTCATGAAACTTTTGAGAGTTTTTTTTACCCTCTTAGCTATTATCTTGAAGATAAGTTATTAAATGACAATGCCTGGTAAGTTCCAAAGCCTGCTAAGTGGAGATTGTGCCTCTCAGGGATACTTGGACATTTTAGGGAATTGATTTATCCTTGAAACGTCTTCCAAATAGGTTTGCAAAGTAACCTTAAGCCATTAATTTCATATTCTCCTAATCCTTTACCACTGTACAATTTAGTGCTTTGAAGCACAATATCTTGGCCTTATTGCTTCTCCCCTTGATTATGTTATGAAGGGCTTTGAAGAACATGATTGTTAAGATGGGATTTGACTATGTTTGTATAAAGAATGAAAGGCCAAAAGTTAATATAGTGTGCAAGAATATGGATGAAGAATATATGCAAGCCTTACATAAGATACAAATGTTTTTTAAATTAAGACATTCCATGATTCTCATCCTTGCTGAAGATTATTTAATAGTACAAAATTTGATTACTAGCAGATTGTGATACTTGTTTTGCAAACATGTTTGCTGTTATAATTACATAATGTGAATATAACCTAAATATAGATGTATGTAGGTGCCATATTACTTGGATTGTAGATTTTCAGTAGAACTTTACGCTTGTCTTTACTGTAGACATGTCACCGAATACATCACACTTCAGTCTTACTTCACCCGGACCCGTCGCTTCAAACTTATGCCTTTCTCAAGTAGTCTTGTTATACATTTACAGTCCAAAGGTTGATGTAATTCGAGGAATATTCAAGCTTAAGATTGCAAATATTGTATCAAATTTAATATTTGAATTGATTTTGGTATGGTATGATATTAATAGAACATCCTTTTAAACAATTTTTAAAAATTGAAATAACTTTCAAATATTATAAAATTATAAATAATATAAAAATTTTAGTTCTAATTTTTTGTTCTTTATGACAAATACTATTTGCAAGTGTGAGGAGGAGATAGTTGGAGGAGCCATTGGAAAACAAGAACCAGGTATGCTAACTTATAAGTATGAAGTTGCTGGATTGTTAATTGGTTTGTTTGCATTCATACTACAGCTATTGAATTTGCTCTATGAAATGCCATATTTTGCTCTATGCAATTATGCT
This sequence comes from Erythroxylum suave, assembly GCA_027563595.1. Lineage (NCBI taxonomy): Eukaryota > Viridiplantae > Streptophyta > Magnoliopsida > Malpighiales > Erythroxylaceae > Erythroxylum > Erythroxylum suave. The sequence goes on along the minus strand of JAOSBN010000178.1, from coordinate 22,237,472 downwards.
AAAGTAAGGATCCTGCATTCATACATAAATAGAGAAATGAAATGTCATATTTTGCTTAATTTGTTTTATGACTTTTTTTATTACTCTCTCCGTAGTTCTCTGTATAGTTTATCAAATAATAATACAAATTATACATATTAGTATGTGTAGAGCAAAGCTAATATTTGTACCGATGTCTTAGCTTCGATTATTTATTTATCAAAATCTTCCTTCTTTTAAATTTTTCTAAGTTATTAAACAATGGTTTAGCCCTTTCTTTATCTACGTCTCTTATAGGTAGTTAGATTTCTTAAAACCTAACCTAATAATTTGGGGACATCAATTAGTACTCCATTGCCAATCATAAATGTCAAGCTACTTTTTCACACATCCATTAGTACCCCATTAGTAACCATAAACAGTCTCCTCAACATGATGGGAACTATAGTGTCATATTTTAGGTCTATTATCAAAAAGCTCATAGGAAAAATTAGTTTTCCTACTTTAACAGTTATGTTTTCCACTACTTCAATTAGATACCTAGTAAACCTTTCCTCATCCTACGCTTAATAACATAACATAATGTTCTCATTCTTATATTGAATTAATAGGTATTTCTTACTCTATGGATAAGAGTTGGATGAACAGTGTAAGGGTTTCCCGTGAATACATTGATGGAGTCAGGATGTTTATGAATTTTGTGGCTGAAAAAAAGGGCAAAGAGTGTGACATTCCATGCCCTTATGCACGTTGTATGAATTGTTATATGAGGTCTCAGAAGAATGTTTTTGAACATTTAATGTAATTCAGCATCGACCAATCATACACCCATTGGGTTTTACATGGTGAACTACCAGAATGTAGATTTATGTCTAGGGAAGAAAGGGTTGATGCTGCAAATGTAGACATAGATGGGACAGGAAATGATATTAATGAAGGTGATGGAGATGAGGAGGATGATGGGATGCAAGATTTGCTTGATGATGTGGGTACTTTCTTAAATGATCGTCCAATTAATCAGGACAGAAGGAGTCCTCCTATAGGCATTGAAGATTCTATTATGGGTGGCTTTCATGAATTATTTAGTAAAGCAACTGAAGAGTTGTACCCGAGATATACAAACTTTTTAAAGTTGTCATTTTTAATAAAGTTGCTTCATTTGAAAGTATACAACAACTGGATCAATAAGTCATTTGACATGTTACTTGCTTTACTGAAGGATGTATTACCTAATTGTAAATCTTTGCCAAAGTCCTATTATGAAGCAAATCAATTTCTAAGGAGCCTAGGTTTGCGTTACGTGTCGATACATGCATGTAAGTACGATTGTTGCCTATTTTGGAAAGAGCATGGGGACTTGGAAAGTTGTCCCCAGTGTGGAACATCAAGATGGAAAATTAATAATGGCAGGGGAAAGAAGATACCACATAAAGTATTGCAGTGCTTTCCATTAACGTCCAGATTACAACGATTATTCATGTCAAGTAAGACCGCTAAACAAATGACGTGGCATAATGATAGGCCTAAAGGTGACAGTAATACCATGGTTCATCCTTCTGATAGAGAAGCTTGGAAGAACTTTGATGAGCTATATCCTGAGTTTGCCAGAGAACCACGTAATGTTAGACTAGGCTTAGCAACAGATGGATTCAATCCACATGGCAATTTGTCACTTTCATATAACATATGGCTTGTTGTTCTCTTAGCATACAATTTACCCCCCTTGGATGTGTATGGATGAGTCATTATTTATGCTATCACTGGTTATTCAGGTCCGAAAGCAATCGATAGAGACATTGACATCTATATGAGACCATTAGTAGATGAGTTAAATGAGTTATAGGAAGATGGTTTTGATGTTTTTGATGTTTTAAAAGGAGCTAATTTTCGAATGCATGCAGCTCTAATATGGACTATCAATGACTTTCCAGCCTATGGTACTATTTTTGGGTGAAGCACAAAAGGCTATAAGGCATGCCCTGTTTGTAACAAGCACACTACTTCTTGTAAGTTAAGAAGTAAGATTGGTTACTTAGGTCATCGTCGTTTTCTTCCTTACAATCATCCATGGAGAAAAAGCAACAAGTTTGATGGCAAGAGTGATCATCGACCTATACCTAACTTACCAGATGGAGATGATGTGATGGAACAATTATGTCATGTGCAAAATATATGTTATGGTAGGCACCCCAGTAATAAGAGGAGAAGGAGATTGGAAGGAGAGTTTAATTGGAATAAAAAAAGCATTCTTTTTGATCTACCATATTGGCATAAGTTAAGATTAAGGCATAACCTTGATGTCATGCATATAGAAAAGAATATTTGTGACAATATCCTTGGTACTTTGATGAATGCTGAAGGTAAAACCAAAGATACAATCAAGGCTCGGCTTGATTTGGAAGAGATGAATATTCGAAAAGAATTACACTTGATAAGAGTAGCTGATGGAACTATTATGGCAAAACCTCCAGCATGTTATATAATGTCTTCCAATGAGAAGAAGAAGTTTTGTGAGTTTGTCAAGCAGGTGAAGTTTCCAGATGGTTACACATCGAATATATCTAGATGTGTTAATGTTGATGAAAGAAAGATTACTGGACTTAAGTCTCATGATTTTCATATACTGTTACAAAACATTCTTCCATTAAGCACGCGTTCTTCTTGAATAAAGAAGTGACAAGTGTTTTAATGGAGTTGGGGGACTTCTTTCACCGAATTTGTAGACAAGGTTTGAATAAGGATGACGTACAGAAGATGTGTCATGAGATTACTTTAATCTTATGGAAACTTGAAATGATATACCCACCGACATTCTTTGATGTGATGGTACATTTAGCTATTCATTTGCCAAATGAAGCCTTACTTGGTAGATCGGTTGTGTATAGATGGATGTATCCAATTGAGAAGTGTCATTTAAATTGATCCTATTACTTTTAAAAGTTATCTAAATAGTGGCCTATCTAATTATGGTTAATCATTTGTTAAGATTCCAAGGTACACTAAAGGGATTTGTTAGAAATAAAGCACGTCCAGAAAGGTCAGTTGTTAAAACGTATGTTGTTAAAGAGTGCATGACATTCTATTCAATGTATTTAAAAGGAATTGAAACCAATTTCAACATGGCAGAGCGAATCAATGATATGGTTGATAGTAGTGACATATCAGTGTTCTTCCAACAATGTAAGTCGATTGGTGCTGGCAAAACAATTGCTCTTCCTACAAATGAGATAGGGATTGCACATTGGTATGTGCTTATGAATTGTCATGAGATTAGGCCCTTTATTGAGTAAGTTTTTCTAACCTTTTTTCAAATTAAGATATGTCATAAGTAGAGATATTTCATATAATTTTGATTGAATTTATGATGACCCATAGTGAGCACATGGATGAGCTGAGGCAACAAAGTCCATTGGATGTTGACAAGATACATAAAGAATAATTTTCTTCATGGTTAAAGCATCGGGTGAGAAGAAGGTTTGTACGTGGTGTACACTAATAATTATACATTATTAACTAATTTTCATTTCTTGTTATAGATGACGAAGTTAATTAGCTCCCGTGAAGGAAATATGTTTGAGTCTTTGTATGCGTTAGCATGTGGACCTCATAGTTTGGTGCAAAAGTATACTGTATGCAACATAAATGGCATACGATTTTGCATTGAAGCCCATGATCTGCGTAGGGTTACACAAAATAGTGGTATTACAGTGTTAGGAAATTATAGGGAAGATAATATTACATTTTATGGGTTGCTGACAAATATTATCAGACTTGGATATGTTAGGGGTAAAAGTGTTGTGCTTTTCAAATACAAATGGTACGATCTTGGAAATTTGAATATGAGGGTCAACGGCATTCTAAAAAGCATCAACGTAACTAAGTTTTGGTTCAAGGATGACCCATTTGTGTTGGCAAACCAAGCAAAGCAAGTTTTTTTAGTGAAGATTTGTTACTCGGTTCAAATTGGTGGATTGTGCAAGAATGTGAAGTTAGACGTGAATATGATATCCCATTGCATAGTAATGAAGAAGATTCAAATGACGTTGAGTCTTATGAAGTTCCAGTGGAAGTTGAGGAATGTTCTTTATAGTTTTTAGATCGAAATGATATTGCATTTGATGTAATAAATAATGTTGTATTAAATTCCGAGCAACATTTCAATGACAATTTGGATGACTTAGAGACAAGCAGTAGTGAGAATGAATGTGATATTGTATTCGAAGAGTCCACCGATGACGATGATGAATAAATTCTTATTATGCACTTGAACCTTTGTTGTTTTAACTTCATTGATGAATAAATGAATAATTATGCAATTGAGAGAATGTTTATTTAGGAATGGGACTACAGTTGGCATTTGTGTTTGTTTTAGGTAAGTAGTAATTAAAATTGTTATGAACCAATGGACAGGTCTTATTCTGAAATCAGTTAACTTTCTTAAAGTCCACTACTTATACGAACTTAATCATATAACAAGCTTATTAGGTAGGCTAATAAGTCTTGATGAAAATACGACCAAACTCAAAAGAATTGGATATGCTAAGATATTCTTTGAAACATATTTGAATAGAAAATTTCACTATTCTATAAGGATAGTGAAACTAAATGATGCAAGAATATTGGTTGAAGACTGAATAAAGAAATATCACAAGTTAGGGATGCCTAAAGATGAAGAGATCCTGAACATAAATAACCTTAGTACCTCTAAACAGAGTGTGGGTAGAAGCTTCTTACCTTCAAATTCATTAAACTGACCAACCGTATACTCATCAATAGCATCAACCATGTAGAGGACTTCATAACCCTTCTTCTTTAACTTCTCAAGGAACTTATCTGTAGTGTTTGACGTATAGGTCCTCATTATCTACTTTTCTAAGGAATTTTGTAAATATAACTACTCTTCGAAGAAAAAGGAAAATCATTAAGTTAGCCTTAATATTTTTGTCAAAGATTATCTTTAATATATATAGCTAAAAATAGTTAGTGGTTGGATAGTGGTTCCCCCATTCATATTTCCAATATTACATGTATTAAGGAACAAAAGAAAGCCAAGTAAAAGGGACGTAAACATGTTTTTAGGTAATGGAATGATAGTAGAAATATAATCTATCAGAAATTTGGAGATGCGATTTAGATTAGGTGCTAGTATATTGTTGAATGAAATGATGTATTATCATTAATGAGACGTGGTTTAATTTTAGTTTTTATACTTAGTGATGTTGATATTCACTTGTTTTCAACATTGTTCCTTAGTTCCTATGGAACCAGTGAATCTTTTTAATAATGCTCTCTATTGTTTGGAATTGCAGAATATTGATAAATGTGTTATAAATGTTGAAAAATAAGATACTAAAAGATTTTTAACTAAGGAGGCATCATTCTCTTTATAAGATAAGTGTCTTAGTTAAATTTTAAAGAAAAGGATTGAGAGATTGATCCAGAATTAGTTCCTTACTAATTTACACTATGATGACCTTGTTAATGCCTATGTAGATAAACTTAGTAAAAGTGAGAAAAATAGTGCCACTAAGAGTACCAGAATTTTAGAGATTATTTGTATATATTAGTTGATCTTAGAACCTGATCATTGATAAAAAGAAGTTATTTGCTACCTTTGTTAATGATATACTCCCGATATGATTACTTATATCTCATCATTAATAAGTTTGAGGCCTTAGAGAAGTTCAAAATATTTAAGGCAAAGGTTGGGAAACAATTCAATAAGGTTGCCAAGTTAGAATGTGGTGAATACTGGAGTTGTAGAGACGAGAAAATTCATTGTAAAAGACATAATGAGGAGAATGGTTGAGAGATCAAAGATTCTTAACTATCTATCTGACAAGATACTAAAGACAACAACTCTACATGCTAAAATTTATTCCTATTGAGAGAGTTAAAAAAACTTGTCAAATGAATTTCACATAAGAGTATTGAGTTCACCCATTCTTTCTCTCTTAGAACATGCACATGTTCATACATATTCAGGTTGTTAACTGATGATATGTGATCGTACTTGTTTACATGCTACCAATAATTATTTCACTCTCTTCACTTCATACAGGTGCACTTTATGTTTATGATTTTTGTTCCGATAGCCTTTTATCCGTGACAACTAATAACTTGAACAGTGCAAATTACTGTTACAATTTAGGTAGTTATTCCAAAGGGTTCAAAAGATCCATCAGCTGTGGTGTAATTTGCAGTGGAGCAATATCTAGAGGTAATTATCTAGCTTTAAATTTCTGAAGTTGTTTGCATATTATCTATTATTCTTAATGCTTTTATATGCCTTATCTATCTCTACAACCTCTATCCTTGTATTATCTTAATACAATTAACAGAGCTAAAGACCTTCTTTATTCTCTTTTAAGATATAGTAAGTGTATTTATCTGAATACAATTATTCTTAAAATCAGTTGAGTATGTGATATTATATAAGAATATTTGTATTTGCAGGCATATCCTTGCATTAGGCTTCAAATTTTGATCTAAATTCAATCCAACTTCAATTAACTCTAGAATATTTTGATCATTCTTCTTTCCTTTAGTGACCTAAACCCATAGCAATCTCAAGTACAAGTGGATCATCTAGAAAAGTACATTTAAAAGCTATTTCAATGGCAGGTTTTTTAACTTCAGATAACTATCTCCATTAAATGATTAAATAGAGGCTAAACTTAGGGAGATAGATGCATTGAAAGGTACAGAAGGAAACTGTATAGATTTTGGGCAGAAACAAAATTTCATTTATCAAAATCAAGCATTGGCTTCTTGGAAAATCTAAATCTTATTGGGAAAATGAAGTGGAAGTGCAAGTAAATACCCGAACCCTTGTTTCAGTTTGGTCGTGTATTGAAATTTGATGACTTGTGGTTGTGATAATTAAAAAAATGAGTAAGACATCTCACCAAGTCAACTTTTAAGCAATTGGTTTTAAGGCATAACTTCAAATAACTATCTCCTGAAAACAAATAGGCTTCGTACATCTAGACAGATTGTGGATACAAGCTTCTTACCTTAAAATTCCTTGAGCTGACCAATCGCATAGTCATCAATGGCCTCAACCATATAGATGACTTCACAACCCTTCTTCTTCAACTTCTCAAGGAACTTATCTAAATGTGGAAATTACATAAGTTTAAAAAAATGTGGAACTTGGAGGAATAATTACATATGTTAAGAAAAATGTGGAAGTTTCTGACCCTTCTAAAACTTGGAGGAATAATTTACAGAAGTTATAACAGATTTGTCAACTTAATGCAATCATTTGTTGGGGAACTAAGACTAGACCAGTGTTTGACGTATATGTTCAACCTATTACTAATCCTAATTTGAATAAAATGCTATATAATATCCCTCCATTTTAAGATTTATGTTAAGCTTCAAGAAGAATCATGCATTACCTTAAATGTACAGATGCTTTTATCCTTTAAATAATGTCTGTTCAGTCATTTTATCCATAGTAAATCCTTTTCATGTATAATTCTATATAATCTTTTAACCAAAAGAGTCCTAGTAACTAGTTGTACAAGCAAATGCGATATTTTATTTATTTGATTTAGCGTATGGAAGAAACAATCCTTAAATTCATATGTATTTTGCATCATCAACCATATCTTATGATCGACTATTGTTTTTACAGATTGTATTAAAATACAAAGTAAGAGACAATCATCTATCTCTTCATTAATCCATATAGAAGGTAATAGACTGTCATTATGCTAATTTAGATTTCTATTTACTTTATATTGACAATAATTTGATTCACAATTTGTCTCAAAATGTGATTGTATAACTATCCACCAAATATGGTGTTGTTGGGCTAATTTAACAACTGTGAAAGTTATTGTCTTAGAGTTTAGGTGACACAAATTCCTACTTGTATGCTTAAATTTATGATATTTTGGATTGTTTTACATTATATATTAATAGTTAAAGTTTAATTTGCGGGTTGCTTGTAAACTACAATCAATTCATTTCCACAAAATAATGACTAACTTAGTTTTTGCTTTGTCTAACATAATATTATTTTATTATGATGAACAACCTAATTTATCTGTAATTTAAGATCATGTCATGACATTTTGGACTGTTCTTTATTATATTATTTGGTGTTCTTTTTTGCTTATTTGGGGAAAAGAATCTCAACACTGATCCTATTAGAATATGTTCCCTTATCCTATATAGCACTCCTACTATGTGTGTACAAAGAATGTTGTCACTTTCATATCTTGAAAAAGGACAAGTTTTGCACACTTCGAGCAACTGAAGTCTAAAGCTTCGTTTATTTTGTGCTTCAGAAAAGTTTGAGAGTACATTTTCTTCTAAGTAATGCGCTTTTTTTGGAAGATGTAAGAGACTTGACAGCTTCTCAATCCTTCTAGCCTAGATCCTTTGATTTCCTCAAAAGTTTTAGAGTAAAGTAGTGTGAATTTAAAAGTGCAAAATACTGTTACATTTCAGGTTGTTTTGCACTTCTAAATTCATCAATAATAAGAGTTATGACTATGAATGTATTATGAATGACATTTTTAAGTTAGCATTGTTATTTCACTTTCTTTATAACTAAGTTATCACATAATGTATAGTTAAACACATTATATGATATGAAGAGATTATGTTATGCTAGATTATATGTTATTATGGACCTAAATAAAGAGCTACTAGAGTATATTCTATTGATAAAGTTTAGAGATAATGATTTAATGATTGAAAATATGGTTAGAATCTAATTTCAATGGAGACCATTACTAAAGTGAAACAATATAGGCTAATCATAGAGCAGATTAATATAAGCTTCTAGGATTGGAAAGACTAGATTATTACAAGGTTATTGAAGGAAGGACAAAGAATGAGAATTTGGAAGGGCTACTAAAAAACAATGCATTAATAATTATGTTAAAAGAAAACGAGAAAAAGGAATATTTAAAGGACTAGGAGTAAATTCTGGCATTGTGGTATTATGATTGGTTTTCATAAGACTATTAATTAAATCGACTGGGACTTCATCATGTATATCTAAGACACTTTTAGTATTCTTTCAAAATTTAACCAATAAATTGAACAATGCATCTCTACAACTTCAAAGAGAAGCATTTAAGATTTGCCTAATGTTTGGTAGAAGTCATTTGGATACACTACATACTGAACAACAGAGACAAACCGTTTCCCTCTCCAAGTTCCCAGTCCATGGTTTGCACCATTTCTTTATATGCAGCATCCATGATTCTCTTTGACTCCAATGCATCTTTTCTTTTCTGCTTCTGATTGTTAGTGATTCAAACTCTTTTTAGTTATGTGTGTTATCTTTTTGTATTGAATTGTTAAGGCATTTTCTGCTTTATCTGCATTAGTAAAGCAAAACTAAGGGGTTTAGAATGATCCATATGCATGTATCTGATGCCTAAATCATCCCTGTTTTCTGCTAAAGTGGTTTAAGGGACTTACTCTATTGACGTGATAACAAGAATATCAGGTTGATTTAGGAATATTTCTTGGGTTTACAAGAACCTGTTTTTAAGGATTTTGATTGCTTTTGCCTGTTAACTATTCTGCATAATGGTTTTCTTCTGTGCAGCAAATGGATTGAAATAGGCATCTTAGAATATTTGGTCACTGGATTCAAACCTAAATTTAAACTTAAATATTAAGTATACGTTAAATTTAATTTAACTTATTGATATTAAATTATATCAATCAACGGTTTGAAGTTAAAGAAAGTATATAATTTGTTTGACTTATGTTCTGTCATTGTTTTGACTCACAAATCCATACAGCTTTCAGACTTGTGTTTTCTTGATTCTTTTATGGTTTTTCCTAAATTAAGGCATGAAATGGATAGTGGTGTATCTTGTCTATATGAATAAAAACCAAACTTTAGCTGAAGGAAGGAGTATCTGTGTGATTAAGGCATGAGAAAATCCAAATTGTGCAGAGATTGGGGATTGCTGCTACCATCTTAAGCTATCTTAAAGTTACTTTGGTTTAAGTGTATTGCTTATGCCTATACTATGTTGTTTGTTGTATTTAGGGTCCATTGCTTTCCTTTCTGGTTCTAGATTGATTAGGTGTACCCATGAGATTTTGTGCAAAAGGGATGGGTGAGGGCTTTGTTGAAATTTGGAAAGGGAAGATGGTACTTTTTACAATCCTACAATTCCTGCTAGTAAGTGTTCTTTCTTATTAGGTTAACCCCCGGGAATGGCTAAGGGTTTTGTTGAAATTTGAAAAGGGAAGATGGTACTTTGTACAATCCTGCAATTCCTACTACTAAGTGTTCTTTCTTATTAGGTTAACCTTTTCTCCTTGTTTTTGTTCTAACCCCCAGAAGCTGGATTTACTATGATGTTGTCATAGTAAATGAAATCACAATAATGATTACTGAGGATTGCCCTAGACCTATTAGTTTCAAGCTAAGCCTCAGAGGAATGGAGGATACTGACTACAATTTTAAAATATTGGTTGCATAGACCAGTACAATTAGTTAGAATGACATGAAACCCCTTAGAAATAGCTATTCTTATGCAGTCTGGAGCTGAAGAAAATGAGATTATTAGGACATTATTAACTAATCAATAGCCATTTTAAAAGTGAATGCAACAATGCTAAGAGCCAAGAAACCACTTCTAACCTACTACACTATTATAGTCAAATGAGAATATGTTAGGGATAGATGGATGCATGCACAGAGCCATCAGATTTTATTTTTCTCACTTGAATTCCTGTCATTCTACCAATCTTTTATTCTTTCATGCAACCTTGTAAGATGATTTCACATATGATTTTTTTATTGCTCTTGCATCTTTATATCTCTATCATGGGAATGAAACTCCTTTAAAAGGGAATTTGTAGTCATTTTG
>JAOSBN010000178.1:22214760-22226534 GCA_027563595.1 Erythroxylum suave | reverse complement strand
CACCTCCCCTCCCCCCCGCCAAGTGATATTATTTTGGAGGGCTAGAGCAAGCTTAAAATGCACAGCATGATCCTAATCAAGATTCAAGTTAGTTTAGGGTATTTTATAAAAGGGTTAGGCTAGGTCAGGTAAGTGGTGGGGCCTAATCCAACTTGGCCAATTTCGATGCCTATATGTGTTGCACACTCTATGAGTTGACAAAATTTGATATATATCTAACACTAATATGTAAGTTTAATGTCAATTTGGCTAAGGTTAAAGTTTAAAGACTTAAGCATAGTTGAGGTAAAGTTAGAGGACTAAAATAGGCCCTTTTTCCCTTAAGTTAGATACATGTAATCCGATTTATATTCATAATTAATTACCTAGAATCCCATTTAGATCTCTAATCCAATGTTGTAGTTAAAAACTAAAAATCATTTAAGAGATAGTTTTAAATGCATTGAAAAACCTCTAGGTCTCTCCTAACTTAGTGTTAAACCCTAAAAATCACTTTAGGACTCTTCTTTTAGTTTTAAATACCTTGATACCCTTGTAGGTCTCTTTTAACTTTAGGATAAACCTTAGAAACCACTATAGGACTCCCTATTTAATTTTAAAAGCCTAGATACTACTATATGTCTCTTTTATCTTTGGATTAAACCCTATTCGGTTTTAAATCTTCATATTCATCTCTAGGTTAGAAAGGCCCCTTTCAATTTAGTAAAAACCCTAGAAATAACTGTAGGACTTCATATTTAGTTTTAAATGTTAGGATATCTGTCTAAGTCTCCCTTCACATTACAGGAGACCCTAAAAACCACCTCAGGAATTCCCTACTTAGTTTTAAATACCTGGATACCCCTTAAAATCTCTTTTAAATTTCACCCAAACCATAGAAATCACTATATTAGAACCCCTTTTTAGTTTTAAATGCTTGAATATCCCTTTAGGTCTCTCTTAACTCTAGGGAAAATTTCAAAAAGTGCATTAAGACTCCCCATTTAGTTTTGAATTCCTTTATAACTTTCTAAGTCTCCTTTTCATTTTGTAGAAATAATAGAAGCCATTAGTAGGACTCTCTATTTAGATATAAATTTCTAGGCATCCCTTTAGTTTTATCTTAACTGTGGAACTAAGAGAGGTTATAATTCGTGTTTTGGTGATAACAAAACATAGGTATTACTAATGGTCTTTTTTTAATACAAGTAATATGAAAATAATACTGGTCATGAATAAATCATGATACATATTATAAAGACATTGTAGAAAAATTGGAGTGTAAGTTATTCCCATGAAGAACAAAATCAGTAAAATAAGAAATTAGGAATGAAAAGTTATAAATGAACAGATAATCTTTAATATACTTTTTACTTAAGTTACCTTGATATTTCAGAGGCTCATAATGCATTAACACATCATCATTTTAACTTATTGCATGATTCTTTTTAATCATTAAGAGAAATTATGGTTTCTATGTCAAACAAAACCTCTTAATCCTTAATAAATTATTTAAGGAACATTTAGATAAATGTTTAAATCAATTTTTCATTAAGATAATTCAATATAAGCATTCAAGATGTTGGAATCATAATTTTAAGTGAATAGGTCAACCTATATAGATTAGAGGTCAACTAATATAGGTTAAAGTTTTTTTTTTAATGTACTAAAAGTTTGTAGGGATATTTGTTAGTGCAATGGTCAAACATAATTTCGTATTGGTCAAACAATGTCCTAATAACTAATGAATTTGTACATTTAACACATGTTGGTTGACTAATATGTTAAATTATTTGATAATGCACAATAACTAGCTTTTGAAATTAACTAGTTCTTATTGCTATTAGCTAGTTTAACCTCTAATCATTATAAATAAATGATTTTTTGTTGGTTTAGGTATTAGAAAACTTTTTGGTGTTATATAAGCACATTTCAAATATTTTTGAAAAGGTATTACGTGGCTTCATTTTTACATTTTAAAGTGAGTGAACCTTTAAGGTTTCAAAGTGATTAAGCAAGGTCTTTTAAGTTATAAATTCTTTTATGACGGGGATTACTCTTCTCTTGGAGAAAGATTTTAGCAAGAGTTTTTATATACTCATGGAAAATAAGAATATTTTAAGAAGATTTGTCTTCATCTTGTTAGAGGAAGAGACCTAGTTGAAATTTTAGAAGCATTTTGGAAGGTGGACATAGACAGGAATTACTTGTCAAACAACTATAAATGGATTAGCCTTCTTTTTCCCTTTACCCTTTAAATTATTGTTCAATTGTATTAGTGATTCGCATTAAGCTATTTTGTAATCATATGTTGATTTTTGTTTAATTGAATTCATTAGATAAGAAATAGTTGTTCAAATTTACCAACACTTATTCACGTCCTCTTGGGTACCATTAGAGACTTATAAGTAATATCAAAGCGGATCTCTTAAGTTAGTGTTTCAAAAAGAATCTAAAGCAAAGGTCCCAAGGCATACTTAGGCTCATTCTTTTATATCCTAAAGGGGTAAACCATAAGTATAGTCCCTTTCTTTAATGATAATGACTATGTACATTAGTAGAGTCCCTTTCTTTGATGATAAGGAATTATATCTGTAAATAGAAAATCCATTTGTATATTATTATATGCATTAGGTAGAGACAATTTAAATAGGTTATCCATATGTAAAATTGTGTATAACATTTGGTACATTCTTCTAATTAAATACGATTGTATTAATCTAGTCAGTGAAAGAAATAAAAGTAAGGAGATGAAGGACGACATCAAGAAGAAGGCTTTTAGATTTTCAACTTAGGATGACTTAAATGACTCCGAAGGTGAACAATTGGAAGGAGAAGTTGCTTGATAAGTGCTAATTATACTATGTTTCCAAAGATGTTTAATTATGCTTTTAGGTGTTTATTATGTGATTATCAAGTGTGTAGGCTTATAAGTATGTTATTGTAAACATTTGGTCATATTTTAAGTGTTAGTATGTGACAGCGCACGTATTGCTAGTCAAAATAAACTAGACCTTTTACTATAGTAGTAGTGAGTCAAAGTCGATCCCACAGAAAGTGTATGTAAAGTTATTGAAATGAAAATAATTGGTATTTAGGTTTAGGGGGCTTTTGGTATTAAAAATAAGAAAATAAAATAAAGTTAAACTAACTAACAAAATAAATTTAAAGAAAACATGTAAAAAAAGATAAAAGTGGGGAATTCAGTAGGGACCCGATTATTTGATTCATCTTGGCCTACATCCTAATTAAAATTTTTTCAATGATTTGTTATTCTCAAACCTCTCCTAGCAACTATTAATTATGGGTTAATAATTAACCTGAGTTTTCCCTTAGGTATTGTTTAATCAAGATATGATCGTTAATTAAACCTAGCTACTGAATAACCTAGAATACGATCTCTAGATTCAATTAGGTAGTAGCATTACTAATTAGGAAAACTAATTAATCAAGGCAATAATCACATACAATGCGTCATTTAACCTAGGTTATGTTACCCCTAATGATTACGAACCATTAGTCGCTACAAATGAATTTTAACATAACGATTACAGATTATATTGAATATTCTAACAATGAGTTTATAATAAAATGATCTAATGAATGCATTAAAATCAACTTTTCACAATATCCAATGAGTTCATAAACAAATAATCAGACTATAACGATAACACGATCATTTATACATGAAACCCAAATCCATATGCATAGGATAGTACAATCATTTTCTAAAGAGAGAAAAAAAACAACATATCAACAAAAACAATGCTTAACTAGGTTGTCAGCGTCGAAGTCACCTTCGAACCAGCATCGGAAAGCTACCACTCCATGGGTCTCTCAAGGTTGATAGTTTTGCCCCACAATTTCATTAAAACCGACAACTCCCAAGACTAATGCTTCAGCCCCCCTTGCCGAAGAGCAACCTTTTGTTCTCTTTGTTCTGATTTTTATTTAAAACCTACGCATATTAAATGCTACTTATGTTTTTTTATACCTTATCCAACATCTATGTTTTGCCTCTATTGCCACGTTTTGGTCTCCTTATTGTGCTGTGTTTTCTCCTTATTACTTGTCCATAAGTTGTTGTTTTGCTCCATTTACTTCCACCTGATGCATGTTGTTTTGGCGTGCCTTTATCTTTTCCCAGCTACCACCTTATACTTCTTTATTTTTCATGAAATTCACGTTTCATGTGCCCATGCAAAAACATGCACAGTTGTGCAAGTTTTCTACTTCTTTATTTTTCCATCTTTCTTGTCTTCTTCTTATCTTTTAATTTTCTTCTTCTTGCTACGTGAAGACAAGTGAGTATTAGGCTTAGGAAAATGGCCTAAATATTATACCTTTGACTCGCTTTAACTTCTTTGCTTCCAAATTGTGCCTAAAATGCACTTCCTCCTATATACATTTATTTAAACATTTTTCTTCTTTTTTTCTTTCTTTCTTTCTTTCTCTTTTCTTTTCTTTTCTTTTCTTTTTCCTTTCTTTTCTTTTCTATTTTGGAAATTAAAAGAAATGACATCAATATGGGAATTTCAATGATACGACATAAAATAACATCTCAACATTATAACTAACCCACACATATGTATACCCCCACACTTATACTTTTTTATATCCACAAACTCAACAATCAACAAATGTTTAATAGCTTTAAGGCTTAGGAAGGACATTTGGTTAGGGATAAAGCATGTAATGTGATTAATACACAAGGAAAAGGCAAATAAAGCTCAAGGGGGCGTAACAAGGGAGAAATCATGTTAATAAGGTAGGCTATTTGACTAATGTAGTTCGAAAAGCAAAGAATGCCTAATCATTTTCATGTTAATGCATGTGATAAACATGTGCCCTCGAATAGAATATCAGGGCAAAGTTAGGATGTACATATCATGAAGGTCACACATAAACAAAGACAATGAGACTGATATAGATGTGTCAGTCTAATAAGGCTCAAAATCTCACCGGCTTTGTCTACACTAGTACTTCTCTTCTAAAGATAATGCACATCCACCAATCACAAAAGTAAAAGTACATGCTCAAGTTGCCATGAAATTCTCTAGTCAATTCCTTCTTTACTTATGACTATATAGCCCGAGAAGAGATAGAAAACGAGCTAATGTTTATTTGTTTGTTTTATTCTCCCTCATTTGGATTGAAAACTTAAAACAAGCAAGAAAAAAACCAACATAGGAACTCACATGCATATCTAACTAGTGTGAAAAAGTAAAAGAAAAGAAATTTACTTCCCTTGGGTTGCCTCCCAAGAAGTGTCTTTGTTTAGGATCGCTGGCTTGGCTCCATATTTTCTCTTCATGTGAAAAAATTATGATCTTCAGGTACCTGATGTAGTTCAGGATAGGGCCTTATTCGATGATCATTCACATATAGCTTCTTTCCTATCCTTTGACTTTCTATCTCGACTAAGTCTATGCAGTCTAAAAAGATCTCAAATGTCTCTCACCTTTTTCTTCGTCATTTAATTCTTGTAACTTGCTAGGTAAAAGTAAAGAGTTATTCTTAACAACAAATTGTAACTCAATAGATACCTCTGAGTTGAAAGATGTATCATTTTCTGCTTCGAGCCCTTCCTCCACTTCTTCTTCGTCACAAGTTTTTTGTCCAAATAAGTTCTAAAAATACCTAGGCTATCCTCCTCGCAAGTATACGAGGTACTTGTAGTGTTAGGGTCATCTTCTATGGAGGTAAAATTGGTCCACTTAAATTAACCTTAAACAAAATAAAAAATAAAAATAGACGCAATCATAAACATTCTATACTGCTCTATTAAATGAAGACTTTAAAGAAAATCACAAAATAGATTAAAAGGTAAACGAAATCAGCTGGAAGCAAAGACAAATAGATTAATGGAAATGGAAGACCCTTGAGAATTAATTTTGCTAATTTAATCTCCAATACATGATTAAAGGAAATGATTGGGTAGTTTTTTTACTAAAATTAACAGTTAGGTTCTAAATTAACTCGAATAATGAACTAATCTAACTTTCGTATTCAACAAGTTATTATCCAAATTAATTATGAAAACTTGACCACTAATTATCACTTAAGTTAATACATTTTTAGTTCTTAACCTAAACGTCCATAGTTTCTCGATCCGTATTATATATCTCCTCTCGGTCCTTCATTTAATACTAAAAATGATGCGAAGTTTGCTCATTCTAGGTTTTTCGTTCTTCGTTTCTTACAGTCAAATATGGTGATGAGCAAGAAGCTAAAGATGAAAGGGAAAACAATTAAGAAGGATGTGACTATAAGAGGGAGGAGAGGGAAAGAATAATATAAATAAATGTAAATAGTGTTTTTATTTACAAAAAGTGAATCCCACTTTTCACTTAGTAATGAGATCCACTGTTTAATTGTAAAAATAATAATAATATCTTATCATTATTAATGTGGCATTTAACTGAGAAAAAATTAGTCTGTTAAATTTTCTATATACTTAGGGTCTGTTTTGCATGTTTTGAAAATATTAAGATTTAAATTAAACACTTCAAAATGTTAGAATTCAAGTTATATTTGTATAAAATATTAAGGTTTAAAATGAAGTGTTATTATAGCCTATACATTTTTAGGACTAAAAGAGTATTTTGAACCTCGACGTTTATAATAGAATGTCACTTGAACCCTAACGTTTTGAAGCATTTAAATTGAACTATAACATTTTCAAAACATTCATAAGAAACCCAAAATAGATGGAAAATTTGATGGAAATAACTCCCCATTAGTTAAATTTTACATCAATATTGACATGACATTATCTTTAAATTTTTTAAATAAAAATAACTTTTTAAAAATTAATCAACAATTGATCCCACTTGTCACATAATAATGAGGTCTATTGTTACACATTTTCAACAATAAATCTCAATTATCACGTGAAAGTGAGACTTATTATTATGTATTTACCTCACTTGTTATATTGCAGTGAAAAGTTAATTTCGTTAAATTTTTCATCTTTTTAGCATCTATTTGGAATGTTTTGAAAATATTAATGTTTAGTTTGAATGTTAAGATTTGTTCAATACTTTAGAGTAAATGTTGACATCATTTTAGCATTTTTTGAGTTAATATATTTCTTTTAAATTTCCAAAGAAAAAATATTTTACGCTGTTAACGTATTTTATCTATGAACAAGCATGTCAGATATTAGGTGGCAAAATTATCTTTGCAATCTGCAACTTTGTTGAGTTAGTTGTCTCTTCCAACTTTTAGTACGAAAGAAGTCGTCGCCTCCACGTTTTCATTTCAGTCACTCTCCCAGTCGGGTCATCGGAAGATCCAAGCTTTTTGCCTTTTCTATACGTCCAGCTAAAGAACCGAACTTCACAAGTAGATGAAGTTTTGAACTTTATAGCCAGCCAAAGACCGAAGCTTTTTGCCTTAGGAGTGGTTTCAGATAAAGCGCATAACGTTTTGAGTTTGATTATGATTAGGTTGATTGTGGGTAGTCGCCGGAATTGTCTGAAACGAGCCTGCATCTCCACTTCTCGTTTCCTCCTTCCTTCCACTACTGCGCTGTCTCCTCCTCCGTTGTCACCGCCACCAGGTGACCGGCACCCTTTTCTTGCTGTGGCTGCTTGCTTAAGATTTTGTACTAATGTCTCGACGATGCCGCACTTAGCTAATTGCTTTATTGATGTGAGTAACTTCAATGCTGTTTTGCTTTGTTTGCTTTTGATTGTGAATCCCAGTTGACATCTGACTAACGTAGAAGGGGATTGTTGTTTATGTTGGCGAATGTTTCGTAGAACGTGAAAAGGCGTATCTTTTCTACTCAAGCTTTAGCTGATGTCCTGGTGACTGGGATAGTTGAAGTGCCCCTGGCGCAGACTGGTGAAGGAATTGCAGAGTGTGAGTTGTTGAAATGGTATGTGCAAGAGGTGAGTGATTAGTGCCGATTCCTTGCTGTCAATTTTGGTGCCTAATGACTTCAGGGCCTTTCGTTTATGCTTCAAATTTTTTACTCTTACAGGGGGATCTAGTTGAAGAATTTCAGCCGCTTTGTGAAGTTCAGAGTGACAAGGCAACAATTGAGATAACGAGTCGGTACAAGGGAAAAGTTGCTAATATTCTGTATGCTCCTGGGGACATTGTAAAGGTGGGATTTAAACTTTGATTTTGGATTTGAGCATGTTAGCACATCATGTAATTACGTGGATGTAATGCTAAGCTTGCTAGGAAGTCTCATAAAGAAAAAAGTGCAATCAGGAATCAGGTTCTTTGAATAAGTTTCTTCCTCGTGTATTAGGTATTGAAGAAAAGAGCAGTGCTATTATTCAGTGAGTTCAAATACAAAGAACTTGAATGCATTTGTTGTTGGATTTTTGAATATGTCTTCTATTTGAATTTGCAGGTTGGAGAAACTCTTCTTAAGATGTTTGTTGAGGATTCTCAGGTTTCCATGGAGACTAGTGATAAACTAAAAGACAGGGAACCTTTGAATTCTGATACAATGAAGGAGAGTTCACTTGGTTTTAATCTGAGAAAGGAAAATTTTGGCATTCTTGCCACTCCAGCTGTCCGGAATCTTGCAAAGCAATATAGTATTAACCTAAATAATGTCCCTGGAACTGGTGTAGATGGTCGGGTAGTTAAAGAAGATATCATCAAGTATGCAATTCAGATAGGAGTTCTTAAGGATTCCTCAGGCATTGAGGCCACTTATTCTGAAGATGAAGTTGCGGCAGCAGATAATAAACATGGATATGCATCAGCTGTAACAGTACAGCGCTATGAAGATAAGAAAATTCCTCTAAGGTAATATTGGTATCTAACAATGAACCTAAAGCACCCATATGTTCTCTTGTAGAATGTGTCAAGCTTAAGATACATGAAACTTTATTTTTCCACATTTGTCCTTGTTATTGTTATTGACTTTTGTTTGGTGTGTATAAAATCAGTATTAGTTGAATGGATTTTGATACTGTTGAAATGGTTTTCAATAAGTTCATGAAAGTTGATACTGTCTACTTTGACAGGGGATTCATGAGGACAATGGTGAAAACAATGTCGTCAGCTGCAAAAGTTCCCCATTTTCATTATGTAGAAGAGATAAAGTGTGATGCATTAGTGCAACTGAAGGAGTCTTTCCAAAATAATAATAATGATTCTAGTATAAAGTATACCTTCCTTCCTATTCTGATTAAGTCACTTTCAATGGCCCTCAGCAAGTATCCCTGGATGAATAGTTGCTTCAATGATGAGTTGCTAGAGGTCACTTTAAAAGGTATGTTAGCTTTATTGTGCTGCATAGTTGCTAATCTAGTTGTTGCTTTATTTTTCTTTGGTAACACTAACTTGCAATTTGATGTGGTTGGATTCTTGATAGGCTTCCAAGAGAATAGACAACAGAATTCATGATGTTTAAGTATTAGTTTGTTGGCCTGCATGCAATCCTAGGGTAGCTTTATGTAGCTGAACGTTGGAGAGTCACTTTTTATTATGTGCATGTCGGTAAAACAAAGAAACATCTACACCCCATTGACCAGGAGCAATTCAGTGATCTTGATTTTGTTTATGGCTGCTTGAAATGTTTAAGCTCTGTGAGTATACAGAGGATTCAGGGAGTGTAAAGTTGATATGTATGCATATGTTCTTCCTAGTGAAGTATTGATGAGGCCTATGATCACCAGTTAATATTTCTACTGTTTGTTATTTCAACATAAAAATGCTGCTGTTAAACAGCAATACCATTATTTGACTCAATGCTTCTCCTATCACCTTCAATCCTGATATGTCTTGCTTTTAACATTTTGGAATGTAGGTTCACATAATATTGGAATTGCTATGGCTACCCCAAATGGTCTTGTAGTACCCCACATAAAGAATGCTCAGTCTCTTTCAATCTTGGAGGTAAGTTTCTTGCAACTTCTCAAATGTAATCACTTACGTAATATCTGCATTCATATTCTGTATCGATGAACCGATAAATTGGAAAATTGAAACAGGCATTTTCCCTTCTACAAAATTGTGAAGGAACTGCAACATTGAGTTTTATCTTCACAATATGCTATTTTTATCATTAGTAACTGCGTTAAAGCAATTGCTGTAGACTGATCATTTGTATTGTGAGTTCATGACACAATGAAACTTTAAGATATAGCTATATTTAGTAGTATAGTATTGTTTGCTGAGAATTTGAAATACATCATCATTTGTATAATTAGGACGATCCAAAATTATGGACAAGGATGGTGTTGATTTTGTCATGTTCACTTTTATGGAAAATAGTTTGCAGATGCAGTTAAACCTTTTCTTATCCATACTTTTTCATTCAGATAACAAAAGAAATATCACGACTTCAACAATTGGCAGTGAATAACAAGCTTTGCCCTGAGGATGTAACTGGTGGAACAATAACTGTGAGCAATATTGGAGCAATTGGTGGGAAGTTCGGTTCCCCAATTATAAATTTACCAGAAGTCGCTATCATTGCCCTTGGCCGAATCCAGAAAGTTGCACATTTTGCAGATGATGGAAGGGTTCACCCTCTGCCAGTCATGAATGTAAGCAAATTCTTTCTTGGTAATTAGTTTAGTTCAGTGCAGCATAATGTGTCTCACTATAATGCATTTTGGTTATAATTTACTGGAGGAGACAATTACCTTTTTTTTTTTTTTTGGACAGGTAAGCATAGGTGCAGATCACAGAGTTTTGGATGGTGCAACAGTTGCAAGATTCTGCAATGAATGGAAACAGTTCATTGAAAGCCCAGACAAGCTCACATTACTGATGAGATGATTTGTTTGACTGGCTGCAATCTCCATCTTATGTAGCTAGAAAAAAACATGAAATAAAGTGGCGTTTTTCGTCTACTTCTAGTCAGTACCATCGCCAATAGGATTTAAATAGTCAACCGGGAGGCATCATTTCATTGCTTCAGGCATCCTTGTCGGGAACAGCTCTTACACTGTTGCTTCAATTTGCCATTGCAGTTGAATTTGGCAGGTGACTATGGTACTATTTCCCCCCTTTTTTTTTTTGGTTCTTCTGTGGGCTTAATGTAATGCACTCATGGATATTAACTATTGAGACAATCTGTAGTTTGGCTGGTAATTGCTGTCTTGCAATAGCTAATACTTCACTACTAGTCCTTTGGATACAAGTCAATCTGCAGACAACTTACAAAGACGGACAAACATCGATTCATAAACAATCCCATCTTCAGTCTTGACCACTTCATAAGCGCCAGTATATGTGCTTGAAAATTTTTAAACCCGCCGTCTCCCAACTATTGGACTTCCCACGTAACCATATGAACCACAGTGGTCCACCACCACGTTCCTGCTGCAACACGTCATCAATTCCCAAACCCGCGATGTACTAGTACGTGTTTTGATGTCAACCGACCAAACTACCAAGTCTCAAGTAAATGGCGACCTTTTCTTTCTTGGGATAGGAATAGAAATGACATGTCAGCAACTAAAAGACCAAGTCAAACGTTGCTTCCGTCGTATTAATTGTCACAAAACCTACCAGAAGACGAGCTATAACACTTAAGCTGTCGTTGAAGAAAGGGAAATGGTCACGGCGTCCTCCGGCTTACAGAAGCTACTTCAAGTCGTGATTAAGAACATCCACGTCGGTCGCAACTATGCCACCCACGCTAGGGGACTTGGCAACGCCGTCCTCAAGGTATTTTAACCCCGTGTATGGTTGGTGTCCCCGTTAGTGGGGACAGATGACAAAACAAAAAAATCATGTCCCTCACGTGTGTTTGGTTGCTGTTTTACAAGTTTTGTCTTCTGTCTCCGGATGACAGAAGACAGAAATTGTTG
>JAOSBN010000178.1:22160932-22178346 GCA_027563595.1 Erythroxylum suave | reverse complement strand
GCAAGAGAAGTCATGGCTCACAGGTCGGTCAGCTGGCACTTTTTGAGGGATGACCTAGTTAGGGTTTTTTGTATTTGGTTTCCTTTTTGGAGTAATGTACAGACAAGAAAAAATTGACAGTTATGTAAATTACTGCTTTTGATGATATGAAATGAGAATGAGAAAAAAAATTTATGGTTTCAAAAATTAGTGATTTTCATATTGATGCTTTATGATTACTGATGCCATGTGAAGTGTTAGTGATTACTTGTAGCGCACCCTTATCATAGGATATGTATAGGGATGACCTACGGGCGTCCCGGTGTATACCCTACGGTGAGGGAGTGCTACATTTCGAGTGCATTTGATAACAGAAAAAAGAATCCAAAGTTAAGATGGAATCAAAATCAGGTATTTCACATTTTGTTATTTTTAATTCATTCATAAACGATCGTGATATGTAATAAAGCCCGCTCTACGCATTACACCACACACCACTTATTATCATTATCAACCTCACCACCACAACCACCACAAGCAGTGTATGGGACAACAATGACTAGTGATGAGGTGGCTCAAGTCTACGGTGGTATGGTGATTACCGATCATTACAGTAGAAGGGTTAATAATTAACTACTAGATAGTTGTTTCTATAAGTATCAAAATATGATATGCACATGCCTCTTTTACATGGAAGTGCTTCAGTTCAGAGTGCTTAATATTATTGATGCTAAACCAGCTGCTTTGCTAGTAAATGGTACAGCAGGAGTTGTATTTTATGGCTTTCCTGTGGTAAATTGTAATTATATGTGAACCATGACTTGTGTAGTTGCCTCCGTTGGTGATCAAAACGAAGGCACCCTGAGTTTGTTCAAATTATGATCTTCGGCATTTCTAGTTAGCTAAAGCCAAGAAAGTATTTTACTGTTATTGATGGACAATATAACTAGCAGCATAATTAAGATCGTGAACACAAGCGTATCTGTAATTGTCATTTTATTTTGTTATATTAATAATTTTTATAAATAATTTTAAAACACTAATTGATACCGGATTAAAATTATGTTATATATTTATTCAATGTGAAAGTTTATATTTTTATTAACCAAGAGTAATTCATTAGTTTCATTAAACATGATAGTTGATTATAAATTATGAAAAGTTTATGTACAGTTGATAATAAAGAAAAAAGGTCAACTTGATATGGCGGATAACGGTTGATTTATTATATGTTAATCTATTTTACTTAAAATGTTTTCCTAATTAATTTTTTAATCATTTTTGTTAATGAGAAAAAGAAATTTAAAAAATATTATAAATTATTTAGACCTTAAAATTGCTTAAATAATTTAAATCTCCGTTGATTAATGGCAAAGACATTTCTGAATGTCATGTAAATATGAGAATAATGATCAATCAATGACTAACTATTAAGCTCCAGTTTCATTGGCAGGAATTTGGATTTTATTTATCTGAAGTTGGGAATGTGGGGCTGCAACATAAAAAAAGAAAAAGGAAAAATAGGACAAAGAAGTAGAAACTTGGAATTTAAAGTATTCAGGCTACGATAGTACTGTCCCCTTACAAAGTCAATGACAACGAACTATTTTCGTGAGCTTTAATTTAAGTGGCCTAATCCACAATAACAAATAAATAGAATAAATGGTCCATTTATTTACGCTGACTAATTTTAGCTTAGATATGTGTTAAATATGTAGTTAAAGTTATGTTCAGCTTTAAAACGTAACCAACCAAAAGATGATCAATCGAAAATCTCTGGCGCCATGCTCTTGCCATTTAGATGATGCCTTTGGAACAGAGCCAGAAATATATCTTTATTGCTTTGTAAAATGGTTGGTGCGATACTGGTAATGAATTGGGTTGCTAAAATGGAAAGAACCAACGTAACAAAAGAGAAGTAGAGCCCATAGGCACATACTCTTGCTCCTAAATCTTAGCCAATAAATTTTTTTCTAATCAATTATGGAATTAAACCGACCAAACAATTCACCAAAAATAAACCCTTCTATGGAGATTGAAAGCATTTGACTTACCAATCTCCCGTTGGCAAAATAGATGGTATAAAGAAAGAAGACATTGAAGAGGCCTGTCAGAATTTTATACAACAAGCCTCTCGTCTTGCAGAGAGAGGTTTACAGGGTTCTTTTTCATCCGACAATTTTGGTGAAAAATATACAATCTGAAACTTCTTGTATGTAGGAGATAAAATGACAATGACCGTTGCACTAAAATATTCGGTTAATGCCGTTCTTCTCTTGAACCTAGTAATTGTATTGTCATCTTCTTCTTGTTGCGAGGGTAAGGGTCGTCGTGGACAAGTCGGGCTGCTTCGCAAAATGGGTCGTCCAGGTGGGGATAATAGAGACCCTACTGAAACTGTGTTTAATGTGCTGAAATTTGGAGCAGTTCCTGACGAGAAAAACGATAATTCATTGGTAAGCAACATATACTTGCTACAGTCTTTGTCAGGGAGGGCTCAAATTCTGAAAAGTGTGTCACTCTAGAAGAACCTATAGGATAATACTAGAAAATCCATTTAAGCAATAGCTAGTAAACATATGAGTTGATGTTGAGTAAAATGTGTGTGTGTGCACGTGTTTTTTCTTTTTCCTGGTCAGGAATTTATCAGGGCTTGGAGGGCTGCATGCGATTGTCCAGGAAAGTCGAGGCTGATAATTCCAAGAGGGAACTTCTTAGCAGGACCTATTGTTTTCCAGGGACCATGCAAAGGTCCCTCTCCAATTACCGTACAGTTTGTTGGAACAATGAAAGCGCTACCAGTCCCTAGCAGTTACGCTGAAGATTTCTGGATTTCATTCCAACACATAAACGGTTTGGTTCTCACTGGTGCAGGAACTTTTGATGGACAAGGTGCTCTTATCTGGAAATACAACACCTGTGAAGGTGGTGGTTCCTGCAGTACTTTCCCAGCTGTAAGCACTAAATTAATAAAAAGTTCCGGAAATTTTAGTGTCATGTTTAAGTGCTTAATTTTTTTCTCTCTGGATGGTTATGCAGAACATTAAATTGAATCATGTGTCGAATGCGATTATTAGGCAGATCACTTCTATTAATCCCATGGGCTTCCACATGGGTATTGTTTTCTCTCAAAATGTCCAGGTAAGACGTGTTCGCATATATGCAGCAGCAGATAGCCCCAACACAGATGGTATTCATATAAGCCAATCTAATCAAGTTAAAGTAGCTAGAAGTATTATT
The DNA here is from genome assembly GCA_027563595.1 of Erythroxylum suave. Lineage (NCBI taxonomy): Eukaryota > Viridiplantae > Streptophyta > Magnoliopsida > Malpighiales > Erythroxylaceae > Erythroxylum > Erythroxylum suave. Next base: position 22,175,127 of record JAOSBN010000178.1, on the reverse strand, counting down.
GAGACTGGTGATGATTGCATTGGTATCATTCAAGGAAGCACAGACATCAGTGTCACCAAAGTGACTTGTGGCCCTGGACATGGCATCAGGTGAATCCTCAATGCTGTATAAAATAAACCGAGGTTTTCTTAAAAAGGGACAAGGGGAGATAAACCAGCATTGATATGATAACGGTTGCAAGTAACTAGTGATATTTGTGATAAAATCGATGCAAAAAAGTACAAGTATTTATACATGTACTCTTTTACCAAGTCTAATAAACGCATTGCTTGCAATAACAGTATTGGTAGCCTTGGCAAGTACCCGGATGAGAAGGATGTGAAAGGGATCATGGTTAGTAACTGCACTTTGAAGGGCACTACAAATGGACTCAGAATCAAAACATGGGGAGGGTCACCTCCAAGTCAAGCTACAGACGTGACTTTCAAGGACATCAACATGGAAAACGTCGAAAACCCAATTATTATTGATCAGTCCTACGGCCATTCTAATGCGGTTCGGTCCTCTTACCTTTTATTTTCCCACCCAAGAAACAACGTACTAATTAATATGTTGGATCTTTTTGTTTGGCAGCAGCCATCAAGAGTGAAGATCAGCGACATTCGGTTCATTAACGTTTTTGGAACAACAATCTCAAACGTTGCTGTTGATCTTACCTGCAGTCAACAGGTCCCTTGTGAAAGAGTTCATTTGTCCGACATCAATTTGAAGTACGTCGGTCCTAAGCCTTTCACCTCCAATTGTGTCAATGCAAGAGTAAACTACGCTGGCATGCAATTCCCACCACCTTGTCTATCATAGGTCATTTCAACTTTAGACTGATTTCATTTCTTATTTGTAACACTTAGAAGTCACATAGTTGAGCTATTCCAATCTAAAATGATGGTGGAAAAATAGAGACAGAATTACATGACTTGTAATAGCTTGAATGTTAGACATGAAAATAATCTATATACATGTCTGTTATAGAAAAATAAAATTGCGGAATTTTGTTACATACCTTCTGTTATTGATGTTGAGAGATTTTGGACAAATATGAGAGGGTTCTTCTAAGCTTTTAGCAAATGCAAAAGATGTGTTTGTAGAATATTGCTAAGCCTAGGGACCTAATACCCTATGCTTGATGGTTATACACCTTGTTGTCTTCCATCAAAACAACAAAAGGTAGTGGCAACAGATGTAAGGTTTCATAAGTAAAACAACAAACACAACCCATAGTAGAGGGTGCAACTGTTGGGTCCAACTGACAACAGTTCCAATGGACAACAATCTCCCACTTGGGTCTTAGATGTAAGTTAAAACTCATGAAACCTCTACATAAAGAAAGAAACCAAATGTACGAATTATAGCGATAAGTTCTCCAACGGTGAGTATTATCTTTCATCTATCACGATGCATCTTGCTTCTTTTTCCACTTTAACTGAATGAATAATCCTTTATGTTTATTCTCGGTCCATAATAGTTGTAATTCTCAAAATAAAAATGTGTACATCATAATGAGAAAGCAACAACATTAATAAGAGTTTATTGAAAGTATATACAATAAATCACATAATGGAACTGAGTCCTATTCTAGCAACATGATCCTTAAAACTCTTTGGTGGCATGCCTTTGTTAAAGGATCGACAATCATTAATTCAGTACTAATGTGTTGAATGATCACTTTGTTTTCTTTGACACGTTCCTTAATGGCAAAATACTTAATGTTGATGTGTTTACTTCGATTACCACTCTTATTGTTTTTGACCAAGAAAACTGTAGCTGAATTATCACATTACATTCTTTAATGGCTTAGAAATAGAATTCACAATTCTAAGCTTAAATATGAAACTCTTTAACCATACACCACGAGATGTAGCCTCAAAACAAGAAACGAACTCAACATCAATGGTAGAAGTAGCAGTCAAAGTCTGCTTTGAACAGAGTCGATGTAGTAGATAATAGCTGATGATTTGGAGGGTCAAGCCCGACGGTGTGCCAGTACTATTAGACCGATGACTTGACTTTAGTTTAAGGGCTTTGCCCTCACTGTTTCTACTAAAAAAAAGTCTACTTTGAACTCCTCCAGGATATGATTACACTAGAAAACATAATCACATATCCAGATGTTGACTTTTATGAATCAACACAACCAGTAAAGTCCGAATCTCAGTAGCCAACTACTTTGAGTTTATCAATTCGTCTATACATAATCATGTAATCTTTGGTCCCTTGAAGGTACCTCATCACCTTTTTGTCAGTTCTCTAGTGCTCTATACCTGAGTTACTTTGATATCTTCCTAACATTCTGACAACAAATGCAATGTCAGGTCTTGTACAAACCTGAGCATACATTAGGCTCCCTATTGCAGAAGCACATGAAATATTTTTCATTTGTTTCCTTTTAAGCTCATTTTTCAGGCACTAATTCAAATTGAACCTATCACCCTTCACAATAGGTACTATGCTCGGTGAATAATATTTCATCCAAAATATTTCTAAGACCTTATTGATATAGGTTTCTTGGGATAGAACTAAAATATATTGAGATCTGTCCATATGGATCTTAATGCCAATGACGTAAGATGCCTCACCCATATCCTTCATATCAAAATTCTTAGAAAGAGACTATTTCATCTCATATAACAAACCGTTGTCATTTGTGGCAAGTAAAATATCATCCACATATAGAACAAGGAAACAAATTTTACTCCCACTAACTTTCAGATATATGCATCGATCCATGATATCCTCTACAAAACTAGCTGAAGAGATGATATCATGGAATTTCAAATACCATTAACGGGAGGCTTGTTTAAATCCGTATATGGATTTCTTAAGCTTACACACCAAATACTCCTCATCATTAGAGGAGAATCCTTCTAGTTATTTCATATAAACTTCTTCCTCTAGATTTCCATTTAGGAAAATTGTTTTCACATTTGGCATAATTCTAGATCAAAATGGGCAACCAATGCCATAATCACTCGTAAGAAATCCTTTTTAGATATAAGAGAAAAGGTCTCTGTGTAATTGATTCCTTCTTATTGAGTAAATCCTTTGGCAACAAGTTTAGTTTTATATCTTTCAACATTGCCGACTGAGTCCTATTTTGTCTTAAAGACCTATTTACATCCAATGTCCTTTGCACCATTAGGTAAATTGACAAGATCCCAGAGTTTTTTAGATGCCATAAAATTCATCTCATCTACCATAACATTGTACCACAATTGAGATCCATTGCAACTCATGGCTTGTGAAAACGTTTGAGGGTCATTTTCGACTCCATTGTTCTAATCAGCTTTTTGTAAATACATAATGTAATTACTAAGTATTGCTGATTTCCTTTCTTTAGTCGATCTTCTTAATGATATATTAGCGCCCTCCTAAGAAGGAGCTTGTACAACTTGGCTCAATAACCTCTGGTGATTGCTGAACAATCAGATCTACTAGATTGTCATCAGCAGCTTATGGAACTTCAATAATTGGTTTTTCACCACCCATTTGAGTTTGATGGATGCTATGAATGGCAATCAATCTATTACTTGAAGTTTGAGTTTGTATTTCACAATGATCCTTCACAAGAACTAGGTCCTGAGCTTGATTACTCCAACTAATAAAGTCATTCTTAAGAAACTTTGCATTTCTTGATCCCACAAACCTAGAACTATAAGATGGACAATACAATTTGTACCTTTTGGACCTTTTAGCATATCCAATTAAAGACTCACTTATAGTCCTTGGATCCAGTTTCTTTTCTTGTGGATTATAAACTCTTACTTCAGAAGGGCATCCCCAAACACATATATGTCGCAAACTCGGTTTCCAACCTTTCCATAACTCAAATGGTGTTTCAGAAACGATCTTGGTTGGAACTCGATTTAATATATACACTGCCATTTTAAGAGCTTCAACCCACAAGGATTTAGGAAGTTTAGAGTTGCTAAGCATACTCCACATCATTTCTAATAAAGTTCGATTTCTTCTTTCTGCTATAACATTTGGTCCGGAGACCCAGGCATGCTATATTGAGTTGTTATCACATGCTCTTGAAGAAACTTCACAAATAGGCCAGGTGCTAGTCCACCCTCAGTCTATCTACCATCTAATTCTCCACCTCTATCTAATCTCACGATCTTTATTTGCTTACCACATTGTTTCTTTACTTCTGTTTTACATAACTTAAAGGCATCTGATGCTTAGTTTTTTTTATGAAGCAAATAGAGGAACATATATCGCGAGTAATCATCTATAAATGAGATGACGTATTTCTAATCTTACAAGTCCATTTCTAAGCTACAAATGTCTGCATGTATGATTTCTAATATGTCTGAACCCCTTTTAGCACCTTTCTTTTTCATATTGGTCTGCTTTCCCTTTATGCAAGCCACATAATCACCAAAATCAGCAAAATTTAGGGTATTGAATACTCCATCATTCACTAGTTTTTTAATTCTTTCATGGGAATATATCCCAATCTTCAGTGCCACAACATAGAGGATTGTTCATTCATAACACATCTTTTAATACCAGAATTACTATGGACATGCATTGTATTGTGAAAAGCATTTTCTTGCAAAATAATTCGGAAAAGACCATTAATCATTGTACCATTCCCAATAAGATTATATCTATGTTACAAACCAAATGATGTATTTGAAAAGTTAAACGAATATCCCACAGGTACAAGTCTTGAAACTGAAATCAAATTTCTAGAAAAACTTGGAATATAAAATGTTCTTTACAAATTCAAACAAAAAAAACATAATTTAAAACTAATTTGCATGTCCCCACAGCTTCCACTTATGAACACATCTTATTGCTTGAATAGTTGCATTGTTCACTACCCACTAGCTTCCTGTGGTTTATAAAACCCCGCAAGGTATTGAAAATATGGATTTTAGAACCAGAATCAATCCACTAAGTTTTATGACAAACATCAACCATATTAGATTCATAACAAACAAGTGAGATTGAAATACCTTTCTTTATAAGCCAAGCCTTAAATTTGGCACAATCCTTCTTTATGTGCCCTTTCTTTTTGCAGAAGCGATACTTGGGATTGAAATCTTTTTTGATCTCAGTACGGACTGGTATTTACCCTTTTCTTTTTGTTTGGCTTGCCCTCTATTCCTTCCTTCTATAGCCATGTTTGCACTTTCACCCAATTCCATTACTAACCTCCAATCCTCTTGAACACACATGGTCAGTAGTTCATTGGTAGACCATTTATCCTTCTATGTGTTATAAGAGATCTTAAAGGGTCCATATTGAGGTGGAAGGGAATTAAGTATGTAATGCACAAGGAAAGACTTGAACATCTTAACCTCAAGAGATGTCAGTTGAGCTACAATGTCTATCATTCACATGATATGCTCACGCACTCCTCTAACACTTGTGAGCTTTATTGATGATAACTTAGTCATTAAGGTGCTAGCTGGGGCCTTCTCTGAAGACTCAAATTGTTGATCAATAGCCTTCAGTAGATCCCTAACATGATCATACTCTCTAATAGAACCACTAATATTAGGATGAATTTTGGTCTTTATGTACATTATGCTAAGGCGATTAGAACACTCCCAACGTTTATAAAGAGTAATTTCAGTTTGAGTGCTAGTTTCAGTAGGAACAAGTGGTTCATCTTTTTGGATAGCATAATCAATGTCCATACACCCTAATTGGAGGAGAATCCTCTCTTTCCATATTTTATAGTTATCACCATTCAATTTGGAAATATCACATTGAATATCAGAAAAATTCACAAGTTAAATAACTGCACAAAATTTAAATAAACATGCTTATGTCACTAAATTTATTAAAGCAACGAAACATGTATCATGTTTACCAATGTTAAAATATGCAATCAAATTTCATATGTGAATTATATATCAATTAAAACTGTTTCTGGGCTAAGCTTTAATTAAAAGATTCATACATAATCTTTATAATGAAACTATCAAATTATATTCTTTTTCTTAACACCTGTGGGTAAATTAAGAGAAAAACAATTTTCTGTTCCATCCTAATTAACCATGTAAATATAATAAATATTTCTGTGGGATAAAATTTATTATATTTAAATATGATTAATTACAATTTATGTCATTTTATTATATATGATCTATAACACGTAATATATATTTTTAATTAATCAAAGATGATGTGGCTAATCTTCAAATAATTAAAATTATATTGATCAAATGACACCTCATTTTATGCAAAAATATGAATAATACAGTTCTACATAATCCTTTAAAATTTATTGATAATGAAAAGTGGTCCATCTTTATATTATATTAACATTTTCGTTTCAACTTTGAGATTGATCCAATTTTATTAAATTACATGATTTACATCATTTTTTGATTTTAAATTCATGTATATGTGTGTGTGTGTGTGTGTATGTATATATAATTTGTGTCATTTTACTATATGTGATCCATAACATGTAATATATATTTTTAATTAATCAAAGATGATTTGGCTAATCTTTAACTAATTAAAATTATATTCATCACATGACACCTCATTTAATGCAAAAATATGCATAATAAAGGTTCAACATAATCCTTTAAAATCAATATCATCTATTTGCATATATAAATATGATTAAAAGAGCTCCATCTTTATATTATATTAACATTTTGGTTTCAACTTTGAGATTAGTCCAATTTTATTAAATTACATGATTTACATCCTTGTTTGATTAAATTCATGTATATGATATATACCATTTATTCTTTGCCCCACATTACAAGTGATTGTTCTAGAAATGATGCTTATGCTTTACATAAAAAGCTTACATTAAAACAATTTATGGAATTTACAAATACTTTTCCTAAGATGGTGCCATGATACTTAGTTTATTTTGTTTCCTCTCACATATATGAGGGAATAATAAAAGCGAATACAAATTCAAAGCAATGACTAAGTCAACATCTATGGGTCCCATGAAAAGATGTTGAGTAACAAAGGTTATGCTTAACTAAAGCTTGCCCACGAGAACAAGGTTTCTACAAACCTTTATTCAAACTTTCCAAATATTAGGTTCCACGTAGTAAAAGGTTAAATTGTCAAAGTTTGCATGAAAATGCATGAAACATTTAAAGCAAAAACATATCAAAGTTTGTAATCATCAGCCCTGTGAAAAGAGTTATTTGTCCAGTCTTCATGTTTTTTTTAAAAGCAAATGATGGTGGGCCCATGAGAACTGATCTTTAAATTAATAGAAGCGAATAAAAAAGGTTAAGAGTTATAGTAAACAAGCGCCCATAACTGTTTATCGTCTTCAATCTTCAACTGGGTCAACAGGACCCGGATCTGACCCATGTTCTTAATCCTTCTATATCTTGATTTCTAAACTTCCGATTTTTAATGATTCAAAAATATTTTAAGCGAAATTTAATTTGATTTATATATGCAAGAGCCATTTCGCAATATATTGATTGTAACAATGTCAATATTTGCAACAGAAAATTCGTGTATCCATACATATAATCACAGAAATTTAATTACACTAAGAAAGTGGTAAATTATGCTCTTATACCATCTGTTAGACATAATAATAATAATCTATATACATGTCTATTATAGAAAAATGAAATTGTGGAAATTTGTTACATACCCCATGCTATTGATGTTGAGAGATTTCCGACAGATATGAGAGGGCTCTTTTAAGGTTTTAGCAAACGTTAGAGATGATGTATGTGGAATATTGCTAAGCCTAGGGACCCAATACCCTATGCCTGATGGTTATATACCTTGTTGTCTTCCATCAAAACAACAGAAGGTAGTGGCAACAAACGTAAGGTTTCATAAGTAAAGCAACAAACATGACCTATAGTAAAGTGTGTAACCGTTGGGTCCAATGGACAATAGTTCCAACGGACAACATTGAATGCGTAAACAAACCAAAATTAATTTATGTTCAACTCTATTCCAAAGTACTATTTTGGCACGTCAGTACTTGCCAATTTCAACTCTCCATCTTAATATTTTACATTGTAAATTTCAACATTATTATTCTAATTTATTGTTATTTTTAATGCAATTATTTGTGTATATTTATTACTTTTATCTTTTTTTGAAAAAATGGATATTGTGATAAGTCAAATTATTTATATATGATTTTGGGATGAATCGGAACTAATTTGACTTATCTCTATGTGAATTTTGAGCTTTATTTGGTTAATTCTCACACAATTCAACTTTATTGCTTGACAGGTACAATTGGATATATTTTGGGGAAAAGGCATAAATTTTGCTATGGATGTTGGATTAAGGCTGTTCAAGTACAGTTTCGAAGAGGACTTTAAGCTTTACGATTTCTATGAAGAACTCGAGGAGAGATTGGCCTCATAAAGGGTCAAAAGTGTACATTTCTAAAGCTGCCTAGTGTATGTCCGCCCAGTGGACATTATGTCCCTCCAAACGGACTTTAGCAGGAAGAAAGGCTGAAATAAGTGGACATTCATTGTCCAAAACTGCTCCATAGACTCGAGAAGGCCTACCCAGCAGATATTAAGTCTGGCTAACAGACTTTTTCGGCACTGTTATGATCCTTATTCCCTTGTTTAGTAAAAACTAGGTTTCTTTGACTCCAAGACACTATATATACTCGTTTTAAAGACCTAATAAGCGGCTCTGGCATTGAAAATGAGGCTACATAAAGGAGGCTCCCAAAAGAGGCAAAGAAGAGTAAGAAGGAAGATTGACGCAAGCTTGTTTTGTGTTCTTTCAACTTTCTCTCTCTACCCTGTCTTGGATGTTGCTTGTATTTATTTGTTTAGGTTCTTTTATTATGTGTTGGAACTAAACCCCATTTAGGGTTAGGGATGTAGCCTATTTTGGGGATTGATTGATGTTTTATAGATTGATCGGTGTTGAATGAAAGTTTTTGGGTTATATTTATCTTTCTTAAGATTCATTTTTGTTTCTATGCTTGATCACCATAGAAGCAATCTTAGGAATCATATGATGAACTGAGTGGTGAAGCATGATTTGTGCATTAGGAAGATAAACACATTAGATTTAGAGATAGAGATATCTTAAACTAGTGCGATAACTTAGAGTTGCTTGTTCCTAATAAATTTGACTAGTTAGGTTTCATATTGAGAGATGGTAATCAACTAGTTGGGTGTTCTTGTATGTCTTGAGAGAGACTATAAGTGAATTTGTGCAATTGTTATTATAACTTTTCATTCAATCAATTTCATAATTTATTGATCAATCTCTTAAATTGGTAAATCCTAAAGCCTTAGGTCTCATTCATCAAATTTTCGTTGTTTGTTTATTCATAGTCATTACAATTGATTGTTCACTCAAATCAAATCAACTTTTAAGTTTCTTGTCATTTTAATTCACGTAATTAGGATTAATTCAGTAGTGAGTATTTTAGTCTTTGTGGGATATAACTTGGAATACTTGATATGTAAGTACTAGGAATGACTTTATGCACTTGCAGATTCTGTCGACCAAGTTTTTGGGGCCATTTTCGAGGACTAATTTATATTTGCTGCTATTAATTCTAGTTATTTTTTATTTTATTATTTCTATAAGTTTTCGTCCATTAATCACTTTTAAACAATTTTCTCTTTGTTCTATTTCAGGAGTTGCATGGACATAAGGCGTTCAAGAAATTTGAACGACGATCAGTTAATTGAATTGAACCTTGAAATCGAATGCACGTGTAGAAGGAACAACACCCAAAGAAGAAGAGAGATGGAAAATAATAATCAAAATCCAATTCTAGATGAAGAGCAAGAGATGGGGAATGAACAATTCAATTGAGGAAACTAGGCTGAACCGGTGGTTGTTAATCTTGTGGTGAGAAGAATTACTAATTACCAGATGTCGTTTATTGCTGACAACCCTTCTTCCATTTGATTAACTGTGGTAGCAAGGAATTATGAGCTAAAGCAGATTCATCTATCGATGTTGCCATAATTTAATGGAATGCCAGTGAAGATGCTCTAGCCTTTATGAGAGACTTTTATGCTAAAGTTCAAACTCTTCTATTGTATGGATTGTCTAAATATGAGTTAAGGCTAAGGTATTTTTCTTATTATATGAAGGGATTAGCAAGAAATTGGTTGTTGAGCTTAGAGGTAGATTCCATTGATACTTGGGATAAAGTGATGGGGACTTTCACAACGAAGTGGTACCCAACCCATAAAACTCTCAAACTAGGGAAGACGATACACTGGTTCTCACAGAAGGAAGGAGAAAAATTTCATGAAGCATGGGAGCGATTTAATGATCTCCTCAACTAATGTCCTCACCATGGATTTGATACTTACTCCTTGACTCAGTTCTTCTACTATATTCTCATCGATCACAATCAAACTTTGGTGGATTTAAATGCTGGTGGGAATATTAGTGATCTGAGTTCCCAAGAATTATGGAATATCCTCAAGAAAGTTGTAGAGAATTCCCATTGTAAGGTGACTAGGAGCAAGGTTGCTACTCTTAATGAAGTGGGATTTAGATCCGACATGGCGTACCAAGTTGCTGAAATAAACAAGAAGTTTAATATGTTGATGAACAACAACAAGTCTAGTAGGGATCCTTGCACTCTATATGATAGATTTGGACATACAGCAACTGGTTGTACGAACATTGAAGCAACAATGTCAGATGAAGGGGTGAACTATATTGGTAGACGAGGCCAGAGATTTGATCCTTTCTCAAATACTTACAATGAAGATTAGAAATTTCATCCTAATTTTTCATGACAAAATCAAGAGGCTGCACAATTAATGGGACCACCTGGGTTCCAAGTGCCACAAAAACCACAGTATTCAACTCCTTCATCCTCTGCATAACAACAACAATTTCCTTCCCCTTTAGAGAAAAAAGTGGATAGGCTTGAAGATATGTTTGCTCAACTAATGAGCAAGATGGATTGAAATGCTCAAGCTAGCTCTCAAGCAATGAAAAAAATGAAGCAAAACATTCAGTCCAACCAAACTGCCATAAGAAATTTAGAGGTGCAAATCAGTTAAGCGGCTAAAGAGGTAAGTGACAGAGGTAAGGGAAAGCTACCGAGCAATACTCAAGTGAACCCAAAATAAGATTGTATGGAAATTCGTTTGAGGAGTGGTAAGGTGGTAAAAGGTGTGGTTACTAGGGAGAAGGCAGGTAAGATAAATGAAACAAAGGATGCTGAAATTGTGAATTCGGATGAACATGAAGAGCCTAAAGAAACCGAATTGAAGAAATAGTCCTCACCAAGTTCAGAATTTTCCTTTGTGCCACCTATACTAGGAAGAGGCATGATGATTCTAAATTTCAGAAATTCCTTGACCTTTTCAAGAAGATCCAAATCAACATCCTTTTTGTTAAAGCACTTGTTGAGATGTCAGCTTACACCAAGTTCTTGAAGGAAATCATCTCCAATAAAAAGAAGTTGGAAAATTTTTCGACGGTAGCCTTAACTGAGGAGTGTAGTTCTATTTTAGAAAATAAACTACCCCCTAAGTTAAAGGATCGAGGGAGTTTCACTATCCCTTGCCACTTTAGTACTTCTAATGTTTTCTCAATGCTTATGTAGTTTAGGTGTAAGTATTAATCTTATTCCTTTGTCTCTTTATAGCAGGCTTGGAACTAGTGTACTTAAACCAACTACAATTTCATTACAACTTGCCTATAGATCAATTTAATAACCTATTGGTATAGTTAGGGACTACCTAGTGAAGGTTGGTAAGCTTATAATTCGAGCTGACTTTATTATACTTGAGATAAATTTTGATATGCAATTTCCTATAATCTTAGGAAGACCATTTTTAGCCACTGGTGGAGCATTGATTGATGTCCCAGATGGTAAGCTCAACTTAAGAGTTAGTGATAAGGAATAGGTGTTTAACATTTTCAAAGCTTTAAAGAGACCCTCTTTCGATGAAGTCACCTATAAGATAGATGTAACTGATTTTCATACACTTCAATCTATTCCTAAATTAATGTATGATGATGCTTTAGAGACATGCCTAGCTTCAAGAATAGATGAGAATGCATTGGATGATGATTTAGTGGACTATGTTTATAGATTGCAAGGTAATGGTTTTGGGTATAGACCTACAATTGAAGAATTGGGCCCTCCTAACCCTAAATTGTTACCTTCCATATTAAGTCCACCAAAACTTGAATTGAAACACCTTCCAATTCATTTGAGGTATGTATTTTTGGGAGAATCAAATATATGTCTGGTTATTATCTCTTCTTCTTTGGATTCCTCTCAAGAAGAGAAACTATTAAGGGTGTTATGTGAACATAAATCGGCTATTGTATGGAATAATACTGATATAGAGGGAATTAGCCCTTCTATTTATGTTCATAGGATTTTAATGGAGGAAAAACATAAACCTAGTGTGGAAAATTAAAGGACACTGATGGAGTTAAATGGACTAGATGAATTCTGCCTAGATGCTTTTAAGAATGCGTGAATATATAAGAAGAGAACCAAGGCTATCAATAATAAGCACATCCGTTGGCGAGAATTTAAACCTAGTCAAAAAGTTTTGCTATTTAACTCATTTAAACTTGTTTCTAAGAAAATTGCAATCAAGATGTTCTGGACCTTTCATGGTGACCAAAGTATACCTATATGGAGCCGTGGAGGTTGGAAAGGATGAAAAATCGCCCTTCATAGTCAATGGACAACAAATTAAACACTATTTTGAAGGAGAGATGGTTGGATACATTTCCATCATCACATTTAAAAATTGACATCATGGTGGCCTAGTCCAACTAAGGACATTAAATATAGCACTTGTTAGGAGGCAACACAACATTTCTAACTCTTTGTGTTGTTTTATTAATTTCATTATTTCATTTTTTCATATCTTCTTATTCTAGTTTATTGTGCGTTGCATAGGGTTAGTATTCATGAGACATGCTAATGACAAATCTTAGTAGCATAAGGAATAGCGTGATCCCGACTTATTAATCCTAGAGGTAAGGCCCATGTTAAGTGTGGGGGAGGTAAGTTACAATGTCTCTTTGTTTCATTTAATATTTTTACAATTTTCATTCATACATCATGCATATAGTCCTATGGCATCATTGAGTAGCTAGAAGGGGTAAAATAGGAGAGAACTAAGTGAGATGGCCTTAGAATCACAAAAAAAGGTTCGTTTAGTGGACATAAAGTCCACTTAACGGACTTACAGTCTCAACAAAACATGGGAAAACAAAGAAGGTCTATTCAGCAAACATAAAGTCCACTTAATAGACTCAAACATATCAGCGAAGCTTAGAAACCTGAGAATGTCCACTGCTTAATGGACATTGCTCGCACTCAATTTTAAAACCTATTTTCTTCCCGCACTCTCTTTATCCTAGGATCTTAGGATTGCATGTGCATTTTCAATTTCATGCATTTAGTTTCACACTTTATTTTAATCTGAACCTATCTTTTACGTTGTTTCTTTCATTTTGGCAATTTGTAAGGATAACTTCAATGCTATTTTGCTCTGTCTCCATAATTTTGTCATATCTAGCTTGATGGGAGGTAGGAATACACAGTGCGGAATTTGGTTTCCTGGACAATGCAATTGGTTATTCCAAGTGGTTTCTTTACCCTTACTCTTTATTCCATTCTTTGCATTATTTTTTTCTCTTTTATCTTACCCAACATTGAGGACAATATTGATTCTAAGTGTGTGGGAGGATAAATTGATGATTTTGCAAGCATTGTTTTGTAGTGAAGTATCTTACAATTTCCATCTAAAAAAATTTACCTTTGTTTTGTTTAGTTTTGCATTAATTAATTTTGCATTTTTTCATCCTGCATGTTTGCATGCTTATACATCTTTCACATTCTAATTTTCCTTATAATCCAATTCAAGGAATTAATTGCATTATGGGTAAGATTGATCTCAAATAAGATGCATAATATGGTTAAATTGATTACATACCTTGTCACAATTAGATGCTGTAAGGCCCTAAAATATGCCTTAGTTGAAACGATGCATGATCATGAAAGTGCATGTGAGATAGGAGTTAAAACTGTGTTACGATTTGAATGTGAAAGGTATATGACTTGAATTTTGGTATTGATGGACAATAGTTAGTAAATTGGGATTAGTTGATACCATTAGAGAATTGAGGTATTTAAATGTATATTTGGACTAGGAAAATTGCCAAGTGGCAAGTTAGGTTGGTACATGAAAATTAGAATGATTAAGCCTATGAGTTAGTGACATGTGGCATAGCTAATA
>JAOSBN010000178.1:22133580-22144875 GCA_027563595.1 Erythroxylum suave | reverse complement strand
AATATACCGGGAAATGTCATGAATGCATGTACAATCATTACATATGCAAAATTCACTATTCACATGCATATATGAATACATGAACATAGCTAAACAATTTTAAATACTTCTTCCGTTCCAAATTACTATCTTACCCTTCCCATCGGTGATGGGATGTTACACTCTATATTGCAATCCTTGGAATTAACTTCTTTTTGATTCGGTTTCTAAGGGAGTAATTCAAAGACTCAACCACACAGCCGATCAATTGCACTAAATGATTACTATCAAACCAATTTTCAAACCAAATCCAAGTCCTCTCACAATTTCCAATTTTATGCTTGATGCAAAGATAAATGATATTTCATAAATTCATCATTTGTCTAAGTACAAGAGCCTTCCTAGGAAAATCTGCTTGCAAAATGTTAGTATGTTTTAGATAGAATTCATGTATCTATTTAATCTACAGAGCCTTCCTTAGTAATCATTCTCCACATTCTCTTACACATTAATAAATTTTGCATGTTGGAAATAGAGATGATACCTAGACCTCTAAACTTCTTAGGGACATTAGCTTCACATCATTTGATCCTAGATTTCTTGGGAGCATTAAGTGTACCAGACCATAGGAAGGATTTTATAATTGTATCCATATCCTTGATAGCTTTCTTTGGAAGAGCAAAGTTAGCAATCCAATATATATGCATAATGTTGAGAATGTACATAATTAAAGTAAACCTAGAAGCATAAGAAAAGAATTAATTTTGCTAGGCTAACACCTTAGATTTCATCGTTTCAATGATTGGTAAACAGTTAGCAAACCTAGGCTTAAAGCACGTAATACAAATCCCCAAATAATAGAAAGGAAAGGAACGTAGGCTCATCCATTAACAATTTAGATAGCATTTGAAAGCCTCACATCATCTGAGAGATATAATTGACTTTTAATATGATTAAGTTTCAATATAGACCAGTTAGCAAAAAATTCTAGCAAATGCATCAACTTTGTAATCGAATGAGGATCCCCCCCACGCGATAAGATCAGCTCATCTATATACATAAGATGTGAAAGATTGACCTCCTAACATTTATAGTGAAATTTTAAACTACCATTACAAAGGATGAGTTTATTTGATAGCTTTGAGAGACCTTCTATAGCAAAGGTAAATAGATAAGGGGATAAAGGATTCCCTTGTTTGATATACTTAGTTGTTTTGAAAGGCTTGGAAGGGACACCATTGACAAGGACATTGAAGGAAGGAGACTGAGTACAAGTCATCATCTAATTAAATAAATGGTTGGGGGGGGGGGGGGGATGGGTGCAAATGCAAAGCTTCAAGAGATAGCTGAATATACTTCCAACTTCTAGTATCAAAGGCTTTTAGGAAGTCGATCTTTAGTAAGCAACTATTGAATTTTTACCTAAGATGTATTCCTTCATCAGTTTTTGAATCAGTAAAAAATTGTCACCAGTAGATCAATCCAAAAAAAGCCCTTTGAGCATTCTCAACGATACCTAAGATGGGCAAATTGAGTCTTCCAACTAAAAGCTTTAAAATCACCTTATAAACTATAGTACAACATGAGATAGGCTTAAAGTCATTCATATGACAAGAGTTCTATTTTTTAGGGACTAGACATATGTGTATATGGTTTATTTGTTGAAGTAGCCGTGATAACTCAAAGAATTCTAAAACATCTTCTGTAAAAAGCTGACCAGTGATACTCCATATAACATAAGAAACTTGGCAGTAAAGCCATATAGACTAGGGGATTTTAAGGGATGCATACTAAAAAGGGATTCCTTCATATCATGTTTAGTAAAGGGAGATATTAAGAGGTTCATAATGCATTGATCAATATGACAATTAAAAATCAATTGAACAACTGAGCTTGGAAAAGAGTAAGATGTTAAACCTATCAGATCAATAAGTAATGTCTTTAAATCTTAAGAAGTGAAGTTTGTTCCATATGCTCCTGTCCCCGATGATCTTATAGTAATTTGGTATTCCTTTTAGCAAGGAAGGAAGAATGAAAAAATTTAGTGCTTTAATCTCCATACTTCAACCAGTTAAGTCATACCTTCAACTTGTTGAAGACAGGTTACTTTGGCCTGTTTCAAATCAGTGTTATAAAGAGCTCGATAGTAGTTATCTTGAGGTAGCATGAGTTTACCCTTTAAGGTCAGGAGATGAAGATTCCTATGAAGCATAAGGTTCTTCATTGCAACTTTCACTAGTCTTAATTTAAATGTTAGTAGATAGGACTTATAGTTGACCACTACTAAATCCCAACATTTGCAAACAACCTCATGAAAACCCTACATATCAGTTAGTGAATTAAATAATTTAAATGGGGCTCCGCTTCAGTTGGAATCATCAAGATGTTGAATCAACATGAAGGAGTGATCAGAGATCAAATTGTCACCAAAATGTGCAAAAGAGTTAGGAAAATGAGACAACAATAAAGAATTAATAAGTGCTCTATCAAGCTTCTTCTCATCAACTATCTACCTTATAAATTATTGGACCAAGTAAGGAGCCTACCTGTATGTGAGAGATCCACCAAATCCATATGCATATGGAAGGAAGATAGCTCCTTAATCTGTCCCAAGTGTGATTTCCTACCTTTCTCAATTTCTACCAAAGTAAGGAAGCAATTGAAATCATCAACTGTAAGCCAAAGAAGCTAGATATTGAGCTAAAGGTGTTGCAAATCCCTCCATAATTTGTCCCTATTGAAGCCAAAGTTAGAGGCATATATAAGAGATAACTTAAAACTGATTCTCCTATGTTTCATCTAGCAATGAAGATGGAGCAGCTGGTTAGTTTCTTCCAAAGCTTGTACTACAATCAACTGTGAATTATAAAGACAAATGATCCTACCATTGAAGTGAGAGTTAATATTGGAAAACATTTCCCATTGAGCACCTAAAAGACTTGATCCAAAAATGGAAAAGGGATTCTGTATTTTGGTTTTTAGTAATCCTATTAGAAAAGGCTTCTTCTCCCTTACCACCTCCTTCACAATAGATTTTTTAAGAGGATCATTCAACCCTCTAGTGTTCCAAACTAGAATTGACATAAGAGAGGGAATCCCGTATAGTTTTCTACTTTCCATTTTTCCTAGCTGAACATCTTCGGGTGGAATTATTCATGGGTCTAAATTCATAAGGTTCAGTTAGATTAGAGTAAAAGAGCTGATTTCTGCTGAAGCATTTTCGAGGATAGATCCATCTTCATAAGTATGTTGTATTTGTTGGTAATTAACCAACATATTCTTTTGGGGATGAATTGTGGCAGCTTCTTGCCCTTTAGTTGATGTATTATCCAAGATAGATCCTTCACCAGAAGGGTTCGTGACTACTTCTTGCCTATAATTAATTGCTAATAAAGCAACTTTAATCTCAAAGTCAACACCAGTAACCACATTTATATTAGATTGCTGAGCTATTTCCATATAATTCAACCCGTTAGGTAAACTAGGAAAAACAACAATCTCCTTACCCTCCATACACTCAGGTTGCTCACTGGCTATAGTATCATGATCAAGAACTAAATCATCAGTATCCAAAGCCATAAGTTCATCATGCCTACCGGATTTAAAGATCTTACCTGTGGGGATCCATTTTTTAGTAGCATTACTAAGCCTCCATGGATATGTAATGGTAATTTCATCTCTTTCAAACTGACCTAATTACCTTAACCTCAGTACAGAGAGCTCATCAGGCAGCAAGGTAAACTTTAAGATTTCAATGCAAAGTTTGGCATAACAAATTCTTTACATTGTAGCTGTCTGAGTGTCTATATACATGGGCTTCCCTAGGGAACTAGCTAAAAACCTAATTCCTTTGATTGTCTAAAACTCCATGGGTAAGTTATGGAAATTCATCCATAATGGCAATACATCAATCTTGCTTCGATCAAGCTCTATACCAGGTTTCAATTTTTGAATAAAAAGAGGTTGGTTACCAATGTGCCAAGGCCCTTGTTCCACAATTTTGGTTAGGTTAGCATCTAAACTTGAAGAGAATGGATCCATCCTCTTTGAGCATCACCTTATCTAACCCCTTTTTACTCCACCTAGCTTTGGCCCACGCTTCCACCATAGGGTAAGCATGTCTCTCAGACCAAAAAAAACCAAACAAAGTAATAGACCAAGCTTAAACTTTGGCCTTCAACAACTCAATCGGAGGAGTAACCACTCCATCTTTAACTACATTCGGATAGTGTTTAAGCAACCCTTTGTTATATTGGATTTGTACCTTGTTTTTCCAAGCACACACGAGCTAATTTTGTTGCTGTTTATAACCAACAATCTTCGTATTTTTGCCATTTTGGCCTCCATGTTTTATAGCCAAAGTTTCGCAGGAGAGTGTTGGATAATCATTTTTAGAAAAGGATGACTTTCCTTGCTCCATGATAGTTGGAAGGATAAAAGAAGACCTTCTGACGAGGCAAAGGCTTCAGCTTGGCTGCAAGCAACCTCAAACCAGTAGGCAAAGAAGTTGAAGGCAGGAAAGGTGATTTTCAAAAATGGAAAAAAGGAAGAGCAAAATAGGAAATTTAGTAAAGAGAAGGTAGAGAAAAAATTGGTTGATTTTGTCAACTTGCTCTCTTATTACTTTTTATCTTTTATAAACATTATTTCAAAAATTATTTTTCTCTTTTTTTTCCTTCTTTCCTATGCGTCTATCTATTTTTGTAAGTAGTATTAGCACTTTAGTTCTAGTTTATTTTTTTCCCTTTTTTCAATTGCTTAATTTGTTTTATTTACTTGTTTTCTTTTGCGCCTGTTTATTTATTTCCTTTTTCTTACTTGTTTTATTTCTTGTTTGTTTATTTATTTACTTACTTTAATATCTATGTTAATATTGGTTTTTATTTTTACTTTTACTTTTATTTTTGGTCATATTTATTTATTTATTTATGCAATCAATATTATCTTTCTTTCTTTTCTATGAGTCTATCAAAAACAGTCTCTCTAATAGTTGAAGGTAAAGCTGTGTATTACTGGTCATCTCCGTATCCTACATTTTAGTGGGATCTCTAATATAATATGTTGTAGTTGAACTTGAAAAAGAACAAAAGATGCGCAAAAATGTATTATTTCTATGGTATTCTTATTTATGCTTTTCTTTTTCTAAATGATAGTCAGTTATCCGGCTATTCAAATCTCTCGAGATCAAGGGATGAGTTTAGCTATGTATGGTATGCAATCCAACATTAGTGCATCTTATTTATGTACCAAAAGAAAAGAGAAATAGATGACTACAATGTTATCCTTATCACTTCTACACAGATTTAGAGTCTCACCGCTCATAATCGTGTAGAAGGTTAAGTTGCTAATATGCCATACCAACCCTGAATTACACATAAAATGCATTTTTAGCTCATAAATATGGTGAAACATTCTAACTGTATACCAATGATGGCAGTTTGTTCACATTGACATTTTGATGCCTCCCAACGCACTCCTTTAATGTGCATGCCTGTCCGGATTGCAGCTATATACTCTCCTGTAAATTATCAGGTGACAAATCAAAGAACTTCGCGACTGCTACATATCAAGCAACTAAAAAGAAGTTTTACATATGCCTTTTTTCTTTTGCATCTTTCATCAACATTAGCAGAACTAATAAACATTAGACCTCTTGAGAAGGGCTTTTAATTGCATGAAGTTTCGGCCTCTGCTGTGATGAAACTGTATTCCTGTTTTCATATATATACATACATATATATATATATATATATATATAAACGTTTCTCGTCGGCAAGTATTAACGATAGCAATTCTAACATGTTACTTATTGCAGATGGTAACCAAATATTTTATCGTGCTAATACTTCATTATTTGTAAACCGGCTAAGGATGTTTACAATAACTCTAATTCAATGAGACGTTAGATTTAAGGGATAACTAAGTTAAGAGAAACTCTAATGAAAGTATGAAACGGATAGGCAACGTTCCAGAAAATAAATGTACAGTCAGTTCATTGCGTACACTAGCCACTAGAAATTAAAGATCAGGATTCAGAGACAACACCTTAAAACTGAGCCATATTATGGATAAGGTCACAAGTTATAGTCCTATCTTGCATGTGAAAATGAAGGGAATGCTTCAATTCAGCTTGACTACTATCTTAGCAATATATTCAGCTTTCGCTAGAACTAGCTATCTTGCAGCAGTCCCTGTGTCATCCCCCATTGGTGGATCACCATGTCAAGAGACAATGATTTCAGCTGTACCAGATGATTCACCTTGTGAATTTGTACCTGCCCCATCACCTGAACCTCCTAAACCAGATCTGGGACCTTCAGGAGAAGATCGCTGTGCTTCTACTCCATCACCTGAACTTCCTGAATGCTCTGAAGGATTTTTTGATGTCACTGAATTTGGGGCAATAGGTGATGCGGTGACAGATAACAGCATGGTATAATCGTTATCATTGATGCTTTTCTTTTTTTTTTCTCCCTAATTTTAAGGGAATGGATCAAACTCAATGCGTCAAGATTGAGGGAATACATGTAATTTAAGTCCGAGGTCATTAATGTTTTCCTCAAGAGTTTTTTATATGTAAGTAGCAAATATATAGAAAACCAGAGTGGAAGGTAATGAAGTTCATACTTGGAATCTTCTATCTTAGTTACCCACAATAACAGGTTTATGGGCACGGTCATGTGAGAACTAAGAAGTAAACAAGATGCTTTTCTTTTGTAATTGAGATGGACAAATATAAAGCATCAATATTTTTGGTTTGCCTTCATTTCAATTAAACAGGTTTTCGTAGAAACATGGGATGCTGCATGCAGTTATGAAGGTCACTCCATTTTCTATGTGCCTGAGGGCACTTTCTTAGTTGGCTCAATCACACTTGGTGGACCTTGCTATAACAACCAGTCACCACAGGTAAACATCAAAGGACAATTAGTGGCCCCAACTAGCTTGGATGCCTTCCCAGATTCTAACTGGATTCAGTTTAAACATCTGAGCGGAATAGTAATCTATGGAGAAGCTGGATTGACAGAATTAGATGCTCGGGGAGGAGTAGAAGCC
The DNA here is from genome assembly GCA_027563595.1 of Erythroxylum suave. NCBI lineage: Eukaryota > Viridiplantae > Streptophyta > Magnoliopsida > Malpighiales > Erythroxylaceae > Erythroxylum > Erythroxylum suave. The sequence continues at coordinate 22,137,840 of JAOSBN010000178.1, read as the reverse complement.
TGGAAAGATCCCAGCTGCCATAAATCAGCGACATGCGAAAAGATGGTGACAGTAAGTTCTCACCTTTTCTGCGAATCCGTTGAATTCAGAAATCCCAGTTCTCAAATTAACTGCTGTTCAACTGTCAAATATAATCTGCTAAATTTGATCAATACAGTCCCTCAAGCTCGATAATGTTTCATATGGGATAATCAGCAATGTAACTTTGTTGAACGGAAAGGGCTTTCATGTTGGAATCCATGAAAGCGAGAACATTAATATACAGAATATCACAGTTACGGCTCCCTGGAATAGCCCAAACACCGATGGAATTCACATTACTCTGTCCACAAACGTCACCATCACTTCTTCAACCATTGGTGTTGGTGATGATTGTGTATCCATGGGACCCGGTAGTGTCAACATATCTATTTTTGACATCAAATGTGGTCCAGGACACGGAATTAGGTAGTTCTCTATTCGGCTTTTGGAAAGACTATTTCAGAATTCAAATTGCGTAACTTGTTAAGAATACTCCCGAACTTTTTAATGTTTAGAGGCTCACCTTGTTCTTAATGTCTTGGTTTATATTAACTATTCTGTGTGATGTTTCCACTAAAAACAAATAACTTCTGCAAAATTCAAGTGTAGGAAGTCTCGGCAAGAGTGAAAATGAGGAGAGCGTGGTAGGGATTAACGTTAGAAACTGCAATATCAATGGCACTACAAATGGAGTTCGAGTGAAGACATGGCCAGGATCTCCAGCCGGTAGTGCTTCAAACATCACATTTCAGAACATTGTCATGACCAACGTGTCCAACCCTATTATCATCGATCAAAAATACTGTCCTTCCAATTCATGCGACATTTCTAAAGTAATCAAATCATCGACACTACAGCTATTATTCACTCATGCTAAGAAAGTGTTTTGTTACAAGACTAACTGTTCTGTTTTTCTTTTCCTAGTCTTCATTGGTAAAACTAAGCAACATCATCATGCAAAATATCAGTGGAACCTATAACAGCGACTTCGCTGTAACTTTGCTGTGCAGCTCAAAGGCCCCTTGCGAGAATATATGGCTTCTGGGTGTAGAACTAAATTACACAAAGACAAGCGTTCCTAGGCAAGGTCACTTCAGCGTAGAAGGTGTTGTTGATGGCTTAGAAATTATTGGTTCCACCTTCTAATTTCCATAGAAACTCAACAAAAGCAGTTTTTTTGGTCCAGCTACTGTCCGAAATAGGCAGGATTAGTTGTAGACATTGATCCATCATCTGGCCTGCCAATCGCTTGGGACAAGCCACAACATTTTAGAACGATTTCGGGTTACTTGTTCTCTTTCTTCACGTTTCTTCCCTAGAGTTGGCATTCATTAATAAGAAACCAAATAATCAGATATCAGAAATTCAGGACAATTTGGTTGTTCTCTCCATTTTTAGTGCAGTTTTCCTGAAACATCAACTATTATTTTACAGTCACTTTTAGAGCCATAAGTTTCTTTTTTCAAGAAATTCCAAATGTTATTATTTTGAAAGATAAAGTAATTAATTAAATTCAATGGGAAGTGAAGTACAAGATAGGATAATAAAATCCTGAACCCTTAACAACCACACCCTAAATCCAAGGAAACAGATCAACTAACAACCCAAGCTAACTGCTACCTACAAAAGCATTGTTTCTTTAAAAGTACAACAGTCAAGAGGCGGGGGTTTGCAGAAGATCTAGCAAACCACAGTCACATGCATTGTTTCAATAATCCCATGAACATATTAAGGAGAGGCAACAGCTGTTACCAGCTTCGTGCACAAAGAGTTCATTTATTCATGAAACTAATTGAGTCCATTTTCGTTCTGTTAATTGTTCTCTCAGTTGAAGATTTCCGTGTTCCTTTCATTTCAGATATTGTGCATGTTAATGCAATGATTTGGCAAGTTTTGTTTTAAGATGGTTAGTTGTCACGACCTGAACCGGCACGTGATTAGCTCATGAAACCTAAAAGCCAAAACCTCCATGTCACACATATGCCTGACTATTAGTGATAAAATAAATATAAAATCTAAAAAAATAAATAAAAACATGGGCACGTATAAGTACAAACACAGTAAAATACAATAATGTTAGTGTGGATCAAAAGAAAAATTTTCAATATACTAAATCATATCACTACGGATGCTAGAGTATAAGTATAAGCGAAAATAAATGAAAAGCCTATGTAAAGGTAGATATGTTGTAGTCGACACTCTTCAAAGTCACTGTTGCAAAGTTGGTAGTAGCTTATTTGAAAAATAAAATTGATGGGAGTTAGATTTTATTAAGTCCATATTATCCTATGACATCTAATGACATGCTCAATCAATATACAACTTATTTTAGTATAAACACGCATATATGATGCATGATAAATCATATGCAATATACAACAAATGGTGGAGAAGAAATATCTATAGAACCCTAATCTCTAGGGGTAAATCCTCCTAGTATTACAATTCCAATGGTTGCAGGGAGCTAAGCATCACCAATAGCCTAAACATACACATAACCCATATAGCCATAAGGCTCTCTTAGTTCAAAGGGGCTGCAAGGAGTTAAACATTACCAATAGACTAACCATCACTCAATGTGCCTAAAGTCATAATCACATTAATAATGTACATATCAAATAAGGGCACGATCAGGAGCCAAGCATCAACCCGGATTTGTCTTTATCATATATTAAAATCATATCACAACAATCTCATAATCAATCCAATGTGTACTTGGTCTATATATATACTCATCAGGTAGGATGTCCTACATATTTTTCCTCCTCTACAATCACAATCAAACACATCCACATACAATCCAAATATCAATCACACAATTTCACAAAACAAGCACCCAACCTTATGAAGGCCATCATAATGCATGCAATATGCCATATGCATTAAAGCCTATATGCATACATTTAGATATCTAAGTGATATGGATACTATATTATATATATATATATATAGTATCCACATGCATAAGGGTTAGCGCATCTATCTTGACTTATCACGTCACCACTCACATCAATATAGAGCCATATTCAATAGATGGCATCATAATGCATGCAATATGCCATATGTATTAAAACCTATATGCATACATTTAGATATCGAAGTAATAATATTATTCACATCAGTATCATATTAATGGTTACACAAACTACATATGAACATTTATATACTTATAGGTAGTTATTTATATATATATTATCCACATGCATAAGGGTTAGGGCATCTATCTTGACTTAACACGTCACCGCTCAGATTATTATAGAGCCATATTCAACAGATGGTATGGATTTAGTATCAATAAGTACATATAAAATTACTTGATTGACATAATTTTCTATCTAAACCTTGCGATGTGGGTCTCACTCTTGATATACCTGTAAAATACGAAAGAAATATCCCAATCAATGTTATTTATAAGTTTTTGGGGGTAAATTACCATCCTAGAACTCATTAGGATTACTAGGATGGTCTAATTATGAAATTCGATCCTTTAACATAATCTTTAGGTAAATTGATGACAATTTTGCTATGGTTCTTAAGGGAAAAATGATCAACTCAATTTACATATTTTTCAAAATGTTTATGAAAAAAGCCATCGGAACAGTATATCTAGCAACTAGTTTGAGAATTTGTCAATCTCAAAATTTAATGATTTTCATACCAAATAAAAGCTCTTGATGAGTAGAACAACTTTTATAATTACAGAAAACTCAAATTCTCAACCAATCTCAACAAATTGAAGAAAAATTATTTCAGAGCCCTAATTTCTATTCTCATCAATTTGTAGCGATACAGATAATGACTAGCAATGAGGCCATAAGGCTTTTGGTCCTAACATTAGAGAGAGTCGAATGATGGTGGTAGTGATCTTCAACACTCACTGAATGAAGATGATGAATTGAAGATTTGATTTTTTCTCTAATATTTCTTGATTCTTACAATGATTACAACATTGTTATGAGGTAAAATAATATGGATGTGACAATTCAGAGAGAGGAGTTAATTGATATATATGATTGGTTGATTAAATTCATTGGTGGTGAAGAATAAACGAAGATGATGCTTTCATAAATAGTAACCTTAGCGGGTGAAAATGAAGATATATATATGTATGTATGTATTCCACTCTCATCTTTCCTATTCTTCATTTTCACCCCCTAAGGTTACTATTTATGAAAGCATCATCTTATATATATATATATATATATATATATATATATATATATATATAAATATAATTTT